>CM028377.1:98302632-98384151 GCA_013146195.2 Codonopsis lanceolata
ACTCTCTCTAAAGTGCACTTGACCTGCTCTTCCTCTCTTGCCTTGTGTGTGGCCTGATGCATGACCACAGCCTCCTTACCTCATTCTCTTCTAAAGTCAAAAGCCAGGTCAAATGATGGTGATACAATGATGATGACACAATGATGATGGTACAACAAAACATAGCACCTAGTAGGCTAAAGCCTAGGCTATACAAAATTTCACATACGTTTGATTAATATACGTCATCGTAGTTAAACAATAATAATAGATAAAATTATATCACCGATGAATAATGCGATTAATTATATATTTCGTTTAAATAGCATAAATGTAAATAATAATATTATTATGTTTATACATATTAAGTGTAAATAATATAAATAGATAAAGTAGTATTTGTATATAAATGTACATCAAGTATTAAAATAGTTAACGGTATGTTTAGATAACGACTAACCCACCTTACATGCTAAAATGACAACATAGTTGTTATTTCTGTCTCTGCATATATATATATATATATATATATATATATATATATATATATATATATATATATATATATATATCTAAATTAAACACAAAATCTAAGCATGTGATTTAGCAAACCAAAATGAGACAATAATGGTGGGTGTCTAACCCTTCCCACTTCGTAACTTAGCCCTAAACACTTACACGGTATTTCTGGTTTTCTCTATTTAACCATAAAATTGAGGTGGCGACTATGTAACAATCTTAAGAGTTCACGCGAGACTCAAGCGTATCAGTGCTTCAATGCTTTGAAACACGTCGTCTATGTCGTGGTGGCGGGCGTCTCGAAGTGGGGCACTCACATATGGTGACACCTAGCCGAGCGTAGTACGATGCTAATGTTTGGATGTCAATGTCGATGAGTCTGCTTGTCGAGCATCAATGCTCCTAAGTCGTATGTTCGGCCATGCTTGGTGCTCGACCTATTCCTCGGTATCGAAACTCCTAGCTTTCCGTGCTTGCTTATCTTAGAGATGGTCGGCTTTGTTGCATGATTCGTGGTCAAAGAATGGGCCCCTCAAGGTCGTGCTGGCGGCCACGTGTTCTTCCACGTAGGAGGGTTTAGGTCGGGTCCCTTCGGTAGCCTCCGACTTTCCAAATGCGAGGATTTATCCTTAGGTTGGAAAGTGTAGGTTGATCCAACTTCGACTGCTGCCAAGCATAATTGTCTCCTCGATTATTCGAGCATATTTGATCCTTGTTTGCGGTCGTCTGGGTTATTGGAAAGTGTTGCTCGGTTCTGCTAGGTCAGTTTCTAGATTGAGGATGGTCTCGGTGAAGCTCCTGAGCCCGTGTTTGACCTTCATGGGGAACCGATGCGCCGCTTAGGGTTACGTCTCATTAAATGGCGTGGTTACCGAAGCGTCATTAGTTGTCAAATCACTTGGTATTTGTGATTGTTGCACCGTTTGTTATGCACAAAAGCGACGTCGCTCTATAAGTCTTTGACACGTGTCGAGTGGTCAATGGTCGGGCAAGGTCGCGTGCTTTCGGGTTGACGGGTTGACCGGCGTCCCTCGGTCGTATAAAGTGTGTCCTTTTTTGGCTTTCTTCATACGCTTCTGCAAATTTTGAGTTTTTCCCTCGTAAAAGCACTTTGAAGGCGAGTTTTTTCTTCCTGCAAATTCCTCTTTTTCTAGCTTCCTCCAACCGTTATTTCTTCTTGCAACATAGTATCCCATGTTTGCCTTCTTCTTCTAGTTCCATTGTAGCCATCTTATTTCGTTTCTGGGTTGATTTGAGTGTGTTTTAGGTTCATTTTCTTTTTCGGCGAGTCTGTCTTTGATTTCTACTAATCTGGTGTTAATTCTAGTGACCGTTTTTTTTAGGTCCTCGGTTTTGCTATCTCTTTTTTCTGAACACGCTCTTGCTTACAGGTACATGTTTTTTCTTTTACTGCTCTTACTTTGTAGTTTCTAAGTTAGGTTTCATGAGATCTGTTCCTAACTTCACACCGAGTGAATCTTCCTCTACCTCGACTTCGTCTTCGGATAGTTCTGCGACTATTTTTCGGTCGATGATGAGGACTAAGAACGTGAGTCCTGACACGTATATGCTCAGTCTCATACTTGCTATAGGGTGTATTCTCAAACCGATGGTGTTTGGAAAATGGTCCTCCCTAGTGAAGCAAAGACTTTTCTTTTGAGGCGGGGATATAACCTGGAAGGCCTGCCCGTGCCATATGACGAATCTTACGTAACCGAGGATCTACTTCCCGGGTCAGCTATGTTGGTTTGTCGGGACAAGGATTCGACTTTGAGATATCTTTAATCAGTTTTTTAGCGAGTCAACGACTACCGAGGTTATCGTTGCGAATAAGGTTTTGATGTGTAAGAAGAGGACAGGGTCCTAGCCTGTAGTTGCTAGGATTGAAGAGGGCGTCAGTGATGCGAGCGAGGAAGCTCGCAAAGGTAAAGCGAAGGTGGTGGTCGCTGGTGAGGTTGAGGTTGGTGCGGGTTTGAACCATCCCGTCGGATACTTAGGGAATGAAAGAATAACATGCGTTTAGAGGATTTGATCGTATGGGACGAGAAGTATAACCATAGTCGAAAAAAATTTCGAGGATCGATTCCCCATGATTCCCTTGGCTTGGACGAGCTTCGAGGTCGTCGTGATAAAGTGGGCTTTTATACGACATTTTTTAGGTGGGTCTTTGATTGCCACTGGATCCCCTCGTTTGTGATCTTCTTGAGGAGGCTTTTTCTCAACCTCGCAAGGTACCTGATGTCCTTCATTACCTGTGTCTAGGTGCTTGGCTTTGAGCCGACCCTTCTTCTTTTTAAAACCTACTTCAGTGTGACCATGTCTCTAAAGCGACTTCAATGCAAGCATTACAATAGAGGTATTACCTTATTCGTCAAACCACCAGGTAAATGTGGGCATTGGGACGAAAAGGTGTTGCTGGTTGAGAGTCGAGTGGGGTGGAACTTTTTTGTTCCCCGCAATTCAGCTGCTAAGGTTAAGTCTCTCCCCCCTAGTTGAGGCTTTGGGCGAGTATGAGGAGTCGGCGAGGACGTCCCTTGAGTCGTTTTTGGGGGTGCGAGGAGTTGGGAATGCTCGGGTTTTCTCTTGGAGCTTGGTCCAGGAGGACGAGGTATTGCTGAAGATGGTCGGGATGTCTACCAAAAAGATAAAGGACGTTAGGCTTAGTTGCGACGTCCCTGAGTATGTTGTATATCCGGGGTGGTCTACCCATGAAAACGATTCATTTAAGGAGGACTGTCCCCGATGCAAAGATTTGCTCAGCAAGGATGGATGCGAAAGTACTTGTTACTACTGTTTATTATTATGTTCGTCTTATGTGTCGATTTCATTTCTTCTTTTTATCTGTGATTTTGAATTGTTCGTTTTTCCATTTCAGCCATGGTATTGCCATGGGGAAAAACGAGGGGTGTTGCTTGTTGCATGGTGCTAAAGGAATCGACTGCCGACCCCGCTAAGGCCTACAAATTTCCCACTGAGGAACTAGCTGCTGGGAGCTCGGCCCCGACTCCTGCAAAGAGAGCCCCTACTATTGCAAGTGCTCCTGCCTCTGTTGAAAGCGTTCATGCTTCTCCTGCTGCTACTCAGAAGAGGTCTTCGAGGAATTTGATTGATGAAATTTCCGAGGATTTCGAGCGGAGTCTTGAGATTGTGTCGGTGAATTCCCTGGTATTGAAGAGAGCGAAGACGGCTGCTACTTCATCTTTCATCGAGTGAGGAGACTGTGCCTTGGCTTAAGGAGGATTTCTCCTTCTCGATGACTAGGTCAGCCGGCACCAAGCTCGGTTTGGACATCGCAGACGTTCCTGCTTTGAGAAACATGAATATCACCAACTGCGATGGTCCTACTGCCTTGGCCAAGCAATGAATAATAATAAGGGACCAAGTCAAAGACCTTGTCTGAAGCGTCCCGACCCTCAATCTCTATACAAGCCTCGGGTCAAGCGTCTAATAAATACTTAAAACACCTGCAAAGCCCCTACTAATACGGACTAAACAAAAGTTGACTGATAAAACATAATAATTCGTGTGAATAATATAAATACCACAACTTCTGAAAAGTCGGGAAAACAAAAACCCACAAGCTATTACTCGAGAACTAAGCACAATGGCTCCAGGCCAACCAACTAGTGAAATATAATACACTAGTAGCAATTAAAACCCAAATAGAGTCTATATAACTATATACATCCATGTCCTCACAATTATGCAAAACAAGCCTTATAGGAGTCATAACTTAATACAACCTATTATGGCTCCCGTATCTTGCGGATCACACGGAAACTCCCGATCTCGCTGGATCGAGTTCCTAAATAACTGCACACTAAAGTAAACAAACATGGGGTGAGTGATAACTCAATAAGTTACTACATGCAACTACATGGCATAGGAGTGGAAATTTAAGGTACGACACGATTGACCGACGCGAACACGACACAAAATTATAGGGTTTGGGATGTGCTTATCGAGTTCGGGCCGTTATAGGGCCAACACAATAAGACACGATAAAAAATTGGTTGTTATCAGACTGTCTTGATAAGTACAGTAAGACACAATAACTAAAATATATATGTTTTTAAAATTTACTAAGGGTTGTTGACTTCTTTCGAACTATTTTCATGATTATTTCATAATTTTATCATTTGAACATTTATGACTTTTAAACTACTTCACTATTTATATTGATAAAATTTTAAAATATGTATTAAAAAATCAAAATTATATATTTTATAATGTTTATTGGGCTTAACGTGCTTAACGGGTCTGACTAAACAAATCATACTTTTTTGCTTATCGTATCTATTGTGTTATGCTGTGTTTTTCGTGTTTTTATCGTGTCGTGTTCAAGTTTTAATATTAGGCACGATAAGCTTACCGTGTCGTGTTCGTGCTTATCGTGTCATGCTGTTATCGTACCGGCCCGATAACAGCCCAGCACGACCAATTTGCCACCCCTAACATGGCATGTTGTTATGCACATGTAAACATCATATCAATCAATCAAGTATAGATGTGCATATACTTGCACACATCACGTTGATCATGTTATAGTACACATTGACTCGACGTAATTAAACATATAACCCAAGATATACAACTGCAGGAGAGCTTTCCATCTTGTCCTGCCTTTCAATTACCATAGTTGTGTTGCTGATGCAGTACACACGCTGAAACATGTATGTACACATGTTGAACCAATGTCTGAATCTAATAGTATCAAGAACCAGTATTCATGTTTGAACTAGTAGTATCCATAACCAATTACCTTAGGAATTAACCAGAAGTCTCATTACCCCGAGTTTTACCCGAGAGTCTAGCATTATGTTTGTCATGTGAATTGCTCTAGCAAAGGCTACATCCTTGTTACAACCAATAACAAGGGAGAGACTCATGCAACGACCCGTAGCGATCACGAGATTTAACTCTCGTAAAAGGTCGTCTCATTGTCGACACAACCACAAATGTCAACTGGACTCAATGCGATGCACAAGTAGATGCTTACTTGTAATAAACACATTTGTTGAGTTCCAAGTACGGGAACCCAACACACATACCAAGCATGAATGTTTGCTTGAAAATAAACACAGTTGCTGAGTTCCAAGTATGGGAGCTCAACACAGATATCAAGCATGTATTTGCTTAAAACCAACACTATAGCTAAATCATCTCAACGATAACGAATGCAACATTTGTAAGTACTAAATGTTCAACAACACAAGAGTAGGCCACTGATCCTACCACAAACACCCATTATAAAAGACAAGTTGTAAATATTAGATTTTTTTATGACAATCTCAAGCAGACTGCTGAATCCATATTATTCATCTAACACACAGGTAACCACATATTACCTTAGAATCGTAATTATGTCCGTAGCTACTGGACACCAATATCAACACATGAGTAGTCCTATAGTCCTACCACCCAAACCAAGAGACAATTGATGAGTCCATAAATACTAGACATCATGCTCAATCACGAGCATAGGTCAATAGTACATATTATATCATAAAATACTACGCGACTGCTAGCGAGTATTTGAACACTATGTCTGATAACATGCAATGTTATCATTAGCTATTTGTGAGTATCAAACACTAGATAGCCGAAGAGCAAGTCAATGACTCTACTACACACAATACACCAACTTGCTGCCAATGGAAATCTATATCATCCATAAACTTTATATTTTAGTTCATAACTATCCAGTACCCAAATGGTGTACAGATGATGATAAGAGAAGACTCTCGATCTCGCTATTTATAATTATGTCAAGCAACTATGAGCACTTTAACTCTTTATACAAGTCTCTTAAATACCCACGATTAACCTCATCTAGGTTAATCAATTTCCACCAATACTACACCCAAGTTTACAAGTCCTGAATTTCAAATCAATCATAGGAGCAGGCCATAAATGTCTACTACCAACATAGTATCATGTACAATTTACAAGTACTTGATCAACACAATATTGTTCCGTAACTGACTCGCAGTTACAAAATCTCGTAACAGTTCCACATTGAAACCTAGTCACTTTTCTTTAAGAGTAGGAAACAATTACTTAATTTAGATAACTTAGTTATCTTAAATATTGACTCTGCTGAGTCATAAACCCAAAAGCTATTTGCTATTAAATAGTTGTAGTATCAATCAATTGTCATATAATTATTTATACTCATAACTAGTATAAATCTACACGCCATTCAATACACGCATACAAACACATCCATTAATTGTTACAACTTCACGTAACTGAATTTTAGATACTATTTTCATATTTTACAACATTTATTAAATTCTCAACTTATTCGCTGCTAATTATTCCCAAAACGTAATAAGTTTAGCATAAGAATAATATTATTTAAAACACTTTAATTCTCTATCGGAAGCAAACTACTCAGTTGACTTAACTATTAGTCAACTTCAATTTGATTTCGTAAAGTCAGTTACAATACCACAATAATATTCTTAACACGTAGAGACTAATATATCATTCTCTCATTTAATACTTTACTATCATACAAATTAACCATGTAGAGTCAATTATAATATTACAATACTTTTGGGCCAAAAATTATTAATTAACCCATAAACATCAAATAACATCTTTTTATCATTGCATCGTAATATTTATAAGGGTATAATCATTCCCCAAATAAATACAAACATCATAGGAGTTGGTTACACTACCCCATATAATTTATTTCACTCAACTTGACTTCATAGAGTTAATTATTCAACGAATCAAGTACCAAAGCGTTAATAATTACAACTCCATAATTTTCAGGTCATAACTGCCATTTTACATCATCATCTATTTCATTCTTATCGGCTATTCTACCGATTAAACGTAGTACTTATTTACTATGAAGTACGAACACGTATACAAAATCAAAGGCCAAAATAATTAACAAGTAGTCTATTTTCTACCCGTTAACTAATATATTATTATATAAACATCCTATGTAGTATATATTACTCCTTTCGTCCCTAATTTATTGTCCTGGTTGACCCGACGCACCGTTTAAGAAAATCTATTTGACTGGATTATTAATATTGGTTTAATGTGTAGTTTCCTTTAAAGCCCATGTGTATGTGATCCATAATTAAAGTATGATGAAAAAGTAAGGGTAAAGTGGTAAAAGTGACGTTCTAAAAAGGTAAGTTTCAAAGTGGACAATTATTTTGGGACGGACGAAAAAGGAAAGGAGGACGATAATTTAGGGACGGAGGGAGTATTACATATACAATCAAATAAGGGGATTAGTAACTTGCCTCCTCCGAAAAATATCAGTGGAAACACAAAATATTCGGGTACAAATGTAGCCCTCAACACGTATAACACCCATGCAGAGTCGAAATTAAAAACAGGTAAAGATTTGATAATAAATCTAGCCTGGAAGTGAAAATCTTCAAAACCCTTTCAAACATGGTGTATGGTTGTTAAAGGATGAAGAAAAGATGAAAGGAATGAGAGAGAAATGATCTCTCACGGCTGAACATATGAGAGGTGGAGTAGGCCCAAAGCCAATGGGCCCAAAAAAGTCCAATGGCCCAAATGTTGCACAATAATTTCAGTCAACTTCAAAGACATGTATGGGTTGATCTATAAGTCTGAAAATTACAAATAAGATATGGTTAGAAATCCATTGAAGTCTAGTTTCTAACACACTAAACGGGTCTCAATTCTGAGTTTTCTACATAAAATTATGGTCGTTTTACTACATGTTGTTTCTGGTATGCAGGAATACGCGTGCCAAACTAAAAATCGGACTCGAGCACGTGTCATTCTTCACAAAACTCATTCCAAAACAATATCAAGTTAATCCTAAAGGTCCCTTAGTCATCCAGAGCTGAACATAGGGTCAACTTAAACGAAAATAATATGTTCTAGCTTGAGCTCACGGTAGTTATAAATCATAACCAACATAATCAAATTCCCAATTTGGACTTTAAACACATCACACATCAAACCCAACATATCTTGAGCCCAATTAAACTTTCATAAGGCAATTACCCAAGTCTACAACACAAAACATATTAATCATAACACGTAGCATGTAATTAATCATGCTAATACATCATAATACACAATTAATCAAATATGCAATTATCAGGTGTTACATTGTCAGGGTGGAAAACTCACTGCCCGCTGCTGAGGTGATGGGTCGAATAGGCCTTTGTGTGTCCCCAATTTCGTACCCCTCATTTCCTAAAATGTCAAAAAATATATTTCCTACATGAAAGGACTAACGAACGTTAGATTCTGTTAGCCTTTCGGGGGGGAGTATGATCAAAGTGAAAATATAACATGACAGGGGAGCTAAGTGAAAATTGAAGAAACTTGTAAAGGATTGCAATTCGGGGCGCGACACCCAGCCTTGCATGTGCCGCGCCCCGTTTGGTTTCTCGTTTGCCCAGTTGCTGCACTGTGAACACTACATGGGCGATTGTTTAAGCGCAGTGTACAAGAAGATACACCCTAGTTCCTCCGGTTACATGGCCTGGGTTTTTCCTATATAAGGAGGCCTTAGCCTCCTCATTTCAGACACCAGCCTTCTGCTCTTGGCTTCCTCCTTCCTTCTTCTCCCTTCATTTGTGAAGTGAGCAAGGCTCCCAGCCTCTTCCTCCCTTGCCTCATGCAAGTGAGCCATCAAGCCTCCGGCCCCCGGCCTCCTACCCCCGCGGCAGCCTCTTCCTCAGCCCAAGCAAGCGAGCCCCCTTCATTCCTTATTTCGACGAGCCGATTTAAAAGACAACAGGGCGCGGTCATGCTGCCCGGATAACAAAATGATGATAATGATGATAAGATAAAAAAGACTTTCTCTTTCGAGAGATGACATGGAGAGCATACCAGAAACCACGAGCACCTAGTGGGCTAAATCCTATGCGTATATACCAGGATCAGAATTTCACGCTACAAGAGGTAGGTACCCCATTATTATTCTGTCCCGTAGTTAAGATAATAATAATAGATTAATTATATCACCCGTAAATAATACGATAATTAGTTATATATTTCGTGATGAACTCAGCCCAAATCCTGGTCACGAGCCAGGCACATGGTCCTTCACATGATGAGCACATGGACGTCAGGGGCCAGGAAAGAGGTCGCTTGAGCAGAATAACCCGGGGTAAACATCTTACACATAACCCGAGCAGGAATCTTCCTCACCAATCGATCGGCGAAATCAAGGCTTCAAGATTAATTATTGATAACTTTCGAGCCCGAGATTTAAGCCATTACACCGTCAGTTACGCAATCAGCCCGTGATCATAGTCATAATGGCCTATAATCTCTCAACTATAATGATTCAGCCCAGATTTCACCCCCAAAAGGGCTATAAATACCCTACAATACTTCATTTCAGAGGTAGGCTCATTTTTTACACACCGAAACTCTGTCATTTTGCTTGAACAAGCTTAAGACTTACTCTCACGCCTGAGGGGTTTCGCGAGGCCCTGTCTTGCATTCCTTCTAAGGTTTTCTTCTGTTGACATGTTTCTCTCAAGATCATACCTTCTCATTAGCCCAGATATCCTACAAACCGCAAGGAACGGCCCAAGACCAAGTTGTGTAGCATCATTTCGTTTATATAGATATAATGTAGATAATAGTATTATTATGTTTGTACATGTTATGTGTAAATAGTATATATAAATAAAATAGTATTTGTATATAAATGCACATAAAATATTAAAATAGTTAAACAACATGCTTAGATAATTGTTAAACTCCCTTAAGTGCTAAAATAACAACATAGCCGTTGTTATGCCTGAATGACATCCCGTCTTGCCAATATATATATATATCAGACTTTTTTATCTTTACGTTACAATTATTTGTTTATTTTGTTATTATTAATGTTTATTAATTTTTGTTTATTTACTTCATGTTTATTACATATTATTTAATTTTAATTGAGTATATAATTTTAAGTCCGTATAATATATATATAATAAATAACTAAATTAAACACGATAAACTAAACATGTTATTTAACAAAGCCCAAATGAGACCGATATGACGAGTTGGGTGCCTAATTCCTTCCCAACTCGTAACTTAGCCCTCAGACCTATACACTTTCTGGTATTTTCGGTTTTTCTTTGTTTAACCATAAAATGGAGGTGGCGACTCCGTAATCACAATTCTTAGAGTCCACGACGAGGCCCAAGCGTATTCCACGCGCTTCAATGCTTTAAAACACGTTGTCTTCACATGATGGCAGACGTCTCAGAGCGGGGTTATCACAGTGGCAACTCTGATGGGAACTTTTTTTTTGTTTTTTTTTTAAAGTAGAAAGCGGGCTAGACTCAATTTTTTTGGGATTTACTAATTTGTTTATATACACATAACATTCTTACATACATGCATAATTTAGATTTTTGCTTACATGTATATATATTGCAAATGTAAGCTTTCTTTCACACATATTACAAATGTGCTTTTCTGTTATATATATTATTGTTGCAAATATGTGCTTTATTTATTATTGTCAATATTTTGCATGGGATGTGAAACATTTGTAAGACGTGACATGCTTACACACATGCACAGTCTAGATTCTTCTGTTATATAGATATTGCAAATGCATGCTTGACTTGTATATATGCATTGGATTTTTTTCTTGTATTACTTTTTTTTTGCTACCACTGACACTTTTGCATCAATCCAAAAATTAATCCAACACATTGCATGTTTAGCTTGACTTACATCAGTAATATAACACAATACATTGCATGTTTAGTTTACAGCCTTTGAAAGATTCTTTTTAGTGTATATAACTGACACAGACACGCACATAAAGATTATCCAATTTTAAGCATACCACATGTATGCCCTTTTAGGACACTCCTTAATGTCAATACAACCACCACTCTTAACCCCTCATAAATACATCCCTAGTCGATTAAGTGCATCATTCGTTCACGACTACAAACACATCTTCAGTGAGTCCTACTTCAAAATATCGAGGTTTACCACTAAAAAAATAATATATAAAAAAAACCGATAGGGAGCCAGGGAAGAAGGAAGAATCAGGAAAACCAGACAAGCTAGGCAAGACCCGTGTACAAGCAAAATGATCAACAATGAAAGCAAGGATGGAACCTTACACACATCCTGGGAGGGGAATCTGATGATGAGGGAATAAAGTTTGGCTAACCTTAGATGATCGCTTGTCAAGAAGGCCCTCTATTTCATAACTTTGCAAAAGTCATTAGTCGAGAGGCTAAAAGCCGGTCAGGATCCGATGCAAGAAAGGGGAGAATTTCTCAGCAATAAGGAAGGTTGTCTTATTAACCTACCCCTTTACATCTTTACAAGTTGGTCAGCCTGCACCCTTTCAATGAACCAGGCAATTCAAGGAGCATAAGCAGAAATTCAAGACTTGGGGGGATTTCAAACCCCAGGGGTGCTCCATTGTCGTCATTACCCATTTCATGTCTACAAGCCCACCCTTATAGAGTATGCTCGATAGTCTTTCTGATCTCCATTCTCTCAAAGTCCAACTAAGTCCTCAAATTGAGGTTCCCAAGAGTCTTTATATATATATATATATATATATATATAGATCGGGAGCACCACCTATCGCCAAGTATCCCTTAATTATCAATCTTCTCATGAATGATGAATCGACTCACTTAAAAACACCTAAATCTACACGAGTTGATGATGAATCACCTGGAAAATATGGACCCGAAAACCATTAAACATATGAGTGTGAAAGAGCAAGCAAGTTGTCTTGACCAAGTTTACCTTCAACCCATTGCGACCGAGCTATCAAATGGCACACCGGGGGCTTCCTACCAAGCACCAAAATCCTCCCAAATACCTAAACAAATCTACCACATACCAAGACCCCGTCCACGTACCCTAAGACATTCAAATGTCTTCAACCATCCCCATAATCTAGCTTCCCAAAACCGGGGCTATCTCACCTTTACATATCCACCGAGAATGACCATCCCTTTGACCCAAAATGAGAGAGAGGACGTTCCTTCAACTGCTCTGTTGTGATGCTCCGAATCCTTTGATTAGAGATACAAGTACAAAGATCAGTTTAGAAAGTACATGGATCAGTCCATAAAATACAAATTCGAGTAGAAAGGCTGCTATAAATAAACAAACGTCTATGGGTACAGATACATGGGCTCCGAGATACGCTTCTACTCCTGTTATGCCACAGTAGTTAGATCGCATTTTGGGCTCACAAACTGATTCGCTTAATAGGCTAGATAACAAATCTCATGCAAAGCTGGGGACCCAAATAGCACTGGTAAGGTGATTAGGGATACAAGTACAAAGATCAGTCCAGAAAATACAGATTTAGATAGAAAGGCTGCCGAAAATGAACAAACTTCTATGAGTACAGATACATGGGCTCTGAGATACGTGCCTACTCCTGTTATGACACAGTAGTTAAACCATAATTTGGGCTCACAAGTTGATTCGCTCAAAGTACCAGATAACAAATCTCATGCAAATATGTAGACCCAAGAGGCAGAAATAGCATTGGTCGTGTGATCATGGATACAAGTACAACGATTAATTCAGAGAGTACATGGATCAGTCCAGAAAATACAGATTCGGGTAGAACGACTGTCAAGAATGAACAGGCTTCTATGAGTATAGATACAAGGGCTCCGAGATACGCTCCTACTCCTGCTAGGCAATAGTAGTTAGACCGCAATTTGGGCATACAAGTCGATCCGCTTAATAGGCCAGATAACAAGTCTCATACAAAACTTGAGACCAAACACTAAAAACACTCCTTCCCATGTAGGACCCCATTAAGCATAAACCTCGGATGTTCCCCCAAACACCAACCTTTAAATGCCAAACACCAACCCTTCATACCAAAACATCAACCCGCTTCAAAATACTAACTTACCCAATCCCAAAGCTTAAAGTTCCAACCTTCCCCCTCAAAAACCAAAACACTAGCCCACCTTTTCCAAACACCAACCTTCAAATACCATACACTAACCCTTCTCCCCATACCAACATCAACGCCAGTTACCCTCCTCAAAACACCAGTACCACATATCCGCATCCAGGGAACTTTCCATTCTACACCTCCAACCCACTCCAAAATAGCCCACATACAGACCCCAGAAGTTATGTCCCTTAGGGTCCAGTCACAATCTATCTCCAGTTTCAAAGACTTTGGTCGTCAAACAGGGGCTGCAAATATTGCACCTCCCCACAATGTTTACCAAACACCTCAACCAACTACGAGGATGGACCCTGCTGAACAAATCCCGTAAATACATACGACACATCTCCGGCCTCGAATATAAAGACATATGTCGATAACTCAAATAAATGACGCTCAAAAGGAGAGTTCTCCACACGATCATTGACTCTGCAACTTTCAGCCATTCTGCCACGAAAGTCCAAAATACCCGACAATAGAGAAATCTGAGGGGACTAGTTGCCTCATCTCTCGCTTAAGATCATATGCCATCGGAATGCAATCGAAGGGGGTGCTAGCTTCGAAGCAATAGCCGTTAATTTCCATTTAACCTTAGCAGGGGCTGCAAAATAATGGCTCATGTTTGCAGATAGTAGCACACTAAACACTTGGGACCAGATTGCTGATAAATCTCAGAAGAGCTACAAGGACAACAACAACTCTGAGAACAAGAGAAAGCTCAAGTCATACACCCAAAGAGAAAAGGAAACCTACGCAGATTTCGCAGCTCGATGGAAGGAAAAAGTTGCTCAAACTTTGGATATGCCCAATCCAGTTAAATTGGCCAGTATGTTGATAAAATCTCCAACCAGTCTACCTTGAATATACGAGGTACCTTCCTTATGGAAACTTTGATGCCATAGTGGAGGTGGGGATCCATATAAATGAAGAAATACAGACATGGAAATTGAAAACCAATACACTTCCTAGCTCATTTTGTTACTCCAAAGGAAAAATGGCATCATCAAAAGCAGCGGTAAACGTTATGGGAGATATCCTAGCAGCCATACCACCAATAGGTGACCTGGTACTTCGAGAAAAGCCCCCCAGTTACGTTGATGCTAGGGGAAAATGAAAGTCTCCGTGGATGAGACCATACATAGTAAAGCATATATAGTTAAAATGTATCATGTTCCTCACCAATCAGGATGAGGAAAGATCTCGTTCAACCCTTCAACATGGACAAACTCAAACGATACTATGCATAGGTCAGGGTAGTGCTAATATAACATGTTGTGACAGCCCCAATACTTTATCTCTCTCCTCGCCTCTAGAGGTCGAAAACCGAAAGCGGCGTCAGACACCCCAATTTCTGCACTCTGTATGTGACATGACATAAAATATCAAGCACTGCTAAAACATTAACAAATGTCAAGTTGTGGTCAAAATTGCAAAAGGACAAGCAGATGCACAAAAGGACAAATTGCAGGGACTAAAGTGTCAAAAAGAGGCTAACTTTGAGGTTTAGGCATGGCTCCCAAAGGGTTTGGGTATGGCTCCCAAACCTCTATAGGTTGGAGCCCAAACTTCATTCCAGCCACTGTTCATGCTACGATCTGCCGCAAAATGCAAATTTTCAAACGCATGGTAAACCGATCGGTAATGAAGGTTTAGGCGTGGCTACCTAAAGCAGTTTGGGCATGGCGCCTAAACCTCCATGTGTGGCGCCCAAACCCTATCTCCCAAAGATCGCTCATTCAAGTTTTTGCCGTAAAATGCAATCGGGTTCAATACGCAGACAACCCGATTGATGCGGTTGATAAAATTTCAAAATTCCATCGATGTCCCAGCCCTCACCTATAAATAGAGGTCCCCTGCCTTCATTCAAAGACTCCTTCGCAGAAGCTTCTCCGCTTAACGTTACGCTGAGAATTGTAGAGATGAGATAGTGAGAGATCACCTCCAAAGCCTCAAAACCCCGCCAAACCTCTCGCTAAACACAAATTCAACTAGAAGTATACCTTAGCCCCCGCCTAGGTATCCATCCCTTTTCCCTGGCCCAAAATCGTGGATGAGCAGCTTGCTCGCCCGATTTAAAAGGCCGAATAGCAAGAAGTGTACTCGCCCAAATTTAGCCTTTTCCCAAATAAACAACCAGAAAACAACAAGACTCCCGCCCCGATCCCGAGGCCGAAAAGTAACTTTCGTGAGCAGCTTACGCCCAAATTCACACAACACACAACTTCAACCACTGCACTGCACCAAAAAAAGACTCTCTCTCCCCGAGGACGACAGCGAGCACACCCCTCACGCCGTTGTAAGCTTGTAAGCTTTTATTGTTAGTCTTTTTATTTCTATGTAGTAGTATTATTTCCATCCTACCCAATGTAGATATATAAGCAGTTGTGCTGCCCGGATTTTATTAGGAAATAGTACTAAATGTAGCCGTTATTATGGCAAAATGTTTTTAGATAAGTTTGTATTTATTTACTTTATTTATTCAATAAAGTCTTTATTTGTAAATGTATTATTCCTGTCCTGTTCAATATCAAAATATAAGCAGCTTATGCTTTGCCGGATTTTGTTAGGAAATAATACTAAATAGAGCCGTTATAATGACCAAATATTTTTAAATGTGTCCGTAATTATTGGAAAGAGACTGCGCGAGTCCAGAAATAATGTGGCCACGAATGTATTTGTTTAAATTTCCCTTGTCATTATAATACCTTATTTATTTGCTAAGTAAATGTGACAATAAGCATACTTCAAGCCAAAAACCATTTTCGAGACCGAAAGGGCGAGTTGGGTGCCTAGCACCTTCCCAACTCGTAACTTAGCCTCCGAACCCGCTTTTTAAAATCTCTCGGTTTTTTTTTTCGGTTTTCTTTATTTTTGCCTTAAAATAAAGATGGCGACTCTAAAACTTTCGGATCCAATGGGGCCTCGCAACATTCCTCTTTGCACTTTCCCTCGTTTCTCCCCAAAAAAGGGAGAAATGGGAATGGAGGAGTGATGCATTCCCATATCCTGGTATCCCCTAAACAAGGGATAACTTGATGCGGGAAACCCATAGCTCCCATAGTGATCTGAATGGGCCATAAGGCTATTTTCAATAAATCCATAGTGGGCGCCGCAATATTCTTTCTTGCACTTCTATTTTCCCTGAAAGATAAAGGGGAAAATGGGAATGGAAGAGTAATGCATTCCCATATCCTGTTATCCCCGAAATAAGGGATAACTTGACATGGAAAACCATTAGTTCCCATATTGGATATAAAATCCACTCAGGGCAACCGAGGCACATTCCAACGTGCTACTATAGACAGCACTCCTCTCGCACTTTGGATTTTGTCTTCCCCTAAACAAGGGAGGGTGGAACGAGAGCAGTGTGTCCCGCATCCGCACGCGCACGCACCCCTATCCAGGGCGGGCGCGGTCGCACTCCAGAACCTCACAGTCGTTTGAGTTTGTCCATGTTGAAGGGTTGAACGAGATCTTTCCTCATCCTGATTGGTGAGGAACATGATACATTTTAACTATATATGCTTTACTATAGGTCAGGGTAGTGCTAATATAACATGTTGTGACAGCCCCAATACTTTATCTCTCTCCTCAGCTCGGTAGGTCGAAAAACTGGAAGGGCGGCCTAGACAAAGTTAGAGCAAAATAAAAAAGAAATGGGTAAGGAGAAATAAGGGCTCGGTTGGTTGAAAACCCAAAAGGGAGGCCTAGGAAAAAAGTAGAACAACTAAAAAAAACATGAGAAAATGGGAGAGACATAAAGTCCCCAGCGTACGATCTTCAGTATACAACTTACATCATACAACCTTTAGCATATAGCTTACATCATACAACCTATAGCGTGCAGCCCCAGTATACAGTTTATAGCGTACAAGTTACAACATGATCTGCAAGAGTCTTCCACAACAAAAAGTTTTTCTCTTTAAGGAAGAACTACGTCGACCTGAGCCTCATTTTGAGGAAACTGTTGGTTGCGCGAACGCAACACGGGCAAGATTACTCGGTCAAACAAGTAATATAGTGATAAATAGAGTGTCGATCCCACGAGGAAGCAATTTGGTTGTTTTTAATGAGTACCAAGCACGTTGCAATATTAATTATATTTAGACTATCGATTTTTAGTGAATTAACTAACTAATTAAGCTAAAACAAGAATTTAAATAAAGCAATATTAAATTGAGGTTGACTTCAATGAGAGAGGATCTAGGGTTTTGATTTTCAATTGGCTCTTCCGTTGTGATTTAATAAGGGGTTGCTATTAAAACTATCCTATTTTTGGAAGTCGGGGAATTCAAAAATCACCGTTAAGGGCTTTAAGCCAGTATAACGGTGCTAATTAACGTATAAATTCACGGGCTTTCGCTTCGTATGAATTTATCCAATTAATCGCGTCCAAACACAAAACCCCAATTGACTATTTTAAAGAGGGTTAATAACTTAGATTAACCCAACTCAAAACAACTATGTTGTATTTTCCAAAATTATCAAGTCACTTTCATGCACTAAATAATTTTTAAAATCATGTAATGGGTGATCAAATCATTACAAGCATTAAGAACACAACATAATACCCAAAAACAAGTGAATAGAAATTAATAACAAAGCCCCAAATTTAAATCACAACATCCAAGCCAATATATATATATATATATCAAAACCCTAGGCAATTAATTTAGTTCATGATGCAAGGAAGGCAAACCAAATCTTCAATAAAAAATATCATCATTAAATAAGAATATAAATTAAAGTGTATGATACTTTGCAATGAAGGAGATGATTGAAATCCTAGCCTTGGCTTGAGCAACAATGATGAAAAATGGAGGTAGAGAATTTTTAAATGTGGTCGCCTTCAGATTTTCCCTCGGTTCGCTAGGGTGTAAATCGAGAACCATCAAACCATCTCGAACCAAACCAAACCAAATCAGTCGGTTTGGTTCGGTTTTGATCGAAGATGGTTCGGTTTCGGTTTCAAAAATTGGAAAACCACGCGGTTCGGTTCGGTTCACGGTTTTTGGTATCGAACCAAACCAAACCGAACCGAACCAAACCACCCTATATATTTTTATTTATTTATTATATAATATATATTATATAACATTTATTAACTATTTTGAACCTTTGATTTATTCAATATATATATATATATATATATATATATATATATATATATATATATATATGGATACTAAACCAAACAAAATCTTGATTGTTGGAGAACTATTATTTCTTCAATTGTTTGTGTTTATTTTAGAATTTGTTATGATAATTTGTTGTTAGTAGGTTATTTCCTAATTTTGATGTTAATTCCAAATTAAAATCTTATTTTCATTGTTATTTTTAATGTTGGTTAATTTCATTAAAACTAATTTATATAAACCACAAAACCTAACCAAACCAAGTGGTTCGGTTCGGTTTGAGATTTTTGGAACCACTATTAGGCGGTTCGGTTTGTGATTTTGGCATAAACCAAACCAAACCGAACCACTTACACCCCTAGTTTCTACCTTCCAATCCTTTGTTCCAGCCTTCTTCTCTTGTTCCAGCCCCCCACCTGCCGAAAAAATGAGCTCTCTGAATCTCCCCAAGTCTGCTAGGGCAATCATGGGTAATTTAGGAAGGTTAGGGATTAAGTGAGGGCAAAAAGGGCAAGAAAAGAGAAGATGGGTCGCGGCAGGGTCAGGGCTGAACCAGGAGAGTCACGCGGGTCGTCCAGGCTGAAATGGGCTGGAGGATGTGAGATAAAGCGGGCCGAAAAGTGGGCGTGTGGGCTGGATGGGTTGAGAAAGCCGCGGGCTGGATCCGACCCAAAATCAGGGACGCGCGGGTCATCACCAGGAACCGGGCGACGTGGCCGCTCCTCTTGTCGACAACGCATTAATGAAATGCGGTTTCAGGGAATTGCTCCGGCCTCCCCTGAACTCCTGACTTGAGCGTCAGCTTCCCTGGGTTTCTGAAGTTGGCTAGCGAAGTCCTTCTTCCCCCAGACTTCGCAATTTAGTCCTTAATCAGCTTCAGTTAAGTTCTGTTAGCTTCTGTTGCCTTCTATTGCCTTCAAATCCTTAACAAAACTTAACGGCAAGCGTCCAAACTTAACATTGAAGCCCGGAACGTCCTCGATTTGCGTGAATTGAGCCATAAAAACTCGAATATCTTTGAGATACCTACATGAAGCATGAAAATACATAAAAATAGTATCTCAAATACAATTAATTATCAATTAAAGCTCAAAATAACCTATAAAATTCCGAAAATTTTATGAAAATAATAGAAAATAATAAACTTATCAACACCCCCAAACTTAAGCTTTGATCGTCCCGAGCAAAGAGAGATATGGATTATGGATAAGCTCGAGACAACGATGGAATGAAGAAGGCACTCAATCAAGATCCCATATGCATTACCATGAAAGAAATCAAACTCAAGATTATAAAAATGTATAACCAATGTATGATGTGATTTCAATGCTATCAAACTTTCCTCAAACACTTACTTAAAAACATGAAGCACAAGCCCATGACTAAATAGTATCACTCTAGCTAGGATTGGACGTTCAATGAGATACCAAGCATAAGCCATGAAACCGAAATAGATAAATACTTCACAAGGCAATAACCCATGGCATGACAATATCAATAGGACTTTTGCAAGCTTGTAACTTTAGGCCAAGGTTGAGCTATAAATGAAGGGAAGGAAATCAAGACAAGAGAGCACAAGTGAAGCCTTCACGCTCAAGTCTATCTTCATGAAACAACATACTTCATCATAACTCACCATTCTTCTCAACAACCCCCAAACTTAGCTTCTTCTTTTTTTTTTCTTTACATATCAAGAGCTTGGGGTTGAGAGTATATCAACTACCACAAATAATTTTTTTTTCATCCCACAATTTCCCTTTTTGAATAACTTTAAAGCACAAATGGTTCACAATTTTGGGTTGCCCTTCACTTTGGATTTGATTTTTTTTAATACACAAGGGCCCCTTTTTACAAGATAAACAATCCCCAACTCATCAACTAAAATTAAATCACACCACACCAATACATGAAGAACAATACTTCCATGGAGCACACATTCCCTCCAAGACATAAATTTAAAAATTCATTTCACAAAGTGCTCTCTCAAAGGGTTGGATAAAGTGTATAGGCTCATGGGATAAGTCAATGTGGGTGATCAAAATGAAGGCGAATGGGGGTCATTGTGTGCTCTTGCACACACCATTATTTCATTAAGGCTCAAATGAGATACTAGGGATTTAATGTGAGCATGGGTAGGTCGATATGGCACAAACGAGTCAAACATGGCCTATATCATGCTATTGTCATACTCACAAGCCAAGCTATTCATCAATCTCAAGATCATCTAACGGCATCACAACTCACAACAAGGTACTCATGACACATGCACAACCAAAGCTAGAGCTTAGCTTAAAAAAAATTTATCAAAATATCCACACATGGGCACTATTTAACATGAATGAGGGAAATGCTAGCACAAAAATCACAAAATATCCTCAACTATGCATATAATAATCTCAAGGCCAAATCCAAGAAAATAATGCACATACAACTCAATGAGCGCCAAAGTGATGAGATGAATGATCAAAGCATAATTAAAGGGGTCCAAACTAGCTTGAAATTTTCTAAAATTTTTCAAATTTTCTCAAAAATTGAGGGCAAAAAATAATGCTAACCCCACCCCCAAACTTAGAACCGAACATTGCCCTCAGTGTTCATGAACATACCAAGACAAGGGCATCAATCACAACTCCCCATGAAAAGCAAATAAAAAGAAAAATATTTTTGCGAGGGGACACTATCTACACCTCCCTATAAACCCACAAACTCGGGAGGGTTTCGAAAAGCGACACAAGCATATAAATACAAAAGCTATAAAAACAAATAAATGAAAAGAGTGGAAAGAGAAAACTGGTGTGAGTAGTTCTAATTTAAAGTCTTTAGCTTGACTTCTTCTCCCGCATCGGCCTATGGAGGATCATGAAGAAGCACTCGAACCTTCACTTGAGTGCTACCAATTGGAGAAGCTTTCTTGGCACCATTTGTGTTTTGTGAAAGTTTTTATCACCAATTTAGATCACATCAATTGTAAACATAAATTGTAATTTGTAGTTGCTTGTTGTGATATATGTATATGCCATGACTATCAAACACTGAAACATTTGATATAGTACAAACAAATAATTTGTCTATTTATCACTTTGCAAATAGAACAATAAAAGTTATATTTTTAGATTAAATTATTAATAAAAGAGAAAAGCAGAATATATAGGAGTATAAGCTTTATACTTACCTCGACACCAACAATGATCAACGCCATAGTATTTTTGATAAAAAGTAATGTGAAATTATCAAAATGATTAAATTAGATTTATCTTTCAAAATTTTAAAAACTACTTTTGAAGGTTGACTAATAAGTAATAAGTATATATATGGGTAGAAATCTGAAGGGACAAAATACAAAAAGTACTGAAAATCTGGATAGAATGTAAAGAGTTTCAGGAGATGTATTTTTTATATATAGAACATTAATTATTAACTTCATGAATATATATTTTTAGAAAGTTAATATAAGCGGGAAACTGCTATAAATAAGAGGGCTATACGCTTTTCTCATTATATATATCGATATAGATTATAATTTTTTTTTTTTTATAGGGTCACTTTTGATCTTAAAATATTTCACTTTTTACCTTTTAAATATATCACGTTTGACTTTAAATGTATTACTTAGTATTTCGTCAAACTCCTCTAAATCCGTCAAGGATCCAAGGCTAACAACTTGATGTAACTATTGGAAGACTAACGGAGCTAACCGATTCTCTTATTAATTTCTTCCCCAATAAGTATGCAGTTCTGAAACCTTTGATGAAGAAGAAAAGATGGAAAATGAATCTTTGCAGGTAGTAGTTCTCAACATTGAAAGCATGTCCTCGCCCAAGCAAGAAGAAATCCAAAAGAAAAATCGCTCCATCAGAAACGAGGTCCTCATCGCAAGCTAAGTCCTCCGGTGTAGTGGTTCGGTCCGATTCACACCCTGGGAGGGAGACGGGCAGGTGTATTTTGGGAGGGGTAAAATAGGAAGTTCGGAGGAAATGGGTGTAATTTAGACTGCGATTTCCCGAATTTCTCCGTCAAACACTCCATCCTTCTGAAAAGTTGAATTGAATTTGGGAATAGGAGGAGAAGAGCTCCGCCATAGATCTCTCTATACAACTTTGGTAGCAACACACAAAGAAGCACACAGTGAAGAGTGGAGAAATCAAATTATGGATCAGCAGCAAGTACAAGTGGACAGAGAATCGCTGGAGAAGAGGCCCGGTGTTCTCATGATCGGTTCACCCAACGTCGGCAAACGCACTCTTCTCTCTCGTACGTCTCTCTCTCTCTTTCTCTCTCACAGTAGCTTAAATCAATTGTTTCGGTAGACATGTAAATCTGTTTAGTTGATCACTTGTATATTAGTATCCCAACTGAATTGGAACTCTTGTTAGTGAAAAAAAATAACTTGAACTGATTTGGCTTGAGTTCGTATTATAAACTTATAAGGTGTCAGATGCCATGCTCGCAAACATAGTGAAAGTTTTAAATTTATTAGGGCTCCATTTCTGGTTTTAAGTTGGTGGCTAGGCTTGTAAATCGGTAGAGTGACATATGTAATGATATTGTATTAGTTGATTGTTAATTGATTATTTGAATCCATGGCTCGACGTATTTGGATTGAAAAAATGGAGCTCGAATTATCAAAATTTCAATGAAGTAATTTGGTTTTGAGTTCCATGTTATAAGGTAGTATTCTATGATCCCAAACATATACTCAGTTTTCAAAATATTGTCCTCTTGACCCAGCAAACCGATTAAGAAAAAGTAATTGATTGTATTAATGTATTATAAATATTTGTGAAATGTGTGGTTTCTTTTGATGTCTTTGAGTATGTGGCCATAATTAAATTAGGTAGAAAAAGTAAGTGTAAAGTGATAAAAGTGTTTTCCTAAAAGGGAAAGTTTTGAAAGAGGAAAATTATTTTAGAACGAACGGAAAAGGAAAGGAGTACAATTATTTTAGAACGGAGGGAGTACTAGATTTGAATTTATATATTTTCTTGATAAATAAAGTGAATTAAAAAAAAGTGTCTAAACAAGAGACGCATCCTTGTACAGGACATATACAAGAAACCAACAATTATATACCGACTAAACTATCCGTAATAGTAACAAAAGATTCCCCCTCGGAAAGATTCAACTTTAAGCACCACAGACCAATAGACTACGAATAGATTGCATCCTCTTGAGGCGATCTACGTAAGCTTCTATATTCCTCTTGAGGCGATCTACATAAGCTTCTATATTGTCAAAAACCCTCCTGTTCCTCTCTAGCCAAATATTCCACCGGATCGCGAGAGGAGTTGTAACCCACACATGTTTTTCCTTCTGTGCTTGCAAGAGCTGAATTGCCGACCTAGGCATGACCCACGAGATCCCAGCTGAACTGAAAACAATCTGCCATAGCTCCTTAACCATCTCTTCCTCTCGTTTTCACATATAGCACCTGTTCACAACAATCCTCCCACGAGCTCTCAAATTATCCCCCATCAAAATGGCCTCCCTCACGGCTTCCCAGGCGAAGAAAGCCACTTTCCTTAGAGCCATTGTCCCCCAATCTCCTTCCAAGGAAAGTTAGAACTAACCCTTCTATCTAGGCAGAAATAATAGGATCTCACTCTGCATTTCGTTTCGACTCTGCCCAAACCACTATATCTTCCGACACCGTACCTCTTTTGTAATCATATAACAACTCAAACAACTGCCTAATATCTTCAAACTCCCAATCTTGCAGCTCCCTTCTGAACATGGGACTCCACGAGTCAATATCATTGTGTAGTCACTATCGAGTTCACCAACTCGTTCTGATCAATAGCAAGGTTAAACAGTCTTGGAAATCGATCCAGTAATTTTGCATCTCCGCACCAAATATCTTTCGAAAATCTCACCTTATCGTCCTTGCCAACCTCAAATTCAATATGATACTTGAAAGAGGCCCACCTCCTCATAATCTCTTTCCAAACACTCACCCCTTGAGAGCAAGAAACTGCCCTAGGGTACCATAAATGGTTCCCTTCGCCATATTTATCTACCACAATCCTCCGCCACAGCGCATCTCTCTTCACCATATATCTCCACTGCCATTTCCCCAACAAAGCCCAATTGAATGTCCTTAAACTTGGAACACATCGGATTCCAATTCACTAAGTGATACTTCCTCTCCTCCACCCCCCATCCCAAAGAAAGTCCCTTTCTAATTTTTCATGTCTCTTAGCCACCGAATTAGGAACCACCAACAAGGATAACAAGTAGGTGGGAAGATTGGATAGTGCGCATTTAATAAAAGTCAAATGACCACCATTCGACAATAGCCACCTCTTCCAACCTGCCAACTTTCTTTCAAACCTTTCAATCACAGAACTCCAAACAGTGACACTTTTAAAATGTGTCCCCAACGGAAAACCCAAATATGTTGTTGGCGAACAAGCAGACTTGCACCCAAAAAAAGAGACTAACTGCCCTATGTCCCCTACCTCTCCTACCGGGATAATCTCGCACTTAGAAATATTAATTTTCAACCGGACATCGCCTGAAAGAATAACAACAATAACCGAACAGTTGAGACCTCTTAGCTTCACAAAAAACCAAAGAGTCGTCTTGCAAACAATAAGTGCGAAATATTCAACTTTGGATGTTCCTCTCTTCCTATTCCAAACCCCGAAATGAAACCACCCTCCATTGCCTTATCAATAAGGTGACTCAAACCCTCCATGATCAAGATGAACAAGAAAGGGGAGAGAGGATCCCCTTGCCGAAGACCCCTCGAACTCGAAAAGAAACCCGCCGGTTCTCCGTTCACCATAGGAATTTGAAGGGGATCAAAAATCAGATCGTTCAGGCTATGTATTTCTGGTGCGATGAGGCGGTTTTGACGGGATCAAATCCTTTTGTAGAGTTTGTGGATAACATTTTTGTTGGCTAGCGAGGGTTGGTTGTATATTGTCTATGTACATAGGACGCATCGCCTGTTTTAACGCTTTCATTTATATACCTTCTTTACTTATCAAAAAAAAAATCCATCTCCATTTCTCTCCAACCCTATTCTGGTAAGAATATACAGTAGAAATTTCCACTCAACACGGTCGTAAGCCTTCTCGATATCTAATTTGCATAACAAGCCAGAATCCCACTCCTCAACCTATCATCCACCACCTCGTTAGCTATAAGGGCTGATTTGTCTATTCCCCACAAAGGCATGCTGAGAATCGAAAACCACCTTGCCAATAATAACCCTCTTGAGCCGAGGCGCAAGCACCTTCGCTAAAATTTTAAATATTCCCCCAACAAGAATGATGGGCCTAAAGTCCCTCAATTCTTCTGCACCCTTCTTTTTCGGAATAAGGGCGATGAAAGAAACATTAAGGCTTTTTTCAAAATGTCCAGACTCGGAAACCACCTTGCCAATAACCCTCTTGAGTCGAGGCGCAAGCACCTTCGCTGAAATCTTATATATTCCCCCAACAAGAATGATGGGCCTAAAGTCCTTCAACTCTTCTTCACCCTTCTTTTTCGGAATAAGGGCAATGAAAGAAACATTAAGGCTTTTTTCAAAACGTCTAGACTCATAAAATGAATGAAACACCTCCAAAATATCCTCCTTAGCATTAGAGCTACATTAGAGTTAGTTCTGTTTTGTCTACGGTGGAGGGTAACCTTATCTGGAATCCCATGTTCAGAAGGAATTTTGGAATTTTCATGATTGGGAGATTGAGTCAGTTGTGCAGCTCTTAGGGAGGCTTCAAGAGCAGAATATAGACAGGTTGGTACCTGTGGATAAGGTGGTTTGGAAAGGTATAGGGGGTCCTCTTTTTTCTTCAGTGAATTCGTATTATCTCAAGCTTCTCAAGAACTTCCTTCCCTTGGAGAGCAGTTTGGAACTCTAAAGCCCCTAAAAGAGTGGTTTTTTTCATGTGGGAAGCGACTCACGAAGCTATCCTAACCGGGGACAATTTGCGGAAACGTAACATGGTTTTTGTCAATAGGTGTTATTTGTGCAAGGCTAGTGAGGAGAGTGTAAATCATCTGCTCCTACACTGCCAAGTGGCTATAGAGTTATGGAATTTTGTGTTGGGACTGTTTAAGATGACTTGGGTCATGCCGAGGTCGATTATTGACCATGTTAGAGGCTGGTCTATGGGGTATAAGAATAGGAGAAACCGTTTTTGGGAGACAGCTCTTTTGGGAGTGTGTTGGACTCTAAGGATCTCAAGAATTTGTGGATTCGCACCCTTCATTTTTGGTGTTCCGAGGCTGATCACTCCACTTCTAGTCCTAACACTTCTATTGAAGATTTTGTAAATAGTATAGATATTGGCTAATCCTTTTGGTAAGGTATACACCTAGTGTACAAAGGATGCATCACCCTTTTTGATGCTTTTTATATAATTATTACTTGTCAAAAAAAAAAGTTGGTTGTTAGGGATGTAAATGTGTAGGGTTAGTATTTTGTTGACTGGTAGGCGGTAGCTTATCATTTGCATTTAGCGTCTTGGAATCAAAATTGGAGTTTGATATTTAAAAAAGATTGAACTAATGTGGCTTCGATTCCACTTTACAAGGCATCAATTTCGCTCCTCAACATAGCCTTGGTTTATGACTAACCGGCTTCTGTTTCAGGGTTTAAGTTTGGGCCTAGGCATGTAATTCCGTGCATCAGTTGACGATAGATATTTGTTTTGTTGACAATTGTTGGGTTTAGATCTCTGCTTAGGAATTCAAATTGGAACTCGTCTTAGTCAAAAAAAAAAAATGGAATTAGAATGGTTTGAATTCCAATTTATGAGGTTTCACTTCAGTGCTCCTAATTCCCCAAGCGTAGCCAATGTTTTAAATTTTCTGAAGAATCTGTCTTTAAAAGGTGGCCTAGGATTTTACATGGAACATCATCTTCTTTCAGAAAATTTTAACTAATGGCTTAGTAG
This sequence comes from Codonopsis lanceolata, assembly GCA_013146195.2. Classification (NCBI taxonomy): domain Eukaryota; kingdom Viridiplantae; phylum Streptophyta; class Magnoliopsida; order Asterales; family Campanulaceae; genus Codonopsis; species Codonopsis lanceolata. The sequence goes on from CM028377.1 coordinate 98,330,106, forward strand.
ATAAAATAGTTTTCTGCGTAATTAAAGTTTCTTGTGCAAATGAGTTGTAGAGTATATTAATCACCTGCAACGGCATTGCCCATTGTGCAGTTGTTGTCATCTCACTTTAAATATTTTATGCCCTCATGTTACGGAAAGGTTGGTTCTAGAATGATTTATGTCTTGTTGGAGAATATTGTGTGGACGTGAAGGTTATTGATTATAGATTTGTTTGTTCTGCTACTTTGTATGTGTGCTAAGTGGGAATAAAGCATAAAGTGATCATTCTGGGATTTTTTTTAAGGGAAACGTAAAACTTGAGTTAGTTACAACTCACAAAAATGATGGGGTATACTCTGGTAATGATGCAGGAATATATTTTACAATTGATGGGAAAAGGAAATACGATGAGAAAAAAAAACTGCATCACTAGTTTGTAGAACTCTCAGGAATGACTGCAGACTTGCATCAAATTCAGTTCTCGTCTTCCCAACCAAGGACTATAACTTGAGTTGATATTTTTATCTTTGATGACAATTCTCAACCTCATGCGAGTATTTCACAAACAGTTTTCATTACTTTCCTGCTTTTTGATTTGCAGCTATTCCCTTGAAGATTAGCAATGCTCCATCCCGTTGGGATGGAGGTGCATTTGGTTTTTGATTTTGCAGCTCTTCTTGTATGTCTCAACTCAGTCTCAAAACACAAAAAGGCACATAATAAGAAGTTAATGGGAATTATTAACTTCTTTGGAGGAATAGAATAACTTCTTAAGTATGGTTGTATGCCTTAAAGTACTGAAATGGCAAGCTGTTATCCAATATAAAGATTTTAGCTTTCTAAGACTGAACTCTGCCCTAAATTTGTCGATGAGAGGTTTATAATTTTTATAAAACAATTTTAGTAGACACAAGGAGAATGGGAGAAGTTCTTAGAGGAGCTTACCCGCTTGCCTACTTGCAGGATCACAATAAATCTCAGCTTTGTCTATACCAGAATAAGAACAGTAGACTCCTAAAGGTTCGGATTAAGTCAATACATATTATCAAAAAATTCAAGGGCGTCCTTGATCAATAACAGAGTTAATATCCCGGAAAGAGGTCATCAGAGCATACACAAATGGTCCCAAACTTGTCGCACTTTAGGTGAAATTCTTAGAGGGGTTTTTCTCCCATCTACAGTGAACTTAATTCCATGATAAAATAGAGAGGAGATCAAATTCTCTAGTTCTATTGGCTAAATAACCTTCCAAGGAACCATTAAAGCTAATAGATCATTTGGGAGCTTGAATGCATTCCGGTATTTACTTAACTATTTTCCGAGATACGTTAGGACCCTCAAAAGCAATCTTTAGAAGAGAAGGGTCCATAGATTCTAAAGCTTTCAGGATGTCAATGTTGGAAGCATATCTTGGATTATCACTTTTCTGCAAACAACTGCTCTGTACCTCATACATAAGTAATATAGTGAGATATAGTTTATCAATCGGCAGATATAGGGATTACTACTGGTAAAATGATCCAGAGCAGGCTTGATTCCTGTTCACCATGTTTTTGGAAATGCACACCTTTATAATTTACCAGCGTGATAATAGGTATATTGCCAGATTGCCTTTTTCTTTGTATTTTCACTTGACTTTCTGTATAACTTCTTATGAGTAGTGCATTTCAAGCTTTCTAACCATCATAACTATCTTCTTATTTTAGGATTACTTTCTGTAGATTTTGAAGATTCGTCAGATTCATCATTGGATGTACTTGCTTATGGGTAAAAATTCATTTTCAAGCAATTACATGGTGAAAATCAATTCATGGCTACAGTACTTTATGGTCTGTTTAAAATGTCCTCGGTATGTATTTATGGTGAAATTAGTTGTTTATCATCAGGTGGACTTTAAACACGAAGTATTACACAGCTGATGTCTCTATGTGGATGGCTCATCTGCATAATGAGTTTTCAGTTGGGACCCTACCGATGTATGACCGAGTGGCTGCCTTAGTGATGGTTTTCGACATGAATGATGTTGGCCTCATCCTTTTTCTTCTGCATATGTTTGAAGTTTTCGTTTTTTATCATGCAATAACTTGCATGAAATGAATCGTTATGACCTGATGTGCTGATATACTTTTTTCTTATGTGCCGTACCTGCAGCTATCTTCTTTTGTTGCACTAAAGAAATGGGTTTCAAGCACGGATATTCAGAAGTTCGAGATATTATTATGCATTGGAAACAAAGTGGATCTTCTTCCAGGCCATTCAGCTCATGTTGAATACAGAAGACACCAGCTCAAATTTGGAGAATCTGGTGATGATCCTAACTTTTTCTCAGAATATGGAATTTCAGAAACTGAAGGCAGTAGTTTATTGGGAGACATAGAGCCATCATCAGAGATTAAGAGGTCTTGTATGGAATGGTGCCTTGAAAACAACATTGAATACATTGAAGCATGTGCATCAAATGCTGAATTTGACAAATGTAAGACCTTATAACTTACTATTCCAAAATACAGTTGTCAATTTCTTCACAAATCGTCTTTAGTCACTTGTTGACCAAAAAAGTTTTATGTATGTCAGCGAAAAGTACTGAGAAAGGGTGGTATGCTTTGGTATTTTGGGTTTGAAATAACAAAGAAAAATTATGTGAATAGTACCTGTAGTTCAATTAGATAAACTAAATATGACTTTTGGCACACGGACACATATGTGGCTGTTGAGTGGAGGTGCATGCTTGCTGTAAGATTCATCTCTCTCTATATTGATGATTTAGGGTGAAGCTGAAGGGTCTAGGGAGTATCTTTACATGCAGACCACCAGCTTTATAGAACCAGATCTCACCGCCCCTTACCATTATTGTCTGTAATGTAGTTCCCTCTTCTTAAAGCGTGCAAAATTTCTTGTGTTGGAACACTAAAAAACCACAAGCGTTTCCCTGGCAGGTTTATCCATTGATGGTGATTCACAGGGAGTCGAGCGGCTACTGGGGGCACTTTCTGCTTATATGTGGCCTGGAATGATCTTAAAATCTGGTGATACAATAAATCAGCCTTCATTACCTGAAAATCAAGGTTTCCCCATGGCCCATACTACCTCCTATAATTTGCACATCTACTTTTTTTATGATATAGGTTGCTGAATATCTCTATTCCCTTATCCAGATTTGTCTGAAGAAGACTCAGATTATGAAATAGAGTATGAAGTTTTATCCGCTGGTTCAGCAGAACCTTGGGATGACACAGATGGAGGTTGGGTCTCTGCAACTGTACCAGTTGCTCAGAATCTTGACGGAAGGGATTATAATGAAGAGAGAATATTAGATTGGTTAAAGGAGAAATGCTGGCCTCAACATCCACATCTCAAGTGCAGAACGAAATTGATGAAAGAGCAATGCCTGATACACACAAATCTGAAGAAGCTTTGGATGTTGATGAGGGTTCACATTATGAACTAGAGGATTTGGAACAGATAATGTCTGAGATTGGGAGTATGCGTGATAGCATGAGATTGATGCCTGATTTTCAGAGAAGAGAAATGGCTGCAAAACTTGCCATGAAGATGGCTACTATGTTTGGGGACAGTAGTGGTGATGAAGAAGGATTAGACCAGTAAGTGCTGAGATGATGTAATTTTGAAAGCGGATAGGTTATTCTAATCCACAGCTGGTCACGAGTTTATACTGAATTGGACAAGCTTCCGGCAAGTCATGCATGTCCTTGTTTCTCAGGCTGGTAATTATGCATGTTCTAGTTGCCCATTTGAAGATTGAGTACGGGATAGCAGTGGCCATAAAGTTATGCTCAATTTACAGAGACTAACATCCGGTATGTGCAATATGTGGTTTATTTAATGCATTCACGCATGCTTATGCGATACCTTGGTGCCTTCTTTCTGGCAATTCAAAAGTAATTTTGTATCTATTAGTATTTTGTTCAACTTTTTTTTTTCTAAGACTGCGTAATATACTAGCTCCTGGTAGTCTGGTAGTGATACATGGCTCAGGATTTTATCACATATGTTACACTTGAAAAGGTTCATTAAGTAATACCCTTATTCTCAGGCTGTGAATGGACCGGATTTCGATCCATACTTGCTTCAATCTGCTCCATAGAAGTGGATATGGTACATTGAAATTCTAATCCAGCAACCGGCCGACCTGAGATCTGTTAATCGCATCACAATTTGGATTTTTAAAGTTGTATTAAGGCAATGTTTTCTTGTTTGCGAAAATATTTGGATCTATATTGCCTTAAACACACATGTAAAAGATCTTTGAATCTCATTTTCCATTTTTCCACATACAGCCTCAATGAGTTGGAAGTTCCATTATCGGACTACCTTCAATCCAGTTTTCCCCCATCTGTCTTACTTAAATATACAAAGATCCACTGTTGTCCATGTGCTTATGTGTCGGTCGTACGTGGCTTCCCTCTTTGGATCCTTTTTTTTTATAGGTAAGTGTAGGTAAGTTACCCTTTGTTGAGGATTGAAATCATTGACCTCACGCTTTTGCCTGAGTGTCCGTCCCTCTCCGGATCCTTCTCACCGCCATATCCTCGTCATCCACTTAAACTAATAACGATCCAAGTTCCATTGAAATATTGAAATATGTCTTCTCACTAGCTCTAAGATCACGCTAGCTATCTTCAATAAGCTTTTGAATCATATTAGCCCAACCCCCCATCACTTCATCCCTCTCTCCTTGGAGTCAGTTGAGTACTTATGAAATACATGATGCCAATAGTGATCTTGGCGCCCTCAATATATCACCGCCGTGATGATTTCTTCTTAGGTGAGGACCTATTATAATCGGTCATTTTTTTTTTTAAATAAGTAAGAGTATTGTATAGTAGAAAGCGTAAAAAAAAAAGGTGACGCGTCCTTGTACGCTAGGAGTATACACAGAAAACTAATCTAAGGACCGACTATTAACAAAAGCTACAAAGGAATAAGGGTGTGAATTGGAAGTATTAACATAACACAGTCTAGAGGGTTTGCAGGATAGTGTCTTTCAACTGTGACAAGGATCTTTCCTTCTTGTAAAAAACCCTTCTATTTCTTTCAAGCCAAATGGTCAAGAGCACACATAAAAGAACAGTTTGTCAAGTTAAATTCCTTCTCCTCCATTTATAAAAAGTCTAGCTTAGAAACAGCTCCTTCATTGATTTAGGCATAACCCACGAAATATTGAAAAGCCTGAAGATAAAGCTCCAAATATCCTTAGCTACCGAAGAATGAATGAGCAGGTGGTTAACATTTTCTTCATCTTCTTTACACATATAGCACCAATTTACGTAAGTATTATGTTTTCTTCTCAAATTATCACCAGTAAGAGTGGTTTCTAGAACTATCTTTGTGAGACAAAGATTCATAATAAGATTTCACATAATATCTTGTCTTTAGGACCCTTCCACCATACTTTATTCTCCAATTTCCTGCCAATAGGGAATATAGAGAATCGAAGAAGAGCACACAAGATTTCATTTCCCAGTCATGGAAATTCCTACGAAATGAAGGGCTCCAAACCACCTTGGATGTAGCACTACATTAACAAAACAGTCTTATCGCTAGTTATATTAAACATATTGGAAATAAAATCCATAACTCTATGTCTCTGCACCATTCGTCTTTTCAAAATTTAACTGACGAGCCGTCACCAATCTCAAAGCGAAGGAGTCTCTCGAAAGAGTCCCGCCCTTTCCTAATCCCTTTCCAAACACCAACTCCGTAAGAAAGAGAAACTTCATTTGGGACCCATTTCCCATATTTACTCCCCACCACCTTCCTCCACAAACATCTCTTTCCACCAAAAATCTCCAAAACCACTTGCCCAACAACGCAGTATTAAAATCGTTCAAGTTTTTAACACCTAGACCTCCTTCCCTCAAACCATAGCAAACCTTTTTCGATTTGACCAAATGATATTTATGACTCTCATTGTGTCCTTCCCAAAGGAAATCCATTTCCAGTCTCGCTAAAATATTTTGGACAGATTGGGGGAGCACAAATAAGGATATGAAGAAGGTGCACATATTGGATAAAGTGCTTTTTACTAGAGTAAGACACCCTCCTTTCGACATAAGTTGTTTTTTCCAACCAACAAATCTACGTTCGAATCTCTCTACGATAGGATTCCATATCACCTTGTTTTTAAACTGAGCTCCAATGGGTAACCCAAGATAAGATGTAGGAAGAAATTGCTCTACCCCCATTGCAATGGCACTTAAAGAACAAATTTGGCGTAATAGAGGATTCTAATGTTTATTGTGAAAGCTCTATCAATCCATTTCCTTCAATTGTTCTTCTTGATTACTGCCTCAGTTCTGTTGCAATTATTCAAGTTGAGCATGAAACTTGTTTAATTTGACGGAAATTATCCAAATAACCAATCTACTATTCTTAGATAACCGATTTGATATACCACATTACAATATCCCAAATATGACCAATGTATTTAATAATTGGATGCGATGGGTCCTTGTCATTAACGGTCTATCCAAATTTATAACTGGGTTTTTAATGTCGACTAACGGAGGAACTACCGTATAGTGTTTTTATATGTTCCAACACCCAATTAAATCAGAAACATGAGCAAAAATTATCAAAAAGTAACATAGAAACGATTAAATGAAAAACTAGAGGGAGAGGGAGAAAGAGAGATACCAAACGAAAGAAGGAGATGACCTAGAAAGAAAGAGGAAATCGAGGGGCTTGGAAGAAGAAGAACACGGAGGCCTTTGAGTTTGAAGCAAAACAAAGTTGGAGCCGTCACCGGATGCACCGTCGAGTAGAAACCTTCGACCCGCCATAGAGAACCCGAGTAGTTTTTGGAAAATGGTTTCTCAAACCACCATAACAAAAAAATAAGATGGTTCATGTTTTAAAATTATTGAGATAAAAAAGGATTTCTGATTGGGGTTTTTGATTTAAAGCTTGTGATGGAAAAAGTTGGTGATTATGATTTCGGTGATGTGGGAAGTATGGGAACAGTGGCTTCTCACACCCATCATCAACAACTGGGCTCCGATTGATACTGGTGATGAGAGGATGAAAGAAATAGAGTGAGAGCTCTGACGGATAAAAAGGCGTTGGGGTGGCCCGTTGAATGAAATGGATTGCCGGTTGCCGAGAAGGGTGATGATGGGATGAAACTTGAAAGTCATCGCTGGGAGCTTAGATATGAGAGAGTGGGAGAGTGGAGGAGAGAGAGAGAGAGAGAGAGAGAGAGAGAGAGAGAGAGAGATTTCTGAAAACGTTGAAGCAATAGGGAAGATATATTAGGCTTCGCCATTTTTCATCTTCTCCGGCCAAGCTCTCCATCTCCGGTCTCAGTCTGGAGAAACGTTGAAGCAATAGGGAAGATATATTAGTCTTCGCCATTTTTCATCTTCTCTGGCCAAGCTCTCCGTCTCCGGTCTCAGTTCGGTAAAGGCAATACAATACATCAACAATTGGTCCAGTATGTGTCTTTCTTTCCTCCACGAAATTCTACGAATTCGATATTGGGCTTGGGAGTGATTCCCCTTTTGGTGAAGTAAAGATATCGTTTCTTCGGTGATGAAGGGAGAAGAAAAAAAGAAAAAAAAAAAAATTGTGGAAATAAAATTTACATAAAGGACAAAAAATACCCACATAAAGTTCGTCTGTTAGTCGAAATTAGCTTGCCCAATTAAAAAAATTGGACGGACCGTTAACGGCAAGGACCACATCGCACCTAATTATTGATTAAATTGGTCACATTTGAGATATTATAATATGATTGGTTAAATCGGTTACCTACGAATAGTACGATGATTATTTGGATAATTTTCCCATTAACTTGTTTTTCTTATTATGGTTGGATCTGTAAAGAGTAATTTCCTCAAGTCTCAAAAATGTGATATATATATATATATTCTTCAAGTAGATACTATTTAGTGCAATGTCTTGTTGAGAAAACTTGAGTTGAAGCACAGAAGCTGAGCAAACAAGGTGACTAAAGACAAAATAAAAGGATATAATAAACGAAAGATTATAGTTTGTGTTCACTTGAGAAGAACAAATCATCAAATGCGGCAATCCCCTAAAAGTCTAACAACAACACATTTTAAATGATCAAGTATTCAAGTGTCCTTCCTGATTTTTAAACTATTTTTCCCCTCCGATTCCCTAACGACTCACCTTGCTAGCTTATACAATTCATAGTCGTTTAAACGATTCATCAAAAATATATTAGACATTTCACCTTGGTAAATAATAAAAATACTCTTTCTAGTCGGCATATTCTAGCCGTAAATATTTACCGAATAAATAAACCATGCACTAAATTTCTAATTAAAGTCAACGTTTGTCCCCCCAAAATTAGGGGTTGGTTACCCATAGATAGAGAATCGTAACCCTATTAACCTGAAACATGAAAGGGTTAGGGTTGAAAAATTCAATCCTGTTAATAATATAGGGTCGTGGTTAACCGGTTGAACCCGCGGTTCTAAAAGCTTATGGCTAAAATAATTGTTCGAAAATGTTAAAATTGAGATTCAAACCCACAACCTCTTAAGAGAATAAGAATTTATGGATGACCGTTTATACCATTCAACCATCCTAAATTGTTTGTTCTAAATTCAAATGCATAATATATATTATCATCTCATTTGGTAAACCAATATCTATGCCCTGTTAGCTTTGTGATGGTGTATGTGCATTTGATGAAAGTTAAACCCAAACATGGTCGTAAGTACAATTCTAAGACATATAAGTTTCCAAAATTGACCAAAATGATATTTTTGGATACATAATTAGATATGTTAAAAGGGTCAAGAACCGCATGGTTGACCCTACTAATTAGGAATCGGAAAGGGTTAGCGTCGTGAAAATGCAACCCGTTTAAATTTCGTGCTAAACGGGTTGACCTTAGTATTATATTTTATTATTTGATTAAAATATTTGATTGTATTAACTTCTTACCAACATTTATTTTATGTTATTTTATTATTGTAGATGAAGATGATAATGATGTTGAAGAAGATACTTTCTCAAAAGAAAACTCGATTTCATGTTTTTAATTCGTATTGTTAATCGTTGTCACTTGTCCGTCAATATGTTTGTTACTTAATTTCGATTTTTTTGATTTAAATAAGGCATCATGTGTTAATAGTGATTAAACCGCACCATTAGAGAGTTGTGATTTGAGTACTAAATGACTTTTATATAGGGTCACAACCCTATAGGGTCCCCTATGCCAACCCAATTTAACATCTCTACCCATAGAGCATGAACAATCGTGAATCAAACGATGAATCAAATCGAATTAAATCAAATCTTAACTTACAACGGTATTTCTTAACAAAATCTAATCTAATTCTTATTTGTTTTAAATCAATATAAGCTACAAATCAAAACCAAATGAAAAAAAAATAAGTCAAAGCAAATGGTTGAACAACAAAACTACCGCGTTTAATACCGAAAAATTCAAAAAATCAGACCAAAGTTCCTTTCCATTAGGGGTTGCCCATCTTCTGCCCAAATGTACAAAAGTGTCCATTGGGTTTTAAAGTGAGGATGCCCATGGGCTCAAGATTGGGCTTTATTTTTTTAATGGTTACCCATCTATTTACAATACTTACTTTTTTAATAATTATATATAATATATAAATATAATACTACTACTTGTGCCTACTTTACTTAACTTAACTATTTACTTAAAGAAATTAAAAGTTAAAAACTTTAGTTCACTTCACAATACTTCATTAGTTCATTAGTTAAAAAAGTTTAAAACCCTACTACTTTAATATAATATAATATATATATATATATATATATATATATATATATATATATATATATATATATATATATATATATATATATATATATATATATAGTAGTGGTACTAAAAGCCAAATAATACAAATCAAATGAGTTTATTATCAATTTTTGATACAAATCAAAGCCAAATCATACAACCACTTTTTGATTATTATCAATTTTTTTTTGGCATTTTAGCAATTCCAATAATATTTTTATTTATTTTATATATTTCATAAAAAAAGTACACATTTTTATCTATAAATAGAGACTTGATTTGCTTCATTGGGACACCAAACCAATTTTCAAGATAAAGATGGTGAGGTATTTAAAAGTGTTAGAGTTTATGTCACTGTTATAAGAGTTTTTTGGTTTTGAATCAAATGAGTATCAAATGGATTAAATTATTGGTTGTGTTTGATTTAGTATTTGATTTGTGTGTATTTGATTTTATTGTTGTTCCTGCTCTTAGGACACTGATAATAGAAGCTCAAAGAAGAATTTTAGATGCAATCTTCACAAACAACGAAATTTTTTTAAAAATCGTATCTACATATTATTTGATTTTGTTTGATTTGTATCAATTTAAGATATACATCAAAACCAAATAAAACAACCACTTTTTGATTTTTTTTCCTTTTTTGTCATTTTAACAATTCAAAAAATGTTTTTATTTTTTATTTTTTCATAAAAAAGAGTACATATTTTTATTTATAAATAGAGATTTGATTTATTTCATTTGAATATTGATTTTCAAAATAAAGATGGTGGGGGGTATTTAGTAGTGTTAGAGTTTGTGCCACTCTTGAAAAGTTTTTTAATTTTGAATCAAATAAGTATTATATGAATTATTTTATTAGTTTTTAATGAGTTGTGTTTGATTTGGACGCATTGTTATCCATGCTCTTAAAAGTCTTAAAAGAGAAAAAAGTAAACAATCAATAATGAAATCCAAAAATATGAGTTCTGAGAATTTTACAAATAGGATTTAACCCTTTCCTTTTTGGTGTGTGTTTTGGGGTTGTTCGGTAAATGTCCGGTGTCTCCATGAAAATGTAAGGACATGTGCAGTGCAGGAGTAAAAGCTTTTTGTTTGCTATACCACTAAAAGCTTTTTGTAATAGGTAGAAAGTTTCAATCGGTTGGTATCATCAATCATCAATCGGTTGACGAAAATGTTTTTAATAATTTGTAAAGGTTTATATTAATAAAATATGAAAATGTTTTTAATAATTTGTAAAGATTTATACCAATAAAATAAAAAATAAAAAGGTTTATATTTAGTTGTGAGTTCATATTATAAAGATTTTTAAAAATTTATGTAAATATAAAAAATATTTTTAAAATAAAAATATTTATAAGTTGATTTGATGGCTCTGCCTCCTCTGCACATCTGAAGAGTACATACTTCGTCTCTTTAATTAGTGGGTCCTCCATTCAACTACTTCATAATTTCAACAATCTTACAAACTAATCCCTCCGATCAAAATAAAAAATCTCGTTTAAAAGTTAATTTTTTTAAAAAAATAATATTTTTTGTAATTTATTAAAATGATATTTTTATGTCTTAATTTTTGAAAACAGATTAAATAATCAAAATTAAAATAGTGAACTCTTTATCCGAACGAATGCGTAGTATAAAGGGTTGCCAACACTTGACATGTTTCTTCTAACCTAATCTTCTGTAACCTTAAAGTTTAAGAACAATTCATCAAACACACAATACGAACAATCTTTCTGTTCTTATTGCTCTGTTTAGCACCCAACCATGTTAACATCGTTTTGCTTTCCTTTCATCGTTGTGTGTGCGCACGCATGTGTTGGGTGGGGGGTCATTCTATGCTCACGTGCGAGAGCAATGGCATACGACAGACGTACATAGGCTTCGGAGGAGGATCTGTCAAATATCCCCTCTGAATTTTGTAGATATATGTCACTTTAGTGTTGTGATTTTTCAAAAGGTCCCCCTTAATGGGTTTTTGTTCTCTTCTTTCCTAGAAAATCTTTGATTAGATTAACAATTTGTTTATATGGAAATTGCCTCTGATACTTCTTGTTATGCACTAATTTATTTGCAAAAGAAGATTATGTAATACATTTACATTATTTAACCACTTCGAAGTTGAAAATTGCTGGCTTGATGTTATCCTTGTTATCGAGTATCGTCTTAGATACTATATTGTAATGCCCCAAATCCTACGTCGCGGAGATGTGAGACTTGAATGTGCTTTATATGGTGGTCAAACGCTACTACTAGGTACCAACATCATCTATGAACTTTTAGTCGGTGTGTAGGCTATGCATCTTTTGAGCTCGAGACGTTACATATATGGTCAAGTAGATGGCGGCATACAGTAGCTATATAGCTACTTGCCATTGTTAATCTTTCTTTCTTTCTCTTTAAACTATTGTATTAGAGGAGTGTCGAACTGCAATTAGTCGATGTTTTAATTGGTAAGCAAGCAAGTTGTGAAAATAACATGTCACTTTGTTTGTATGTATAAAGTTTAGCTGTTATAGATGTATCTAAATCATAGGATTTCGTTGAATTTTATTTGGCATTTTATTATAAGTTAAAAAGTTATGTTAATTTAGATTATTTGGGGATTTCGTTGAGAGTGTAAGATTAGATATTTGTCAAAGTTTTCGGCAGGGATAACCTCGTCCTACCCCATTTGTAGTGGGAACTTACCAGAGGTACCAATAAAGCTAGGTTTATATGACATTATAGATCTTTTTCTAACTTTATATGATAAGATGCACAAGTTTTCTTCTGCTTTATAATCATAGCTCCACTGAACACGGTTGGTTGATGGAGACCACCTTCAAGTATTATCTTTGTAGTTCATGCCATTAACGATTGTTAGGCTTACATTAGCGTTGGAAATCTTTCACTCGTGCGGGTACTTGTTACTTGTTAGTTCTACCTGTTCATCAATTATTTGAGCCATTCGCTTGACCGTTGAAGATATTTGAGGGAAGTTAACGAGTCGCTTAGAAACGCTTAACCTAATGCTAGTTATCCTCTCTCGTCGTGAAGTGTGAAGTGAGATTATCGAATTGGAAAAGTTAGATACATAAGGGAAAAGTTTACGGATATTAATTTTTAAAAAGGCTATCTCACAATTCAATCATCAACACACGGTGGGTTGCGTCTTATATAAAATACATGTAAGACTTTTTACCTAAATTTTTGTCTTAAACATGTCCCTAGATTGAGAGATATGAAATTGAACGTGCATTTGTTATAGCTATTGCCTTTTACTGCAACCGTAACTACCAGTATTTTTTATTTTTTATTTTTTCCAACATGTGTCGAAAGTAGGGTTTGGTTTGTTAAAGTAGGGTTTGGTTCAATGGTTTTTATCATTTAGGATTAGTTTGGCACATACGGAAAGACTTAGGGGCAAGGTGGTTGTGGTCTCAATTCGGTACAACAAATTTGTGAGTTGGTACAACCTCTAGTCTCTGTGTGTGTGTTCATAGAGAAACTACCAATTTACTGCTATTCTGTTAGTTAGGACCACTGCTCGGTGCGGTTGTTCTCGTGCACCCATAGTTAGGACCACCGCTCAGTGAGGTTGTACACGTGCACCCATTTTTGTTAGTTAGGACCACCTCTCGGGGCGGTTGTACACGAGACTTTGTTAGTTAAGACCGCGGCTGGATCGGTGACGTGCACCAAAGTTTTTCCCGATTTATGGTCTCCCCTAACTTGATCGAGCCCTTGCCTTAGGGGTGAGCAGAATTTTTTCGGAACCGGACCGAACCAATAGAATTGGACCAAACCAATCAAAACTGAACCGAATCATACTTTGGTTTGGTCCTGGATCTAAATTTTCATAAAATTTGACATTTGGGTTGGTCCCGGTTCTCGAATTAAAAAAACATGGAACCGGACCGAACCAACCCAATATGTTTTTATTTTATTATATATATATATATATATATATATATATATATATATATATATATATATATATATAAATTCCTAATACTTTCTTTGTTCTACTTTTTAATTGGTACTCTTTTATTATTTTGTTTCCACCAGTTTGTTATGCTATGAGTTTATGAGTTCAACATTTTTAATTTTTGAATGTACTTTTATCGAAGGTTTTTTAATTTTTTTAACGAAGTTTTAGTCTTAAAATTTTTATTATGTATTTGTATTAAATAGTTAAAAAGTAAAAAATAATAGTATTGGTCCGGTCCTACTTCTCATACATCTTTGATTGGTTCTGGACCGAATCAATGTTTTGGTTTTCATATATATTGGATTGGTTCCTGTTCTAAATTTTTTGAGAACTAGACTATTAGTCTGATTCTGATTTTCTCTCTTTTTAAAAAAAAAACTGAATCAAACCGGAACAAGCTCACGCCTATCTTGCCTTGCCAATTGCCATATCCCTAACTAGTACCTATACCTACCAATACCATCAATAATGAATTCCAATATTAGGGTGAAATTAAGAAGGTAGGGAGGAATCTGACTTTGACTCAAATACATAAAGTGGTAATGTTAAAGAATAACTTCAAGGTATCACGGCCTCAATAATATGAGAATCTTACCTTTTCCTTTTCACTATTCTTCTATGACTTTAGTTGCACATTTTTTAGTTCTTAATGGTTTCTTTCATTTTCAGTTCTGGAAACAAGCTTTACAAAAGTTACTTCAATTCCTTACAAAAGTAGGGAAGAAGGTAATTCGACCACCTATTTTTTTCAAAATATTCATATAGATTACCCTGTTTATAATTTATTCAGATAGGCCAACAAGCTACGTTCTGATCAACAAATTGTCTCATTTTTGAGCTTAAGAGAGAATGAAATACTTATTTTATTCATTTGATATATTAATTGGTGTGAACAACATGACAAAATGAATCTTTCGAGCCACCCAACTTTTTAAAAACATTCGTACAAGTCACCCTATTTTTCAAAAACATTCGTATCGAACAATATTCATTTTATTTATTAAAAAAAGGAATGAAAAGTTAAATGCATGATTTTTATTTGATAATTTTATCACAAACATTAAGAAAACAAGTGTAGTTTTAATTTAATAGTTTCTCACGCTACTTTTAACATTAGAAAATTCAGTATTTTCTTAATAGTTTCATTCGGTATGTAATCTTAAGAAATTCAGTAAGTTCTATTATAAACTAAAACCTACACTTGTTTTATTAATATATTTGGTAAAATATCAAATATAAACCATGCATTTATTTCGCTTCTTTTTTTTTTAAATATAAAATAGGTGTTGTTCAATATGAATATTTTGAAAAAGTTGGGTGGTCCAAAAGATCTGTCATTGTTGTTCACGCAAATTACTTTACCAAATACATAAAATGGGTATGAAACATAAAAAAATGACAGAAACTTTAAAATGGGGCAAATTGCTTACGAGGTTATACTTCAATGGTTCGGCTGAATAATTTACGAGTATGATAACATATATGAATATTTTGAAAAAATAAGCTGGTAACCTAAAAAACATTGGGAATGTTAGGACCACTCTCATTTTATATTAAAATATGGGTACTCTATGATGTGACATACTCTCATTGGTTGGACATTTTGTGGATCCCAGCACTCCAATAAGACTGTGCCACATCACAGAGTACTCATATTTTGATCTGCAAAATGAGAGTTGCCCAAGCATTACACAAAAACATTTCCCACAAAAGTACACTAATCATAAGGATTTACGAAAAAGTACTTTTATGTATGAATGAAAAACTGACTTATTTACGTAACATCGACTTGAATGTCCTATTATTAAATTGCTCTTTTAGAAAAGGAAATTTTTTTATATTTACAATGGTTGATATTTACTCTCCCTAAGGAGAGTCAATTTATAAAAAAATTGTTTGTTTTAAATTCTTTTATTATTTAAATAAATAAATGTAATTATTATGTATTTTTTTTGAAAAAGTGAATTGAGGGTTGTGTTTAAAAAAATTGTTGGTTTATTGACGGCTTTCTCTAAAGAGAGTTGCTAGGGCCCAGTGGATCTCTTCAATTAAAAAGTATATTTTTTATAGGTTCTTATATTGTTTAAATAAATAAAAATAATTATTATGTATTTCTTTATAATTATTTAAAAACTTGTTTAGAGGATTATGTTAAATTGCGGTTGGTTTTTTATTTTAATTGAAGAAATAGTAGTAAGATAATTTAATATTCCAAGCGGTGTTACGTTTAGTTTGTATTACCTGATCTATTATTGCAAGGGGTGAAAAAAGGTACAAATGTGAGAAAAAAAATAATTTCATCCATTCTAAATAATTGTCATCTTATTTTTTTTGTCAGTTTTAAAATAATTACTTTTTTAAAAAATAAATTTTACGAAAAAAATAATTTGAGTTTATTTTTACTTTTTTTTAACTGCTTTAAGTATGATTAGATCATCAAAAATATTAAAAAAATACCACACATTACACTAATACTTACGAAGTATAATATAATTAATTATTTTTTAATAAACCCTCTCTCGATTAAATAGACTATTACTCCCTCCGTCCCTAAATAATTTAGGGACGGAGGGAGTATTAAAAAACGGAGGGAGTAGATAAATATAAGCAAGGTGTCACAACAACTTTCGAGAAAGTAGGTACCATGTGTTGTTTAAAGCTGCAAGAGAGAGTGGAGTAATAAATAAATGACCAAATATTGATGTAGGTAAAATATCTAAGTAGTTTAGATTTCATGTAATAAGTTGACAAGTTGTTAAGAAACAAGTGGTTGGAAATAAAGATATGTTGTACATTTCATAGTTTTGAGGAAAATTCTAATGCAAGACCCAAAAACATGTTCCCGGAAGTAATAACATCTTGACGTCAGTTTAATACTCCCTCTGTTGTGGTAAAAAATTCACTATTTTATTTTAGTATATTTTCATTTTAAAAAATAATGCATAAAAATGTTATTTTTATTATTAATAAACTATTAAAAGTGTTATTTAAAAAAATAACTTTTAAATGGGCATTTTTTACCCAGGATGAAGTATATTGGTTCTATTTAGGCCTGACAATTATAACTCATTGGAGACATAAGATAATTTTTTAGAATTTAGAAAAATATTTTAGTTAATAATAGGCAAAACTCATCTTTTGGCCACCCAATTTTTTAAAAACTTGTAATGTTGTCACCAAAAGTTTAAAATTTTCATTATTGCCATTGTATAAATGTTAGGTTGCAAAGTAATTCATTTTTTTTGATGGACATTAGAATTAACCGTTAAGTTATATCAAACTAGTTTTTTTAACCCGTGCGTTAAACGCACGTCATTCTTCTTTTTCAACTAAATCGTACATAAACAAAATAAAGATGATAAAAATAACCTTAAATGATAAAATAAGAAGAATCGGTTTATTAACAAATACATATCAGTATATCACTAATCATTATAAATTCTAAAAAAATTTCTTATACACAACATTTGTTGTTTTATTAGTTGGTTTTTCATCTTCACTTCATATCAATATCTTTAAATCAAAACACCTTGTTACTCTAGAAGCTGTGACATATAAATGCACATGGCTAAATATTAGTTTCTTTAAGAAGAGACATATCGATGTGTAATTATTGATTTTGACATCTGTTAATTGTCATTGCATATGATACCATCAATAAAATTTTTCTTCTTTGGAACTCGAAAGTCAATCTTACATCAGATGGAGTTTTTTTTTTTTTTTTACAGTTTATTTTTTCGTAAACCTTTCCCCTAAAGGGGCATGTGAAGTAATTGAACCCGAGACCTCTCATTTTGTAAAGTCACAACTCTACCACTGGACCATCCCTTAGGGTCTACATCGGATGGAGCTAATGACAATCTTGGGATAAAAACATTTTCTCCAACATTGCTCCCTTTCAAAATTTTGTTTCAACAATGTGATCCCTAAGATTTATGATGATTAGTCTTGTTCCATTACACCACCCTGCATCATGGTCAATGTTTCTCAATAGCATTAATTTAACACCAATTTTAAATGACAATCCATAACCTGACAACCCCAAACATTTTATACTATTCAAAAACTTTGTAGAATGATGTCTTCGAACAAACTTGGATTTTTTTCGCCCTACAAATAGAATCTGAACTCAAATAAGTTCTTCATTTTGAATGATTACTTTTATTAAATTGTATTTTTATTTTACGAATAAAGGAATTTCTGATAAGAAAATAAGCTAAAATCAAAATAACCAAATTATTTTTACCGTTAACTATTATTTTTGTTCCATAAATTATTTTGATTTTACTAACTTCCATTATATTTTTTGTTTTATTGACTTCATAACTATTATTTTTATTATTTTACTAACATCAATTTAAATTGTTTTTGTTTTATTGACTTTGTAACTATTATTTTTGTTCCATCAAGTATTTTTATTTTACTAAAGTATTTTTGTTTTACATAACTATTTTTAATAATTTGTTTTAAAATTTTGTTCTGTAAATTATTTTTATTATTTTACTAAGTTTAAATTATTTTTGTTTTATTGACTCCGTAACTATTAAGTATTTTTGTTCCATCAAATAATTTTATTTTACTAATGTATTTTTGTTTTACATAACTATTTTTAAGAATTTGTCTTAAATTTTTGTTCCTTAAATTATGTTTATTATTTTAGTAACCTCAGTTTAATTTTTTTTGTTTTATTGACTCCGTAACTATTATTTTTGTTCCATCAAATATTTTTATTTTACTAACTTATTTTTTTACATATATATTCTAAAGAATTTGTTTTAAACTTTTGTTCTATAAATTATTTTATTTTACTAACCTCCGCATTAATTTTTTATGTTTTGTTGATTCTACAACTTTGATTTTTATAGTGACTTGTTCCATTAATTATTTTTTATTTTACTAACCTCCTCTTATATTTTTGTTTTCTTGACTCCGAAACTATTATTTTTGTTTTAGTTACTATTTTTTATGTTTAAAGAGAAAAAATGTTTAAACATAATTAAAAAAAGAGGAGATGATGGTGATGAGAGAGAAAATAGGGAGGAGACATAAGAGAGAAAGAGAAAGAGAGGAAGAGAGAAATAGAGAAAATAGGGAGAATATATGAGAGAGAAAGAGTGAAATGGTAACTCAAAAGTCAATAATTTAAAAGTAAGATTTTGGAGGATAAATATACCATTGTCATTATATATATATTAGTTTTTTTAATCCGTGCATTAAACGCACGTCAACTAAATCGTACATAAACAAAATAAAGAAGATCAGTTTATTAACAATTACACATAAGTATATCACTAATCATTATAGATTCTAAAAAAATTCCTTATACACAACATTTGTTGTCTTATTAGTTGGTTTTTCATCTTCACCGCATATCAACAATATCTTTAAACCAAAATAATTTGTTACTCTAGAAATTACGACATATAACTGTCCATGGCTAAATACTGTTTTTTTCAAATAGAGACCTACGTGCAATTATTGACTTTGACACTTGTTAATTGTCATTGCATATGATACCAACAATGCAAATTATCTTCTTTGGAACTTGAAACACAGTATTACATCGGATAGAGTTAATGACAATCTTGAGATAAAAACATTTTCTCCAACATTACTTCCTTTCAATTTCTTTGTTTCAACAATATGATCTCCAAAATTTATGATGATTAGTCTTGTTTCATTGCACAATCCTGCAGCATGGTCAATGTTTTTCAATAGGATTACTCGAACTCTAATTTTAAGTGTCAATTCATGGCCTGACAACCCCGAACACTTTATACTATTCAAAAACTCTGTATAATAAATGTTTTCGAACAAATTTGAATTTTTTTCCGCACTTCAATTAGAATATGAACTCAAATAAGTTCTTCCTTTTGAATGATTACTTTTATTAAATTATATTTATATTTTATGAATAAAGAAATTTCTGAGAATAAAATAAGCTAAAGTCAAAATAACGAAATTATTTTTACCGTTAACTATTATTTTTGTTTTGTAAATTATTTTGATTTTAATAACTTCCATTATATTTTTTTGTTTTATTTACTTCGTAACTATTACTTTTTTTTATTTGTAAGAATTAGTTTTATGGAAAAAAAATTGTTTCGTAATTTTTTTATTATTTTGTTAACCTCAGTTTAAACTGTTTTGTTTTATTGACTCTGTAACTGTTATTTTTGTTCCATCAAATATTTTTATTTTACTAACATATTTTTGTTTTACATAACTATTTTTAAGAATTTGTTTTAAACTTTTGTCTAGTAAATTATTTTTATAATTTTACTAATCTCAATTTAAATTATTTTTGTCTTATTGACTCCGTAACTATTATTTTTGTTCCATCAAATATTTTTATTTAACTAATGTATTTTTGTTTTACATAGCTATTTTTAAGAATTTGTTTTAAAATTTTGTTCCGTAAATTATTTTTATTATTTTAGTAACCTCAGTTTAAACTGTTTTTTTTATTGACAATGTAACTATTATTTTTGTTCCATCAAATATTTTTATTTTACTAATGTATTTTTGTTTTACATATATATTTTTAAGAATTTGTTTTAAACTTTTGTTCCGTAAATTATTTTATTTTACTAACCTTTGCATTAAATTATTTTTGTTTTGTTGATTCTGTAACTTTTATTTTTATAATGGCTTGTTCCATAAATTATTTTTATTTTACTAACCTCTTATATTTTAGTTTTCTTAACTTCGGAACTATTATTTTTTGTTTTAGTTACTATTTAGAGAATACGGGAGAGAGAAGGAGAAATATAACCAAAAAAGATAGGAGAGAGAGATAGTTAAATGGTAACTGAAAAGTTAATAATTCAAAATTGAAATTTTGGAGGGAAAAATCTATCTTTACCTTCATATATATATATATATATATATATATATATATATATATATATATATATATATAGATTTTACCATTTCATATACAGTTGACTGTTGAAGGGGTCAAAGTGCAATAAAAGAGAAAACGAAACAGAAGACCTAGTCACTGGCCCCTTCCCTACCCATCTTTGTCTTCCTTCTCCAGTTCACACCCTAAATCGTAGAAATCTGGAAATGCTGTTGGCCCCTCCCCTACCCATCATCATCATCATCATCAACAACATTTAGCTTGAAGATCAAAATCTAGATATGAATTTCTCTTTCAATACTCATATCCATTGAACTTAAATAAACCTAAAATGAAGATGGAAGACGAACCGGACGACGGTGAGCTCGTCATCATCATCATCCAGCTTGAAGATCAAAATCTAGATTTGATTCTCTCTTTCAAAACCCAGATCCATTGAACTTAAATAAACCTAAAATTAGGATGTAAAACGAACCAGACGGCGGCGAGTTCCGTCGAACAAGGATCGGTCCCATTTCAAAAGCTTGTATTCCGATCGGTCCATAATGCCAAGCCTTAGGTTTTGGTTTTGGATCATCAATATTCAATCATAAGCATTCTTAAATAATACTTAAAAAATATACTCGGTCAACTTGCAAGTTTTTGTAAAGTTGAGTGACCCAAATAAGGGTTTTGCCTTAATAATAATCAATGGGGGTCACTTGCCCCCACATCATCCAAAGTGGATCTACCACTAGCACCAAGGTAACAAGTTGGTTTGTGTGCCGACATAATGGGGTGTTCTTTGTACACCCTGGACTACAAGCTAGGTGGGTGCAATGCAACGTTGACTAACATTGTTCATCCTAAAATGGTCGACGTATCCTTGCCATGCATGCAAGAGCTCCACATGTCCCACGTTAAAGGACCAATTCGTCCCCAGCACTCAACACGTAGGGGGAACTTGGCTCCTTGAGGATTGGCAGGGCCCGACTCTAAACTTTTGGAAGTTCGGAAAAAAATAAACGGGCCCTATCAAAATAAAAATTCAAGACAAAAAAATAAAATGGGTAGAACAAGCATTAAAGGGTACCTCATAGTCAACAATCAAAAGTAAATATTTGAAGGAGTGACTAAACCAATATGTGAAATAGCCAATTATGAAGAATCATGTTGAGATTGAATTATAAATATAATGAATAAGGTAGTTTGTACAAATTTGGGCCTCGTGAAACATTCTAGGAAAGAATCAAGAAAAGTATAGAGTGAATCATGTTCATCCATTAGAGTTAGATATACGTCATTATTCAAAAAAATCCAATTGTAATGTCGCCATCCAGACTCAAGACTCCAGAGTCATCGCCTTCTTCCTGTGAGGTTTGATATTGATAATCACTTTTTTAGGTTATTGTTATAACCGTTCCACTTAAAACACATGTTCTATTGTATGTCCACATTTTTGGGGCCAATAAGAAGGAAATATATATTTTGCATAAATAAAAAATTAAGAGAAGAATATTGATGCGTCCAAGAAATCTGGATGCACTGGATAAGCCCAATCTGAACACTTGGCTTTCAACGTGTCCGTAGATCCTCAAAGCCCAACTCTGCAATGCAAATGAACAAACGTGAACTGGGCAGGGCGCCTCGCAGCCTCCTCCGTGTAAATCAGTATAAAAGAGTAAGCAATTTGGCAGAGTTTTGGCTAGAGAATAAGATTGCGCATACCTTTCTCCCCCATTTTCCAAGGCTTTTATACCCACCGGAAGGCATAACTGCCAATAACCATTATTAACCGCTCATGATCATCTTTAACCGCCCATGATCACCATTAACTGTCCATGATTATCATTAACTGCCCATGACTGTCATTAACTGTCAATAAATGGGCGTGTCCTTTAATGGCGGGCACATTAGTAAGCCCACTAATAACGGTGGTTCAGCTGAAGGACTTCCCGATCATTATTATTGGCTAAAACTCTTGCTCGGACGTGACCGTCCTCAACAAACACCTTGAACTTTCCCGGACGTAGATGTCCTCAACTGATGGTGGCTCGTATTGGCGAGCATAAGTAAACATGCTCGCAAGTCGGTTTTGTTCATTGGCCGAGCCCCCAGCTCGTAAGCGACTTAACAAAAAACCAAAGTTTTGCTCGCTTACTTACATGAGACCTTTGCTCGCTTGTTCGGACGAGGCCCGTTTGCTCGGCACGTGACCCATGGCTTGGGCCTATTGGGCCAAGCAGTTCAGTAGCCCCCTACTCCTTGTTTCACCGAGCATTCATGCTGGTGACGAGGAGGAGCCCAAAAATTTCGAAAAACATTTTCCAGGATAATCAAATATTTCAAATATGCTGCCTAAATAATCTTGGAGCCAAAAAATCTGAAGAGGCGGCAACCCAAAAGACGTTTGAAGAGGCGTTTTTCAAAGGTTTAAATCGTCAGCCGCCAGCCGCCAGTTCTGAGAAAAGCAGGCCCAATTCCTTATGCCCCATTAAATGCTGCATCGTTCACCGCGCCTCGTGCTTCGAGCCCAATGATTTGAACCCTCAACCGGCGGTTTTGCTGAGTATAAAAGGCATAATTCTCCTCTTTTCACAACTTTACGCTTCATACAATTCATAAAGACTCTTGAAAGAGAGAAGAACAAACGAAGGATTCTGCAGATTCTCACCAAGAGCTGATTCCCGGATTCAATCCCTCTCAAGTCTTTCAAAACAAAATCGAGATTCTCCAAAACTTTCAGGTATTTCACGTTTCCTTCTTCAATCTTCAATTGTATTTTCTCTTTTCAATTTTTGAATTAGGGTTTATGCTATTTAAACCCCTTTTCTGCTTTTCTACGAACTGTTCAACCAATTGATATAATAGACCAATATCCAATCCCCTTTACTCTTCACAATCTATCAGCCCTTTTCAATCCAAACCGAGGGAATCGAGAAATCCGTGATCAGTACCCTGTTTGCTGATCTCCCAACCTGTTTACCACATTCAATTTCTCTTTTGTCGTACTTCACCCGGTCAATGTCTAACCTGCACTTCTCGATTCCTCTTCCTGTAGGATGTCTAGCGAAGGAACTGTTTCCGAAATTGAAGGCCAGAGCTACGATCATGGAGCTCCAGAAGAAATGCCTCTGTCCTCAACCCCATCTTCTGAAGGGAGCGAGCAAGACGTGATTCCACTAATTACTTGCCGACGAAAACCCGTGCAATCAAGCGAGCAACAAGTGATCAGTAGCCCCCAAATCCCTTGTGAAACCGAGCGAGCAGATAATTCTCCTCGTTTAAACGACCAACCACCCGGACCAAGTCAAACTTTGTTCGTTCCTGCCTCTTCGTACTCTTCCCCTTCAATTAGGTGGGAAGATTTGAATTCCGAGGAAGAGGTCAGTACCTGGTTCTACTCTCTAGGAATAGACCCCAAACTTTACCGAGTTCACGCTTTCGACTTAGACATAGACAGCGAAGGCCACAACTTTCAAGGGGACAAGATGGTATTTTATTTTGACTTCTTTCAAGTCGGGCTTCGTCTCCCTCTCGACCCGTTTATTGTCGAATTAATGAATGCATCCAATACTCTCCCCTGCGACTTGACTTTAACCACTGTTAGGTTCCTAGTGTCATTCACTGTAGCTTGCCGGTCACTCGGGTTTGAACCCGATATGACTTTATTCCGAAAATTCTTCCTTCTCTCCCTTGACAAGAAATCTGGTCGCATCAATAGCCGTTCAAACCACGGGTTCTTCAAACTTCTTACTGATGGTCCCAACAAAGTCGATGGTTGGGACTCGAAGGCTTTGCTCGTTGAATCGAGCATTGGCTGGCCCTTTGCACCCTACATCAGCGACTATGGACTTCCCGAACAGGACAAAAACGCCTACCGAGCTGGAGAACCTCGAATAGTTAAAGCTTTCAGGGCTCTACTGGGAGCAAGAGAAGGGCGAGCTGGACAGGATTTCGTGCTTGACTGGCGAATTCTTACTTCCGACCTCGGTCTTCTTCGACTGGCGGGAATCTCCTACCTACCCCTAGAAGGGATTGAGCCACGAGTCGTCCTCGAGCCTGAAGTTCCACATCCTTATTGGGGTTCATGTCACGGGAAAAAATTCCCTGGTGAATGTGAAGAATGTGCTCGCACTGGAGTTCTATGCCGAGCTCCCTTTTCGCTTGATGGTTTATTCTTCAACTGTACCTTTCTTTGTTACCCGTGTAAGTCGATGTTTTCTCCTCAATACTTGTTTTATTTTTCGCAGATATGAAGCAGTTAACAGATGTCAGCAAATTCATGCAAGCTGCCAAGAAAAGCTCCAACAAGCGAGCTAAGCATTTGTCAACCCAGCCCGCCATCAGTCTTCCAACCGTCCCTGCCAATACTTCCAACCGGGGAACAAAACGCAATCAACCCGAGCCCAGTCGACCTGCAGCAGCTTCTATCCCGATACCTGTTGTGCGAGAAGCGGTAAACGTCACCCCTCCCATCATCAATGTCGAGCCAAGTGAAAGCCCGAGGAGGACCAGACGCCGGGCAGACAAGGCTATAGTCGAAGAAAGTACTCCCCAACTCCCCTCTTGGCAAAGGGAAGACTTCGTCATGCCCGACGACCAGCCGAAAGCCGCTGCCCTCATTAGGGAACTCGCCAATGTACCGGATCTCCACAACATCGATATACAGAAATGAAGTGGTTTCCAGGCCACAGCTGGACTTGGGTTGATGAAACGGCTGCATCACAGTGGAGTCCAGAAAAAGTATGCCGACCAGGCGAGCTCTGTCTTGATCGGGGAGATGGGAATATGTATGACCGAGGTAACACTTCTTCTTACCACTTACTTTCCTTCCCTTTTTCTCTCTTTTAAGCTGCAACTTTTCTGACAGATTGCCAATAAATCAATTTTGATGTATGAACGCCTAATCACCAACCTCAACAAAAACAACACTCTCACTGCCGAGAAAGATGCTCTGACCACTGAGAAGAATGCCTTAGAGGAAAAAATCAACTCCATTCGAGCTGACCTCAAGAGCACTGAAGAATCCCTAACCAGCAAAGTAACCGAGCTTTCACAAGTTGAAGCCGAGAAGAAATCTCTGGAATCCCAACTGAACCTCTCCAAAAAATCTGAAGAAGCAGCCTTAAACAACATAACTGGGGTGCGCTGAGAACTACGCGCTTGCGAGAATGACCTGGAAGCTGCTAATGCCACGATCGCCGATCTCGAACAGAAGCTGATGGAAACCGGCTCCTTGATAGATGAAGGGTTAAAGCAGAAGATCATTGAAGATTACAAAAGCTCAAATGACTTCGCTACCTGTGTTGAAAATGAGGCTTATCCATTTTTCCTACAGGGCATGAATCACATTTTAAGGCAAATTGCCTGCAGCGGGCTAGAAATCCGCCCCGAGCAACTTGCTGAGTGGGGGGCCAATCCATTGTTTATCTCGTCTGCCCGCGCCGGCCATTCCCTCATGCCTTTTAATGAAGATGAACTGGAGTCACTGGCCGAGACCGATGTTGAGAAGGGCTTATCCCCATGGAGTCCACCTCCTGTCACTAATCCCACTGTCATCGAGCTCATGACCCAAATCTGGGGGTCTCAAGCTCCCCCATCAACCACTGACAATGCTCAAGATCAAGCCGATGATGAAGTCACAATCCTAGAGGCAACTGAAGGAACCGAGGAACCCGCTCCCACAACAAATGACAACAATGCTGCTCCATGTGCTTGAACTCATTGCTATGGCCTGCGTGCCTCACTGGCCTCCGTGCCTTGTATCACAAACAATTTATTTTTCATGTCTGTACTATTCCTGCTACTTCACTTTTTCTTTTTCGGAATGACTGCTTTTATATAAGTTTTTCACAAGTTTTTTCCCGGGCAAAAGTATCCTTTACTCGGACGAAAGCGATCACTATTAGCCATTTTCCCGCTCGAACACCAACTCCTTTCCCGAGCATAAAGCCCTCTATGCTCGCAAAAAAGAGTAATCAAGGACCGGGAAACCTCTCCTGACCTCAAACCTTTTCGGCCATAAAGCCCTTTATGCTCGAAAAAGATAGAATCAAGGAGATATTTAACTCGAACACCAACTCATTAAACGAGCAAGAAATAACTCATGCTCGATAAAGAGAATAATCGAGAAAACAACAAAAACCAACCCGAAGACCATCTTCCAAACATAAGGTTGAAAAGACAATCGAGTTTCACCATTATTAATTGCCATAAGAAACAGGATCAAAGAATTACATATTGCAAATCAATTACCAATAGTATTTCTTCAAATGATCCGCATGCCATGGATGTTTTAACTCGTCACCATCCTCTGTTCGCAACATGTAGGTGCCCTCCTTGATGATCCTTGAAACCTGAAAATGCCCTTCCCAATTCGGTGACAATTTTCCCCACTCAGCTCGATGGCCCGTTGCCTCAATCTTACGAAGGACCCAATCCCCCGCAGCAAATGATCGACCACGAACCCTTTTATCGTGGTGGGCTTTTGCTCGCTGCTTATAATTTGCCATTCTCATCTTGGCTTCCAATCGTTTTTCCTCCAACAAATCCAAATCAGCTGCCCGAGCTACGTTATTAGACTCAACGGCGTAATTTAAAACCCTATGAGTGGGCAGGTACATCTCCACCGGGGCCATGGCATCAGACCCATAAGCCAAAGAGAAGGTTGTTTCTCTGTTGGACCCCTTACTGTCGTTCTAACCGCCCACAAGGCTGAAGGTAGCTCGTCTACCCATCTTCCAGCTTTTTCCTCCAAATTCCTTTTCAAGACGTGCAAGATTTGTTTATTTGCAGCCTCAGCCTGCCCATTGCCTTGCGGATATGCCACAGATGATTGCCAATGCTTCACCCTCATTTGCTCGCATGCCTTAGTAAACTTTTTTGAAAATTGAGTCCCATGATCGGACACAATTGCTCGCGGGACTCCAAACCGACACCATATGTGCTCATGAACAAAGTCGATAACATTTACCTCACTTATGGTTGCCAGTGGTTTCGCCTCCACCCATTTAGTAAAATAATCGACAGCTACTACTGCATACTTGAATTTCGAGCGAGCTACGGGAAAAGGACCAATCAAGTCTATTCCCCACATATCAAACGGCCATGAGGCTATAACAGGGTCCGCTTAGATGGTAAGCCAATATCTGCACGCCGACACTTGTCACATCGACGAACATTGAATCCCGTCAGCTAACCCGCTGTGTCATCCAATAGTGCACCATTCCTTCCGTCATCTCGGTCGCACACACCTCAACAGAGGTCGAGTGTAAGATCTCCCATGGCAAAATGTCATCCAAAACGAGCATATCCTCCACTAACTCCCGATGTCCAAATGATGAGATCATCCTTTAAAATTTCCTCACCATCCTACCATCGCACAATAACGAACCAAGATCGGATGATGGACTGCATAATCGCCCTTGACTTGATTCACCACCAACTGGGAGTCACAATGTACAACCACTGCACGCACTCCAATGTCCTGTGCGAGCTCGAGCCCAGCAATTAAAGCTTCGTACTCGGCCTGATTGTTGGAAGCTGGAAATTTGAAGCGCAATGCTTTCTCAAATTCTACATCTTGTTCTGGCGGGACTAACACCAAACCGGCACCACTCCCAAACCGGCTAGCTGAGCCATCAACATGGAGCTCCCAACAATATTCTGGTCTCGGCTTTGGACTTACATTGCTCGTCGTTGTTGTTTTACCCGCTACTTCTTCCTCGCCAGAATCCTTGAAGCTTGTTTCAGCCACAAAATCTGCTAAAGCTTGCGCCTTGATTGCTCGCCGAGGCTGATAGTCAATATCAAACTCGGTTAACTCAATCGACCAGGTGAGTAAACGACCAGAAGTATCTGGCTTGTGCAAAATCTTTCTCAAAGGCAAATCAGTGTACACAACAATTGAGTGCGCAGAAAAATAAGCTCGAAGTTTCCGAGCAGCAACAACAAGCGAGTAAGCCAACTTCTCTGCATTAAAATATCTTCCCTCTACATCAGTGAGGGCTTTTGAAACATAATAGACATGCTTTTGTACATTGCTTTCCTCCCTAACCAGAACTGCGGCTACCGCCTGCTCGGTAGCTGCTAAATAAACAAATAACTTTTCACCAAAGACCGGACTGCTCAGCAAAGGTGGACTGCCTAAATACTTCACCAAATCTTCGAAAGCTTTCTGGCACTCTGGAGTCCATTCAAACCCTTTGTTGCCTCGAAGAACTTTGAAAAAAGGCAAGCACCGCTCTGCCGATCTTGAGATAAACCTTCCAAGAGCAATCACCCTACCATTAAGCCTCTGTACATCCTTAATGCAGCGGGGAAGCTTCATAGTGACCAATGCCTTGATTTTCTCAGGATTAGCTTCGATGCCCCTCTCGGTCACCATAAAACCGAGGAACTTGCCTGC
Organism: Codonopsis lanceolata; assembly: GCA_013146195.2. Taxonomy (NCBI): domain Eukaryota; kingdom Viridiplantae; phylum Streptophyta; class Magnoliopsida; order Asterales; family Campanulaceae; genus Codonopsis; species Codonopsis lanceolata. The sequence goes on from CM028377.1 coordinate 98,359,090, forward strand.
CTTCACCCCGAACACACATTTGCTCGGGTTCAACTTCATACAATTTTTCCTGAGATTGGCAAAGGTCTCACCCAGGTCTTCTGCGTGCTCGTGCCCTTTAGTCTTGACCACCATGTCATCAATGTAGGCTTCCACATTTCTCCCGAGCTGCGAGCTAAACACCTTATTCACCATCCTTTGGTAAGTAGCTCCAGCATTCTTCAAGCCGAAAGGCATCATCTTGTAACAGTATAGCCCCCCTGCTGCTCGGAAAGCTGTTAGAGCCTTGTCCTTCTCATTCATCTTCACCTGGTGATACCCAGAGTAGGCATCTATAAAACTAAGGAGCTCGAACCCCGCAATGGCGTCGACCAACTTGTCAATTCTCGGCAGAGGATAACAGTCCTTCGGGCAAGCTTTATTCAGATCCGTGAAGTCAACACACATCCGCCACTTTCCATTTGACTTCTTCACCATAACCACATTAGCCAACCAAGTTGGATAATGTATCTCCTCGATAATATCCGCCTTAAGCAGCTTCTCGACCTCTTCCCTGATCGCTTGATCCTTTTCCACCGAGTAAACTCGAGGTCGCTGCTGGATTGGTCGAAAAGCTGGATCAACATTCAACTGATGCAAAGCCACAGTCTCGCTTACCCCCTGCATGTCCTCGGGTCGCCAAGCGAAAACATCCAGACTGTCTTGCAGCTGCTTAATTAAACTTTCCCTGGCCTCTGCCGTCAATGCTCTACCAATCTTGATCTTCTGCTCGGGATAAGCAGAATTGATGATAACCTCTTCAAGCTCGTCTTGAGCCGTAAACTCTGGCTCGTCTCGCATTTGGAGCGTGTCACACTCCACCTTCTCGTCCTTCTCAGCTCGATCTTCAACTTTGTCAAGCTGATCTACCTCCATAACCTCAGCTTCAGACTCACCCGATATCAATGCTGGCAAAGGTTCATCCACAAGCTCAACGTCCTCATTCGGTTTCTCTGACCCCCCCGACGTCAATGTCGGCAAAGGATCACTAATGGCTTGCTCGGCCACCTCTCCTTGTTCAACTCGCTCCACTGACTGCAATGTCGGCAAAGATGGACTAGTCTCAACACTAGCCTGGCTCTCAGTCATTGCCGTATTTTCCTCGCTTTGACTCTGCTCCCCCGACTTCAATGTCGGCATAGAGCTTGCAACCATCTCCAGATCCTCTTGTACCATCGCCACTACTGATGGTCCTACAGTAACATGTGAAGTTTCCTTAGTACTGACGGTAATCTTCTGCTCGCCATCCTCCAAGGTCAACTTCTGCTTCTTCCTTTGAGTATCTCGCACATATTCGAGCACTGCTCTCGGCTGGCTTCGCAGCACCCCAACTCCTTGGTCGGTATAGAACTTAGCTCGCTGATGCGGGATTGATGCCACCATTTGAAATTTGGCCATGCTCGGTACACCCAAAATTATGTTTTAAGGAGATTTCAGGTCGATTACCATGAAGGTAATCTTTTCAGCTCGGGTCTTGCTTCCCTCACCGATGAACACTTCTAGCTCAACTGTGCCTTTGACTGGGACCTTATGATTTGTAAAACCCTCTAATGCCCCTGCATACGGCTTCAGCCGATCATCACTCAGCTCGAGCCCCTGAAAACAAGAATAATACATCACATCTCGGCATGCCCCTGTGTCCACCAAAATCCTGTGCACGACCCAGCCATCCACTAATGCTGAGACTATCAAGGACTGCTCGCCTGCAACACTACTCGCCAACTCACTGCGAGTAAACTGAATGGCATGCTCCCCATCTTGTAAAGTTGCAGGTCGATCCACCACTTTGGACAAAGAATATATTTGTTTGCCGAGTTGCGTCGGTGTAAGCTCCTCGTCCATTATCACATTGATCACCCCCCTGATTGGCGGGGCTTCCCGCCTAGGAGCATTCCCCCTATTGCCTCCATCTCGCTTGAAGCGATCTAGCCGCCCCTCATTTATCAGCTTCTGAATTGCCTTCTTCCATGGCCAGCATTCCTCCGTAGTGTGCCCATAATCATCATGATAGGCACACCGCTTCGTCTGATCCCTTTCACCGGCAGTCGCTGGATTCATGCGAGGTGGGTTAGGAAGCTCGTTCCTTATCTCGTACATAATATCTTCACGCAGCGTGTTTAGTGGAGTCAAATCCGATTCACGAAGAAATTCTTTCGGCCGGTCATACCGGGACTTGCTCTTATTATAACCTCCGCTGCCCGCCTGACCGTTTCCCTTAGAAATTCCTGCAGCTTCACCATTTTCTTTTTTCTTCTCCTTTTTTGCAGTCTCCCCGGCACACCATTTTTGTGCTCGCATGAGCATCTCGGCTTGTGTCTTTGGTTCACGCATGCTCAACTCTGATCGCAAACCACCTTCACCCTCAAGCAAACCAGTTTCAAAACATAGGGTCACCTCCTGCTCGGTCAACCCAGGAACTTGGTCTAACACCTTTGTGAACCTCTCAAGGTAACTCACTGTTGACTCATGCGCCCCTTGCTTAACTTTTGACAGGTCGGCCCTTGTCTTCGCCAATGTTCCTGCCGTTCCAAAATCAGCCAAGAACTTTGCTCGCAAGTCTGCCCAATTGTTGATCGAACGTCGTGGCAATGCCCCCATCCAAGCTAGAGCTTTGCCTTGCAGCGCGCCCACAAAAGCCCTAATCTTCAACGCCTCATCTGAGGTCACCAAACCAATTTGCGACTCAAAAGACATTAGCCAATCCCTGGCCTTGGTCTTGCCCGCATACTCCTTAATATTTGGAAATATCAGCCCCTGTGCTGGTGGAGCATTCTCGATCCATGGAGCTAATGGGCTGGCAGATGTACCCAAGAAATTGCCATCTAAAGCCTTGCCTTGCTCCCAGGCTTCCATCCGGCGCTTCAACTCCTCAAAATCATGCATGTTTATGGTTGTAGGCAAACCACCCCGAGCCGAGGCGTACCACGGGCATAGGAGGGGCTGTGGGTCCCATAACCGCAGCTTGAGGAACCCCGACGGCTGCGCCACGAGCTGGCGCCCAAAGAAGTGCGGCTTGTGCAACCGATTGATGCACGTCCCTTTTTCCTTGAGAGCAATGGGAATAATGAGTTCGCTTAGGTGAGGGAGTTCTACGTCGGCGACGAACATAGAGCCCCTCGTGATCGCGACTATGAGCACGAGATCGCCGCGGTGAAGGTGAACGAAGTCTGCGAGCATGTGACCTTGGCGGTGAAGGCGAACGTCGTCGATGACGAGATTGAGCCGAATCTACTCGCGGTCCCAGCCTTGAATGAACACTGGGAACAACCTTGTGACTGGCCTTGCTACCCTCTGGTTGCTCGTGACGCTTAGAACCCTGCGCTCGTGGTTGAGAATGAACAACCAGGGGATTCATCTGTTACCCCAGAAATGCTGCTGGCTTGGAGCGCAGGCAGCAAAGGGTCCAACTCAATGGGCAATGGTGGCTTGCCCATTGCGATCAACTGCAAATTAAGCTGGTGCATTTGACCCAAGTAAATAGCTCGCTGTCGTAAAGCCTCCTCACGAAACTCATGGGCTAAACCAACTGCTGCTTCAGCACTTCTAGCCAACGAATCAACTCCGCGCCTCTGATTAAGCTGGTGGCGTGCATCATGAGGCGGAGGGACATTATTCCCAGCAACTTGATTAAGGCTGGGATTCTGGTGCACCTCCTCTCTACGACTGCCGCTTCCACCATTAATTCCATTCTCCGCCATTGTTAAAGCTCAGAGATATCAATATCGAAAGTGAATCTTAATGCCGCAAAAACTCGTTTCCCGGCAACGGAACCAACTGATGCGTCCAAGAAATCTGGATGCACTGGATAAGCCCAATCTGAACACCTGGCTTTCAACGTGTCCGTAGATCCTCAAAGCCCAACTCTGCAATGCAAATGAACAACGTGAAGCGGGCGGGCGCCTCGCAGCCCTCCGTGTAAATCGATAAAAGAGTAAGCAATTTGGCAGAGTTTTGGCTAGAGAATAAGATTGCGCATACCTTTCTCCCCCATTTTCCAAGGCTTTTATACCCACCGGAAGGCATAACTGCCAATAACCATTATTAACCGCTCATGATCATCTTTAACCGCCCATGATCACCATTAATCGTCCATGATTATCATTAATCGCCTATTAATCGTCAATAAATGGGCGTGTCCTTTAATGGCGGGCACATTAGTAAGCCCACTAATAACGGTGGTTCAACTGAAGGACTTCCCGATCATTATTATTGGCTAAAACTCTTGCTCGGACGTGACCGTCCTCAACAAACACCTTGAACTTTCCCGGACGTAGATGTCCTCAACTGATGGTGGCTCGTATTGGCGAGCATAAGTAAACATGCTCGCAAGTCGGTTTTGTTCGTTGGCCGAGCCCCCAGCTCGTAAGCGACTCAACAAAAAACCAAAGTTTTGCTCGCTTACTTACATGAGACCTTTGCTCGCTTGTTCGGGCGAGGCCCGTTTGCTCGGCACGTGACCCATGGCTTGGGCCTATTGGGCCAAGCAGTTCAAATATTAATAATACAATAGTGCTTAATAACTTACTTACAATTGACAAAATCTATTTACCGACTGAGATTAAATTATTTTAAAATATTTAACGGTTGAGATTTATCACATGTGTGGATGTAGTTATCTTTTTTATTAATAAACTAATTAATAAATTACTTAATAATTATAATTATTAAAAATAAAATAATAAAATAATATCAATTAATTTTTAATAAATTATTGAATTATTTTAAAAATATTTATTCTTTAAATAAATTATTAAAAAATATATACTAAATTAATAAATAATTATTAAATAAGGCATATAAGACATAACTAATCAAATAACATAATTGTAAAAAAATTAATCTTATAATAAAAAGGAGTATTATTCAAAAAATAATAATTTAACATATCACAATTTTCATGGTGGCTATTATAGGTTGAATTAAAAGTTTTTATTTTATTTTATAATCTTATCTTTATAATTCCCGATTAATTTTTTTTTGAAAAATGTTAATACAATTTTAGTCAATTCTCTATACGAATTAAATTACATTCAATGAACGAGTGTTAACAACTAAATTTAATAAATTGACTTTTTTTTCAAAATTTATTAATCTGTTAAATTTCTTTTAAACCTATTATGTTTTATTATTATTATATTTTTAGTATATGATTCATTAAGAAAAAAGGTATATATTAATTAATGTAAATATTTTTCTCATATTTTTTATACAAAAAATAGATCTTTTCTTCTTATTGGTATTTTTATATTTCATTCATTCTTTCATTTTTTATATAAAATAGTACATTTATTTAACCCTTAAAAGCAAAAAAAAAAAAAAAAGTAAAAGGACCCCCTTATAATTATGAACCAAAAAGCAATCTATCTTTTAACATCAACAATCATTAAGGATCTTTCAACATTTGGAAAAACTTTTGGGGTGAGATTAAAATTAATTCCGTTAAAATTGGATGACAGTTAGGGATAGTGACGAAATTGCATATATTTTTAAAAGTACAATGACAATTTTACTCGAAAAATAGTACAGTAACAAAACGTAAAGATTTGTCAAAGTACATGCGACAAAATTAACCATTTTTCCTATATTCGTCTCTTTGTTTTCTTTCCAATCATTCCCTCAGTTTTGGGCAAATAATCCACTATGTTATTTTTGGATGTTTTACTTAAAAAGTTTTCGTTTGAAAGTCAAACTTTTTAAGTGAAACAATATATCTTTGCTAGGAACATAGAGAGTACCTAATAATAATACATATTATTAATGATTATGATAATGTGATATTAATCTTTACTATTAATCTCTTCTAGTGTTAATAGTCGAAATCTTATAGCTAAAAAAAATTACATTCAACATTACTTTCAAACCAATGTATGATACAACTCTTTTATTGATAAAAGTGAGATTTTTATTCTAATGACTTTTAAAACTGAAATCAATTTATAACCAATTTCATCTCTACTAATATTACCAATTAATTAGAGATGTATCTCACAATATTGGTTATAAATTGATGTTAGTTTTCAAAGTTTTTTGATAAAAGATTTTTATTTTTATCACCATAGAAGAGATGTATGTATATTATATTATTTAGAAAGAGATGTTAGTTTTAAAAGTCTTATATTAAAGACTTCTACTATATATATATATATATATATATATATATATATATATATATATATATATATATATATATATATATATATATATATATATCACTTTGTTTAAAAAGAAATGTAGTTTAAAAAGCATTTAGATTAAAGATTTTTTATTACAAATAGAATAAATACATGTATCTCATATTGATTACAAAATATTATACTATTATTGCGAATAGAAGAGAAATATTTCACATTGATTAAAAAAATGATAGTGGTTTAAAAAAGTTTTTGGATTTTTAGTTTTTATATTACAAGTCTAGTGTTTGTTTTGATGTTAATTTAACACAATGACACACACACACACACACACAAACATATATAATATATGTGAGTAATCTCCTGTGAGATCATCTTACACATCTTAATTCGTAAAATGAAGCTTCACTCTCTTACAACGCAACTCACCAATACACGGTGATACTCCTTCCATCATGCGGGACCTGTTCTAAGAGTCAAAGTTTGAAAAACAAAGATTTTGAGGATTAATTAAAAAATAGCCTTTATTAATTTTGAGCTTAATGGAATATAAACATTCTTTTCGAAATTTATAAAAGTTATAGGATTAGTTTTTCAAACAATATTTTTTAAACCAATCTCCGTGTTGGGTAGGATCACGAGTGGCGTTAGAGGCTGTCCCAACAAGTTTTCTATATCGTTGCATAAGTCTCGACCCAAAACTAATAGTTATGATAAAGACAAGAATTTAAGAAAGATGGTTTTATGAGTATTTTATGTAAAATTTATCTCCTTGATCCGATTCAAATGTGTTGGTAAGTTAAGTTGTGAGAACAAGTCCAATGGTGGTATTTGCATAAATGTATCAAAATTAAATTTTGATACCTATTGGTTACTATTCATGGATATCAAATAATCATCTACAATCATAGGTATCAAAATTTGATATAATAATAATTTTAAAAAATTATATCCAACATATATTATAATATGAAAACAAAATTAAAATATTAATATACAATAATTTACCAATACATATTATGACATAACTATATAGTCAAAATGAAGGGGATTAAAATTAGGTATGACTAGTACTCTTGCCTGTGCCGATGACACGGCGTCAGTTTGAGAATTTATCAATAAATGAAGCAGATACTGTGGAAATGAACTACCAAAAATATTATTTTCTTAAAAAAATTGACTTTCAAACGTGGCCTCTTTGTTCGGAACGGAGGAATTAATTAATAGTTTGTATACGAAATTGCGGGCTTGAAAAAAATTAAATTGATTAAGTTAATTATGATAACAGTTAAAAAGGAAAAAAACAAATATTTCAAATTACAAAACTTACGATTTTTTTTAAATTTTTTAAATTTGTATACGAAATTACGGGTTGGAAAAAAATTAAATTGATTAAGTTAATTATGATAACAATTAAAAATAAAAAAATATAAATACAAATTTTCGCAACCATAAAACTGTAAAACCATAATATCTCAGTAAAACGAAAATGTAAAATAATAACTGTAAACCGTCTTTTCATAAGATACAATTATTTTTTGATAAAAAATTTAAAAAAACGATTTTACTGGGTATTTTATTTCGGACGGACTACTTAATAGTTTATGTTATGAGAGGTGGGGTCCTTCTTTCAAATTAATAATCCAGAAAGCCATACTCTTATTTGCAGCTTCCCATTACAATAATACCCTAACCTCTCTGTAAAGATTATGCAGAAGAAAAGAGAGGAAGAGAGAGAGAGAATAGGAAGAGGAATAGAACCGGGAAGAATAAGGAGAGAAAGGAGAGGGAGAGAGAGAAAGAGAGAGAGAAAAGAAAAGAAAAAGTGACTTGAAGAGAGACAAAGAGGAGATACAATAGAGAGGAGGAGAGAGAGAGACAATAGGAAGAGGAATATAACTAGGAAGAATAAGGAGAGAAAGAGGAAAGGAAGAGAGAGAGAGATAGAAAAGAAAAGAGAAAGTGACTTGAAGAGAGAGAGAGAAAGAAGAGATAAAATATGGAGGTTTTCGTAAAAAATAATTGTTTCAAAGTAAATCACAAACCAGTAAAACAACCTTCGCACATGTGAGAGCTGAAGAAAATACTTGGCCGGATAATAAGAAACACTAAATCCTAAAGATTTATCCCAAGTCAATCATGACGACGTGCGTATGATTATATTGTATTATAGATTTTAGGAAATGTATCAAATTTGGTACCTTTCCTAATACCACACCTAATTTTGATACTTTTTATTTTAATCATTGGAGAGTATAATACTCTAACATAGATATCAAAATTTGGTTTTGATTCTTACCATTGGACTTGCCTTGAGAGAGTGAAACTTAATTTTAAGATTCAAGATCCGTAAGAATAGGTATTCATTGTGTTACAAAAAATGATTTTTTTACTTTTTAAAAAGGGTACGAATATTTAAAATGATTTTTTTAAAAATTACATACAACTAAAACTATAATGGTAAAAAATTTAATTTGTCAACATAGATTATTGTTTTAGGAGATGGAGTATAAAATGTGAACAAGTGTTTAACATGTTCCTCCAAACTTTTGAGATAATGATAATAAAAGTGGTTTATGGCGCTAAATCAGGAATATAATTATGGAACTTTCAAAATAACTAGTTCAAACAAGACCTTTTTGTAGCTTTCAATTTCAAGATAAGACCTAACTCTTATAACAAGAACAAGAACAAAGAACCTTTGAGGTGTTGTTAATTTTAATTAGTGAAACTTTTCCACCTAATTGTTTCCATTTAGTTCTTTTCTAACACTTATCATGGCATTGCCATTTGCCAACGCACAGCCAAAAGTTAAAAACTAGTAGAACAAATATTTTTTAATCTCCACGATTTTCGTGCCCTTGAGGCTACAAAATCTCCAGCCCCACCCCCTGCATTCTCTCACTACATGACAAAACCTAATTTCACAACCGTCACATGGACAGTACATCAGTTCACTCCTTTCGCCATCCGTTCCCCCCCACCAACGGAACCGGACAAATTCCGTTTACATGACGACGTACAGCTGTTACACCATTTCGTTTTCACTGTCACGGCAAGAATTCACTTGAACTACCACTGTCTTGCCGTCCTTTAGCTTCAACTTCCGTCGTTCCGGTCGAAATCGACGGGAACTCGCCGCACTTCTTACACCTCGTAACTACTAGAATTTGTCGGCAAGACGGACACGACGCGTGCGAACCGAGCCAAGTGTCGATGCATCCGACGTGGAATCCGTGTCCACACTGTGGCAACACTCGGATCTCGTCGCCGTTGACGTATTCCACCAGACAGATGGCGCAGTCTTCGTCGAGCTTTGCGTCCTTCGCCGAATCGTAAGTGTGCTTCGGTAACGCCTCGACGAATTTTTTCTTCAAGCCTTTGTTCGCCGACGCCTGTTGAGATGACCGCCGTCCATTCTGCGCGTCTCCTCCGCCACCGCGTCGGAGCCAAGCGCAGCGAGCTACGGCGATGAGGCCTACGACGCAAATTAGCGCGCAGAGAAGCGCGGCGAGGATCACGACAAAGTCTGACTCCACGTTGACAGCTTCCGGCGCCTCTGCCGTCACCGACGACTTGACGGCGGTAAGTAATCGATAACCACGAGTCATGATTGCATCAAATATGTATTTATAAATGTGTACCAACTACCAACAGAGAGAAAGTGTATAGAGAGAGAGAGAAGAGAGAGAGAGTAGAGAGAGAGAGTTGAACGGAGAGGACGATATGTTGTTCTTCAAACCGAAGAAATGTGGGGCTTATATATGGATAAGTGGGAAGACTGTACTGAGAGTGAACATCACAATTCTGGATAGTTATCCACTACGCACTCGACTACATAAGACATGTACTCGCTTTTACTTGCCAATTTGATCTATATATTTATGATTATGACTTATCATCAGTATTATTTTTTGAGTGATTTGATTTAATTTAGGTAATGATAAATCCTACGTCATGTATGATCAGAGTAACATCAATTATAATCTGAATGTAAAATAAATTTGATGTCATCAAAAGATTTGAGTACTATTTTGGGAAAATAAATATTTAATACAAATGTTGATGAATTGTGTGAAAATGACGTGTCAACTGTCGACCATTTTTTAACATCGTGGATAATAATATCAATTTTCACATTATACTTGAGATTATAAATACATACATTCTAATCGTCATTTAAAAAAATTACTTTTATATTGGTTGTTTTCTTTTCATTATTTTTGTCAAATTCATTTATACCATATTGCAATATTTGGTTCATCTATTTTGGCCACCCCTTAACTTGCAGATTTTTTGGATGGCCGTTAGATTTCGGTTAAATCATGTTAAATATCTATTTTACTAAATATCAATAAAGAACAATTATATTTAAAAGGGGTGAAAATGTAAATAATATAATTTTTGTGTTTTGGATGCATTCATCTTCATCTCTTACACACAAACACAGATCTTTTTGATCGGCATTAGCGATTCACGAGATCTCACACACACACACACACATCTCTCTCAAGCAGAGATCTCACAAACAGATCTCACACACACACACTCTGGAATTAGCGGTTCATCTTCATCTTTCTGTCTCTCTCTCCTCCCTTCCATAACCCCAAATTCCACCACCACGCTAATCTCACACCTTTCGACTTCCCGTCGTTTTATCAAACCACTAACGGCCCCTCACCTCAAGTAAGATGAAAAACAATTTCTCCCTCGACATATCGGACACATTTGCAACATAAATCTTCCTTGATTCCACCACTAAACGTCGTAATAATCGGTGAAGCAAGGCTGCGTGGAAATCATTTTCTTGCTCGACTCTTCGGTGGCGGCAAATCACCATCAATGTGTTTAAGCGTCACAAATCAGTAACCTTTATTTTTCTTTAGAAATTACGACTACTTCATCTAGAATAGATTAAGGAGGTTCTCGGTAGTGGTTATGGGTAGGCGGAAATCGGCGGGATCGGCGAATTTATGGGTGGGATTTGAGATGGGGTTCACGATGCAGGATGGATCGAGCAGCGTCAAGTAACCAATACCCGGTTAGCGAGATCGGCGAAGGAGGGCAGTAACGGAGGTTATGGTGGGATTTGAGAGAGAAAGTGAGAGAAGCGAGATGAGGAACATATCGGATCAGGTTTGTGTGAAAGTATTTTCGAGAGTATTTTAAGAACATATCGAGATAAGGCACATTGATGATGGCCAGTCAATTTTCTTGCTCGAATCCTTCGGTGACGGATCTTTAACCCCAAATTGTATTATTTACAATTTGACCCCTTTAAAAATAATTATTCTTTTATTGATATTTGGGGGTAAAATAGACATTTAACATGATTTAACGGCGAAATCTAACGGTCATCCAAAAAATGGGGCTTTGAGAACTAAAGTAGGGTGGCCAATTAGATGAACCAAAGTTTCGGTGGCAAATATGGTCCAAAGTTGGGTGGCAATTCATTTTATCGGTGAGAGACGCATGCCACATAAGATCAAATCCGTATTTTCATTTGAGAAGTTTGTTTTATTGAATATGAATGAAGAGAGAAAAATTATCACATGTGATTGAGGATGGTTGCAATGATGATGCTTTTAAAGTCATATGTCGTAAACACTTCGCCTTATGCTGATATATAGGCTCTGTTTGTTTTATAGAAAATAAATTCTAAAAAAAGAATTTTAGAAAATGAAAAGATTTCATTTTCAGGTGTTTGGTAAATCTTTTAAAAATATGCCGAAAAATATTTTTGAGTGTTTGACAAACACACTGAAAATGTTACGAAAAACAATATATGAATAAATACAAAAAATATATCCTAATGTTAATGCACATATTGTATATAAGATATTATTGAATTTTAAGTAATTTTCCTTTTATAACCCTCAATTTATATTAGTTGTGTCAAATCAATAAGGTTCATTTTTTTTTCAATGTCACAAATACAAATGATTTTTTTGATAATTGATATGAAAAAAATGTTTTGAAAAAGAATATGGTCAACAATAATTTTAAGACGTAGTGAATATTTATTGAAATTATAATTTATAAATAGTGTGTACAAACTTCATTATATTTCTAATTAAACATTTTATTTGTTGAGTAAAATATTGTGTGTGCATGTAAATATGTGTAATTGTGGAAGGAGACAGAGGGGTGCTCGAACATTTAGAAAAAGACTTACAGAAAATAAATCGGTAAGTTATTTTCCAAAAGAAAAAAAAAACTTTATTTTCCTTTGACTTGAAAAAACTTTTACGGTGATTATATTTTTCAAATGTTACCAAATACCAAAAAATAAGGAAAACATTTTTCTTTTTTCATAATTTTGTTTACACTCACAGTCTATCACTAAACATCTCTACACCTTTGAACAATACTTGGTGTTTAAATGATGCCGATAATGGCTTGTCAGATATTATGAAAAATAGCATCGGATCTCTTCATCTCCCCATTTATCACATCAGGGAGTAAACCATTAATACTAACTAGTTTTATATCTGTGCGTTAAACGTACAGACATATATATATTTTAATTAAATTATACTCAATTAAATTATAATTAAGCAAAATGAAAACCAAAAACAAAATTAAAAGAATAGATTATTTCAATGAATAGCCAAATATCATCATTTGATTAAAAATTATTATGAATGTAAAGAAATATATGTGTCAATTGATTAACAATAATAAAATAAATAAATTGAAATAACTACAGTTTATAAAAATTAAAAAAATAATTAAAATAAAAATACAAAAAATATGTATCGTGGTGTATTGATTTTCAGTAGCAATACGTCGATTTGGATTCGCGATGCATTAATTTAGAATCATGATGCATCACTATGAATTGAAAATAGACCAGTTTGAATACGAGGCATCGATTTAAAATCGTGATGCACTGCTATGAAATGGGAATGACAATTACGCAATTTTGAATCATGCATGGCAATGTATGAACTGATAATTATCGCAAGCGTATCCGATTCATTAAAGGTATACTTGTTCTTTCACATCAAAAAAAAATTCAGGTTAAAAAAATATAGTGGACAGTGGTTGAATATCTGTCAAAAGAGATCGACCTAATTTTCACCATATTCTGTTCAAACCTTTAAAAAACTAAAAATATAAATGGGTCTAACGTGTTTATAACCCGACACATATTAATTGAATGACAAAACTTACTCTAAACAAATATAATTGACGATGAGTGATTGAAAATTGACTCATAATTTTATTTGAACTGATTTAAGTCCGTTTATGGCTCATTTCAATATCAGTAATCAATAACAATTAAAAATAGAAATTTAATCTCTTGGCTTTGTTACTCCGGCACACTCACCAATAATAAAACGACATCGTTTTAAAGTATATATATATATATATATATTAAAAACTCTTGTCTTGGATCTCACTACCTCTTGTCATGATATCTATTCCAGCAACCTTGCTCTCTCATCGAAGAAAAAACAAATTATTAACCCAACTTATTAAATCAACTCCTATTTTAGTTTTTCTTCTTCACTCCCTTTACTCATTATCCCTCTCTACATTCTCTATCCTCGAAAATATAGAACTCGATGAAGGGGGATCATCAAGATAGCTTTCCAAGTGAGAATACTTGGGCACTCTACAATTTGATGTAAATCTGACTACTTTTCAAACACGGCGACAAATCAATTCGTTCATGATTAAATGACCGGTTCATTTTTTCTTTAAAAGAGAGGTAACTTTGCACTGCCGAAACATTTCCTCTTTATTAGAGGAAAAATCATGTTGCAGTATTGTTTGTTTCGTTTTGTTATTTACCATTATATAGTTCTTGTTACTTGAAGTATTTGCTAAATTTATTTATTTCAAATCGATATATTTTTTAGATCTGTCAGTCATTTATAATTAATCATGTGCATTCGTGTTTTAGATGAAGTTTGGATGTTTTTTTTTTATTTTGAATATGATTAGATGGACAACAAAATTTCAAATTTATATATTTTTGTTGGTCAGTCATATATTTATTATTAATAATTAGTATTTGTAATTTTGTTCACAATATTTCTTTTAAGAATTTTGATCCGATAATATAGACAAAAGAATATTCATATATTATATTTAGTTATAATGAGTTGTGAATTTTTGTGATTTCATTGAAAGTATTTGTTTTAATAATTTTCAATCTGGTAAAGTAGACAAAAAATCATGTGTGTCTATATATATATATATATATATATATATATATATATATATATATATATATATATATATAAGTCATTCCGTTAGAATTAATTGTGAGTATTTGTGATTCACTTCAGTGAAATTTCTTGCGCAAGGTCATCCATGATTTTTCTGAAGTTTATTTGGTAACAATGGAAAACTAACGGTTATATGCATTGATGCGTCCAAGATAATCTGGACCCACTAAATCCGCCCAATCCAAACACCTGGCTTTCAACGTGTTTGTAGATCCTCTAAGCCCAACTCTGAAATAAAGAAGAACAAATGTGAACTGGGCAGGGGCTCTCCCTGCAAGGGCCCTCCGGCGTGTGAATCAGTACACAGATAGGCAATTCAGTAAACAATTTGACAGAGTTTCAGCTAGAGAATTAGATTGCGCATACCTTTCTCCAAATTCTCCCAAGCTTTTATATGTGCCGGAGGCATAACTGCCCATAATCATGAATAACTGCCCATGATCAGCATTAACCGCCCATGATTGGCATTAACTGCCCATGACGAGCATTAACTGCCCATGACGAGCATTAACTCCCCTGCAAACAGTCATGGCTTAAGGTCAGGATTATTGCTCGGGTGTAACCACCCTCAACTGTTATCTTGATCTTTTCCGGACATGAGTGTCCTCAACTATTTGTAACTCTTGCTGGTGCAATCGAGCAATGATGCTCGCTCATCGACGTTGCCCGCGTAGCTTAGCCCCCATCTCGCAAGTATGTAGCCTGACCAAAACAGAGATTTTACCCGGTTACTCGTGTAACACAATTGCTCGCTTGCTCGGAAGATACACACGCTTGACACGTGGCTCCTGGCTTGTGCCTAATTGGGCCGGGCAGCTCAGTAGCCCCCAACTCCTTGTCTTACCGAGTATTCATGCTCGTGACGAGGAGGAAGCTGAAAAGTTAAAAATACATTTCCCAAATTATCTTGGAGCCAAAAAGGAACATAAGAGGCGGCAATTCACCCGGCGTGTTGGGGAAGCGTCCCTTGAAAGGACGAAACGTCTGCCGTGCCCAACTCCCTATGCCCATTAAATGCAGCCTCGTTCAGCGCGCCTCGTGCCTCGGGCCCAATAATTCGATTTCTCAACCGGCGGCCTCGTAGGGTATAAAAGGCAAGATTACACTCTTTTACAACTTTACGCTTTCAGAAATTCAAAGCAATTCTTTACCAGACAAACGAAGCAAAGCGAAGTTTCTGCAGATTTTCATCAAGAACTGCTCCCCAGTTTCACCCTTAGCGCATTTCAACAACAAAACCAAGATCTTCGCCAAACTTTCCAGGTATTTCGTCTATTTCATCACTCCATTGTGTTATATTTCCTTGATTTTTAGATTAGGGTTTACGCTGTGTAAACCCCCTTTTCGCTTTTCTGTAAACTGTTCGTCTAAAGTCCAATTACCTTTGCTTTTTACGAATTATCAACCCAGACCAAAGGAATCGAGAACACCATGGTCAGTACCCCGTTTACTGATCTCACACCCATGTACCATAGCCAACTTCTTTTTTGCCATACTTCACCCGATCAATATCTAACCTGCAATTCTCGATTCCTTTTCCTGTAGGATGTCTAGCGAAGGGACTATTTCTGAGATTGAAGGCAGGAGCTACGACCACGGCGCTCCAAGAGAGATGCCTCCGTCTTCGCCCTCATCCTCCGAGGAGAGCGAGCAAGACGTGATTCCGTTAATTACTCGCCGACGAAAACCCAGACAATTTAGCGAGCAACAGGTCTATAATGAACAAGCGAGTGGTCTTCCTCGCCCAAACGACCAATTACCCGGACCAAGCCACACCTCGTTTGTTCCTGCCTCCCCTTACTCTTCTCCCACAATCAGATGGGAAGATTTAAACTCCGAGGACGAGGTTAGTACCTGGTTCTACTCGTTAGGAATAGATCCCAAACTGTACCGTGTTCGCGCTTTCGATTTAGACATAGAAAAAGAAGGCCACAATTTCCAGGGAGACAAGATGGTATTTTACTTTGACTTTTTCCAAGTTGGACTCCGTCTTCCCCTTGACCCATTCATTGTCGAGCTGATGAATGCCTCTAACACCCTTCCTTGTGACTTAACCTTAACCACCGTTAGGTTTTTAGTTTCCTTTACCGTAGCTTGCCGGTCACTCGGGTTCGAACCTGATATGACTTTGTTCATAAGTTTTTCCTCCTTTCTCTTGACAAGAAAAGCGGCGCATCAACGGCCGATCAAACCATGGTTTCTTCAAGCTTCTTCTGACTTCCCCAACAAGGTCGATGGGGGCGGGACGGAAGGCCTTGCTTATTGAATCGAGCATTGGCTGGCCATTTGCACCCTACATCAGCGACTACGGTCTTCCCGAAAATGACAAACAGGCTTATCGAGCTGGGGAACCCCGAATAGTCAAAGCCTTTAGAAAACTGCTAGGAGCAAAGGAAGGACAAGCCGGGCAAGATTTCGTGTTGGACTGGCGAGTTCTTACTTCTGACCTCGGTCTGCTGCGATCTGCTGGGATTTCCTATCTTCCCATTGAAGGAATAGAACCCCGAGTTACAATCGACCCAGAAATCCCCCATCCTTACTGGGGTTCTTGCCATGGGAACAAATTCCCTAGTGAGTGCGAGGATTGTGCTCGTACTGGAACTCTTTGCCGACCTGATTTCTCACTTTCTGGTTATTCCTCGACTGTTTACCTTGCATCTTTTTCTTCAACAATTTTTCATATTTTCGCTTTTCTTAGCACTAACATTCTCTTATCCTTATGCAGATATGAGGCAGTTGACCGACGTCTCCAAATTCATGCAAGCTGCTAAAAAGAGCTCGAGCAAACGAGCTAAACACCTATCCACTCAGCCAGCCATTAATCTTCCCACTGTCCCGGCTGCGACTTCCAGCCGTGGAACAAAGCGCCAACAACCCGAACAGTCTGCAACAACCTTCATCCTTGCTCCCCTGGTGCGAGAACCAGTAAATGTATCTCCCCCTGTCATCAATGTTGAGCAAACTGAGAGCCCGAGGAGGAACAGGCGCCGGGCAGATAAAGCTGTAGTCGAAGAAAGCACTCCCCAACTTCCTACTTGGCAACAGGAAGATTTCGTCATGCCTGACGATCAACCAAAGGCTGCCGCCCTCATTAGGGAGCTTGCTAACGTACCAGACCTCAATAACATCGCTGTACACAAGCGAAGTGGCTTCCAGGCCACTACTGGACTTGGTCTGATGAAGCGTCTACACCACAGCGGGATCCAGAAGAAGTATGCCGACCAGGCAAGCTCGGTCTTGATTGGAGAGATGGGCATGTGCATGACTGAGGTAACACATTCCGCCCTTTACTTACTGTTTTTCCTTTTTCCGCATTTTTAACTTGCAATTTCTCTAACAGATCGCCAATAAATCCATCTTGATGTACGAGCGCCTAATCACAAATCTCAACAAAAACAACACCCTTACCACCGAGAAAGACACTCTTGCTGGCGAGAAGAATGCTCTAGAAGAGAAGATCAACTGCATCAGAGCCGATCTCAAAAATACTGAGGAATCCCTTACCAGCAAAGTGACTGAGCTTTCGAAGATTGAAGCCGAGAAGACAGCTCTGGAAGCCCAACTGAGCCTTTCGAGAAGTCGAAGAAGTCAAGAAGCAACATAAGCGGGGTGCGTGGGAGCCGCGAAGCTTGCGAAGCGACTTGGAGGCTGCCAATGCCACCATCGCCAAGCTCGAGCAAATGGTATCGGAGGCCGGCTCTCTATCAAGTGACGAGCAAAAGCAGCAAATTATTGAAAATTACAAGAGTTCAAGCGACTTCGCCAACAGCGTGGAAAGTGAAGCCTATCCATTCTTCGTACAAGGCATGAACCACGTCTTGAGGCAAATCGCGTGCAGCGGATTGGAGATTCGCCCCGAACAACTGGCTGAATGGGGAGCCAACCCCCTCTTCTGCTCATCTGCTCGGGCTGGCCACTCCCAGGTACCTTTTAATGAAGATGAGTTGGAAGCCTTGGCCGAGGCCGATATTGCGAAGGACTTGTCACCATGGAACCCCCCTCCTGTCACCGATCCCTCAGTTACCGACCTCATGACAGAACTTTGGAGGTCTCAAGCTCCTTCAACCGCTGCTGACAATGCTCAAAGTCAGGCTGATGATGAAGTTACCATCCTGGATACCACCAACAACACCGAGAAAGCTGCCCCTACTTCAACCGAGGGCAACACTGCCCCTGCTGTCTGAACACTTAATATTGGCCTGCGTGCCGATTTGGCCTTCGTGCCTTTGTCTCAAACAATTTTAATTCTCGTTCTGTAATATTTTAACTTCCTTTATTTCTGAATGACTTTATAACGTAGGTTTTTGCCAAACAAGACAACTTCTTTACTCGCTTAAGAGCGATCACCACATAATTAAATTTTTACTCGCTCGAGAGCGATCACCATTTAACTAAGCTTTTACTCGCTCGAAGGCGATCACCATTTAGCAAAGCTTTTACTCGCTCGAAAGCGATCACCATTTAGCAAAGTCCCACTCGAATACCCTTTCTCTTACGAGCATAAAGCCCTCTATGCTCGCGAAAAGGAACTAATTCGAGAACCAGGGAACCTCTTTTCAAATTTTCTCGAACATGAAGCCCTTCATGCTCGACCAAAGACTTGAAAAGATTTAACTCAAACCCCTTAACCAGGCTGGAAAAGCTCATGATCGAGAACCAGGGAACCTCTTTTCAAATTTTCTCGAACATGAAGCCCTTCATGCTCGACCAAAGACTTGAAAAGATTTAACTCAAACCCCTTAACCAGGCTGGAAAAGCTCATGATCGAAAAACAATAAAGCCAACTCGAAGACCCACTTTTCAAACACAAAGTTGAAAAGACAACCGAGTTTCATCATTGCTATTTATCATGAGAGAAAAAGATCAAAGAATTACATATTGTAAATCGATTACCAATAGTATTTCTTCAAATGATCCGCATGCCATGGATGCTTTAATTCATCTCCATCCTCTGTTCTCAACATGTAGGTGCCCTCTTTAACGATTCTCGAAACTTGAAAAGGACCCTCCCAATTCGGTGACAACTTTCCTCATTCAGCTCGATGTCACGTTGCCTCAATCTTACGGAGGACCCAGTCCCCCACAGCAAACGATCGACCACGGACTCTCTTATCGTGGTGAGCCTTTGCTCGTTGCTTATAATTGGCCATTCTCATTCTGGCTTCCAGCCGCTTTTCCTCCAGTAAATCCAAGTCTGCTGCTCGAGCTGCATTATTGGACTCGCCATTGTAATTTAAGACCCTATGAGTGGGCAAATACATCTCTACTGGAGCCATAGCATCGGACCCATAAGCCGAGAAAAGCTCTCTGCTTGGGCCCCTTGCGTCTAACCGCCCACAAGGCAGAAGGCAACTCGTCTACCCATCTTCCAGCTTTTTCTTCCAAATTCCTCTTCAACACATGCAAGATTTGCTTATTTGCGGCTTCAGCCTGCCCATTACCCTGTGGATACGCCACAGATGATTGCCAATGTTTCACCCTCATCTGCTCGCATGCCTTGGTAAACTTTTCCGAAAACTGGGTCCCATGATCGGACACAATTGCTCGCGGGACTCCAAATCGACACCATATGTGCTCGTGTACAAAGTCAATGACGTTTACCTCACTTATGGTCGCCAATGGTTTCGCTTCCACCCATTTCGTAAAATAATCCACCGCAACCACTGCATACTTGAACTTCGACCGAGCAACGGGAAAAGGACCAATCAAGTCTATTCCCCACATGTCAAACGGCCACGATGCTATAACAGGAGTCTGCTCGGTAGAGGGCAATCGTGGAATGTCCGCATAACGCTGACACTTGTCACATCGGCGAACATACATCTCGGCATCTCTTCGCAAGGTTATCCAATAAAATCCAGCCGCTAACACTTTCTCAGCTAATGATCGCTGGCCAGGGTGACCTCCACACTTGCCTTCATGCACTTCGCCCAAGATTCCTTCCGTCATTTCTGGACGAACACACCTCAACAAAGGTCGGGTATAAGATCGGCGATACAAAATATTATCCAAGATAATGTAACGGCATGACCGTTTTTGGATGGTCCTAGCCTCCTTTTTGTCCTCAGGTAGCATCCCGTGTTCGATGTAAGCTCGTAAATCATCTATCCAGCATTTTGCAGCCGGCTCTACGTCCATAACCACCTCCTTCTCGATGGCAGGAACCTCCAAATGCTCGATCATGACTCCAGGATGTAAAGACTGGATTTCATCCTCAGCCATCTTTGACAAGTAGTCTGCTCGCATGTTATCCTCCCGAGCAATTCTTACTAATTCCCAGTAATCAAAATCTTTCAAAATTTCTCGCACCATCGCACAATAGCGAACCAAGATCGGGTGATGTACTCCGTAGTCGCCCCTGACTTGGTTTACCACCAATTGAGAATCACAATATATCACCACTGCCCGCACTCCAATGTCTTGCGCGAGCTCGAGACCAGCAATTAAAGCTTCGTATTCAGCCTGGTTGTTTGAAGCTGGGAATTTGAAACGCAATGCCTTCTCAAATTCTACATCTTGCTCTGGTGGAACTAACACTAAACCAGCACCACTCCCAAATCGACTAGCCGAACCATCAACATGAAGTTCCCAGCAATATTCTGGCCTTGGCTTTAGATTTACATTAGTCGTCGCTGTTGCTTTACTCTCTATTTCTTCCTCGACAGAATCCTTGAAACTTGTCTCAGCAACGAAATCTGCTATAGCTTGCGCCTTGATTGCTCGCCGTGGCTGATAATCGATGTCAAACTCGGTTAACTCAATCGACCAAGTAAGTAACCGACCAGAGGTATCTGGCTTGTGCAAAATCTTTCGCAAAGGCGAATCCGTATACACAACAATTGAATGAGCAGAAAAATAAGCTCGAAGTTTCCGAGCAGCAACAACAAGCGAATAAGCCAATTTCTCTGCATTAAAATATCTTCCCTCTACATCAGTGAGGGCTTTTGATACATAGTAAACAGGCTTTTGTACATTGCCTTCTTCCCTAATCAAAACAACGGCTACCGCCTGCTCGGTAGCTGCTAGATAAACATATAATTTTTCCCCAAGGACCGGACTGCTCAACAAGGGTGGACTTCCCAAATACTTCACCAATTCATCGAAAGCTTTCTGGCATTCAGGAGTCCATTCAAACCCTTTATTACCCATGAAAACCTTGAAGAAAGGCAAGCAACGCTCTTGACCTCGAGATGAACCTTCCCAAAGCAATCACCCTGCCATTTAGCCTCTGCACATCCTTAACACATCGAGGAAGCTTCATAGTGACTAATGCCTTTATTTTCTCAGGATTAGCCTCAATTCCCCTCTCCGTAACCATGAAACCGAGGAACTTGCCAGCTTTTACACCGAACACACATTTGCTCGGATTCAACTTCATGTTGTTCTTCCTCAGATTAGCAAAAGTCTCTCCCTGGATCCTCCGATGCTCGCGCCTTAGTCTTGACCACCATATCATCGATATAAGCCTCCACATTTCTTCCGAGCTGCGAGCTAAACACCTTGAACCATCCTTTGATAGGCCCGGCATTCTTCAAACCAAAGGGCATCATCTTATAACAATATATCCCCCTGGCTGCTCGGAAGGTGTCAAAGCCTTATCTTGTTCACCATCCTTACTTGATGATAGAATAAGCATCTATAAAGCCGAGGAGCTCGAACCCCGCAATGGCGTCGACCAACTTGTCAATTCTCGGAAGAGATAACAATCCTTCTGGACAAGCCTTTGTTCAAATCCGTGAAGTCAACACACATTCGCCACTTGCCGCTTGATTTCTTCACCATAACCACATTAGCCAACCAAGTTGGATAATGTATCTCCTCAATAATGTCTCGCTTTGAGAACTTCTCAACTTCCTCCTTGATCGCTTGATCCTTTCTACCGAGTAAACCCGGTCGGCTGATTGGCCTAAGCCGGATCAACATTCAACTGACGCAAAGCCACGCCTCGCCACACCCTGCATGTCCTCTCGGCCGCCAAGTTTAAAACATCCGACTGCTCTTGCGCTTGCTTAATTAAGCTTTCTCTTGCCTCTCCGCCAAAGCCCGACCAATCTTGATCTTACGCCGGGATAATTTGGATTGATGACCACCTCCTCAAGCTCGTCTTGAGCGTAAACTCGGCTCGTCTCGTATTTAGCGTGTCACACTCCACCTTTTCATCCTTCTCGGCCGATCCTCAACTTTATCAAGCCGTCTACCTCCATAGCCTCAGCGGCTCCTCGATGTGGGGCGGCAAAGATTCATCCTCGTGGTCAACGACCTCTTCGGCACCTTAAATCCCCGATGTCGTTGTCGGCAAGTGGATTGCTAATACCTTCCTCGGCCACCTCTTCTCGCTCGGCCTTGTAGACATGCACCGACGGCAAAGATGGAACCTCAATCTTGTTCGAGCAGTAGCCCCTGCTATCTCTTCTTCATTTTGACCTTGCTCCCCCGACTTCAATGTCGGCACGGAGCTCGCTTCCATGTCCATACCCTCTTGTACCATCGCTACCACTGATGGACCTACAGTCACATGTGAAGTTTCCTTGGTGCTGATAGTAACCTTCTGCTCGCCATCCTCCAAGGTCAACTTCTGCTTCTTTCTCTGCGTATCCCTAACATATTCAAGCCGCCGCGGTGACTCCGCAATACTCCCACTCCTTGATCCGTATAAAATTTGGCTCTTCGATGCGGGATTGACGCCACCATCTGAAACTTGGCCATGCTCGGTACGCCCAAAATAATGTTGTATGGAGATTTCAAGTCGATTACCATGAAGGTAATCTTTTCACCTGGTTCCGAGTCCTCACCAATAAATACTTCCATTTCGATAGTACCTTCAGGGACCTTATGATTTGTGAAACCCTCTAAAGCCCCAAAGATACGGCCTGCGATCATCACTCAACTCCAACCCTTGGAAACAGAATAATACATCACATCCCTAAGATGCTCCAAAGATCCACTAAGATTTCAGGCACGACCCATCCATCAACCAACGCTGAGACAATCAACGACTGCTCGCCTGCAACATTACTCGCCAACTCGCTGCGAGTAAACTGTATAGCATGTTTCTCCATCCCGCAGTTGTTGGGCGATCCACCACTTTTGATAAGGAATAGATTTGCTTGCCAAGCCGTGCCGGTTGGAGTGAGCCTCATCCATTATGACATTGATAACCCCCTAATAGGTGGAGCCTCCCGCCTAGGAGCATTCCCCACATTGCTCGCATCTCGCTTGAAACGGTCTAACCGCCTCATTGATCAACTTCAATGGCCTTCTTCAATGGCCAAGATTCTTCCTCGTGGTATGCCCATAATCATCATGATAGGCACACCTCTTCGCCTCGATCCTCTCTCCGCGGTATTTGATTCATACGAGGGGATTAGAAGCCTGCCCTTATCTCAAATGCATACGTCCTCGCCAAGAACGATTGAGCGGGGAATCAAGTCCGAAGTCGCGAAGAAACTCCTTCGGCCGATCATACCGAGATTTACTCTTATTGTAACCGCCACTTCCCGCCTCGGCCGCTTCCTTAGCATTCCCTTGACTTCTGCAGCCTTCCGCTTTTTTTTCCTTCTTCGCTATCTCCCACAAGCGCACCATTTCTCGTGCTCGCATGAGCATCTCGCACTCGCCAGTCTTCGGTTCTCGTGATACTCAATTCGATCGCAAACCACCTTCTCCTTCTAATCCCGCTTCAAAACACAACGTGACCTCTTGCTCTGGGCAGCCCGAACTTGCTCGAGAACCTTGGTAAACCTCTCAAGGTAACTCGCTCATTTGTTGACTCACGCACCTTGCTTGACCTTGGACAAATCAGCCCTTGTTTTTGCTAATGAACCGGCGGTCCCAAAATCGCCAAGAACTTTGCTCGCAAATCGCCCAATTGTTGATCGAGCGGCCGTGGCAAAGCTCCCATCCAAGCGAGCTTTTCCTTGCAAGGCACCAACAAAGGCTCTAATCTTCAACGCCTCATCCGGTTACTTAAGCCAATGGGATTCAAAAGACATCAACCAATCCCTCGGCCTTGGTTTTGCCCGTATATTCCTTAATGTTGGGGAAAATCAACACCTCGGCTGGCCAGTGGAGCATTCTCGATCCACCTGGCTAACAGCCAGCGATGTACCTAGAAAGTTCCCATCTGAGCCTTGCCTTGTTCCCTGTGCCTCCATCCCGCTTCAACTCTTCAAAATCTTGCATGTTAATGGTTGCAGGGCAAGCCACCACCCCAAACCGAGGGCGTACCACAGGAGGCAGGGGAGGGGGGCCTGGGGGTCCCATAGCCGCAACGGCCAGTGGCCCCCACCGCCCTGCGCCACTTGCCCCTGAGGTGCCCTAAATGAAGCGAGGCGCAATAGGTGCAAACCGATGAGACCGCTGCCTAGAGAGGGAGTCCTATGCCTCGAACATAAGAACCCCCGGGTGATCGCGAATCCGGCGACTATAAGCACGAGATCGCCGGTGGTGACGGTGAACGAAGTCTACGAGCATGCGATCTCGCAGTTGAAGGTGAACGCCTACGACGACGTGATCGAGTCAATCCTCACCAACTCTAGGTCCCAACCTTGAATGGGACATTAGTGGACAACCCTATGACTGGCTTTCCTCCCTCCGTTGCTCATGACGCTAACCACCACGCACGCCAAGTGGTCAGGAATGAACGACCAAAGGATCTATCCTCGATTTCCCAA
>CM028377.1:98384251-98504891 GCA_013146195.2 Codonopsis lanceolata
GAGAGAAAAAGATCAAAAATTACATATTGTAAATCGATTACCAATAGTATTTCTTCAAATGATCCGCATGCCATGGATGCTTTAATTCATCTCCATCCTCGTTCTCAACATGTAGGTGCCCTCTTTAAACGATTCTCGAAACTTGAAAAGGACCCTCCCAATTCGGTGACAACTTTCCTCATTATTTCGATGTCGCGTTGCCTCAATCTTGGAGGACCCGGTCCCCCCGAGCCGAAGCGATCGACCCGGACTCTCTTATCGTGGTGAGCCTTTGCTCGTTGCTTATAATTGGCCATTCTCATTAAAGCTTCCGGTAGCTTTTCCTCGATAAATCCAATGCAACGCTTCATTGCATTATTGGATTCGCCATTGTAATTTAAGACCCTATGGTGGGCAAATACATCTCTCTTTGAGCCATAGCATCGGACCCGTAAGCGGCGATTTCTCTGTTGGGCCCCTGCTTGTCGTTCTAGCCCGCAAGGCGAAGGCAACTCGTCTACCATCTTCCGGCTTTTTTTTCCAAATTCCTCTTCAACACATGCAAGATTTGCTTATTTGCGACTTCGGCACGCCGTTACCACGTGGATGCGCCACGCGATGATTGCCAATGTTTCACCCTCATCCTCGCATGCCTTGGTAAACTTTTGGCGGGTCCCATGATCGGACACAATTGCTCGCGGAACTCCAAATCGACACCATATGTGTTCGTGTACAAAGTCAATGGCGTTTACCTCACTTATGGTAAGCCAATGGTTTCGCTTCCACCCATTTAATAAAATAATCACGCGACACTTGCATACTTGAACCGACCGAGCAGCGGAAAAGGACCAATCAAGTCTATTCCCACATGTCAAACGACCACGATGCTATAACAGAGTCCGCTTTGCAGAGGGCAATCGTGGAAGTAACGCCGACACTTGTCACATCGGCGAACATACATCTCAAGATCTCTTCGTAAGGTTATCCAATAAAATCCAAACCGCTAACACTTCTCGCCTAATGATCACCGGCTGTAGGACCTCCACACTTGCCTTCATGTCACCAAGATTCCTTCCGCTATTTCGGACGAACACACCTCAACAAAGGTCGGGTATAAGATCGGGCGATACAAAATATTATCCAAGATAATGTAACCCATGACCGTTTTGGATGGTCCTAGCCTCTTTTTTGTCTCTCAGTAGCATCCCGTGTTCATGTAAGCTCAGAAATCATCTATCCAAAGATTTTAAATTCTACAGACGTCCATAACCACCTCCTTCTCACGGCAGAACCTCCAAATGCTCGATCATGACTCTAGATGTAAAGACCGGATTTCATCCTACCATCTTTGACAAGTAGTCCGCTCGCATGTTATCCTCCCGAGCAATTCTTACTAATTCCCAAGAATCAAAATCTTTCAAAATTTTCGCACCATCGATTAACAGCTAACCAAGATCGGGGTGATGTACTGTAGCCGCCTCGACTTGGTTTACCACAATTGAGAATCACAATATATCACCACCGCCCGCACTCCAATGTCTTCGCGAGCTCGAGACCAAGAATTAAAGCTTCAGATTCACTGGTTGTTTGAAGTCGGGAATTTGAAACGCAATGCCTCTCAAATTCTACATCTTGCTCGTGGAACTAACACTAAACCAGACCACTCCCAAATCGACTAGCGAACCATCAACATGAAGTTCAAAGCAATATTACGGCCTTGGCTTTAGATTTACATTAGTCGTCGCCGTTGTTCGCTTTTACTTTCTATTTCTTCCTCGACGAGAATCCTTGAAACTTGTCTCGACAAAGAACGAAATCGCTATAGCTTGCGCCTTGATTGCTACGCCGTGGTGATGTCGATGTCAAACTTCGGTTAACTCAATCGACCAAGTAAGTAACCGACCAGAGGTATCTGGCTTGTGCAAAATCTTTCGCAAAGGCGAATCCGTATACACAACAATTGAATGAGCAAAAAAATAAGCTCGAAGTTTCCGGCGGAAAACAACAAGCGTTTAATAAGCCAATTTCTGCATTCAGAAAATATCTTCCCTCTACATCGGTGAGGGCTTTTGATACATAATAAAATGCTTGCTTTTGTACATTGCCTTCTTCCCTAATCAAAACAACGGCTACTGCACACTCGTAGGCTTCAGTAGTGCTAGATAAACATATAATTTTTCCCCCGGGGACGGGCTGCTCAGCAAGGGTGGACTTCCCAAATACTTCACCAATTCATCGAAAGCTTTCTGGCATTCAGGAGTCCATTCAAACCCTTTATTACCCCGCAAAACCTTGAAGAAAGGCAAGCAACGCTCTGCCGACCTCGAGATGAACCTTCCCAAAGCAATCACCCTGCCATTTAGCCTCTGCACATCCTTAACACATCGAGGAAGCTTCATAGTGACTAATGCCTTTATTTTCTCAGGATTAGCCTCAATTCCCCTCTCCGTAACCATGAAACTGAGGAACTTGCCAGCTTTTACACCGAACACACATTTGCTCGGATTCAACTTCATGTTGTTCTTCCTCAGATTAGCAAAAGTCTCTCCCAGATCCTCTGTATGCTCGCGCCCCTTAGTCTTGACCACCATATCATCAATATAAGCCTCCACATTTCTTCCGAGCTGCGAGCTAAACACCCTGTTGACCATCCTTTGATAAGTGGCCCCGGCATTCTTCAAACCAAAGGGCATCATCTTATAACAATATATCCCCCCTGCTGCTCGGAAGGCTGTTAAAGCCTTATCTTGTTCAGCCATCCTTACTTGATGATAGCCGGAGTAAGCATCTATAAAGCTGAGGAGCTCGAACCCTGCAATGGCGTCGACCAACTTGTCAATTCTCGGAAGAGGATAACAATCCTTCGGACAAGCCTTATTCAAATCCGTGAAATCAACACACATTCGCCACTTGCCGTTTGATTTCTTCACCATAACCACATTAGCCAACCAAGTTGGATAATGTATCTCCTCAATAATGTCTGCTTTGAGAAACTTCTCAACTTCCTCCTTGATCGCTTGATCCTTTTCTACCGAGTAAACCCGGGGTCGCTGCTGGATTGGCCGGTAAGCTGAATCAACATTCAACTGATGCAAAGCCCGCCTCGCCACACCTCGCATGTCCTCCGCCGCCAAGTTTAAAACATCCGGAGCGCCTTGCAGCTTGCTTAATTAAGCTTTCTCTTGCCTCTGCCGTCAAAGCCCGACCAATCTTGATCTTCTGCTCGGGATAATTTGGATTGATGACCACCTCCTCAAGCTCGTCTTGAGCCGTAAACTCTGGCTCATCTCGCATTTGGAGCGTGTCACACTCCACCTTTTCATCCTTCTCAGCTCGATCCTCAACTTTATCAAGCTGGTCTACCTCCATAGCCTCAACTGGCTCCTCAGATGTGGCTGCTGGCAAAGATTCATCCTCAGGGTCAACGACCTCCTCTGGCTCCTTAAATCCCCCCGACGTCAGTGTCGGCAAAGGATTGCTAATACCTTCCTCGGCCACCTCTTCTCGCTCAGCTTGTGCCGGTACATGCACTGACGGCAAAGATGGAACCTCAATCACTGTTCGAGCAGTAGCCCCTGCTATCTCTTCTTCATTTTGACCTTGCTCCCCCGACTTCAATGTCGGCACGGAGCTCGCTTCCATGTCCATACCCTCTTGTACCATCGCTACCACTGATGGACCTACAGTCACATGTGAAGTTTCCTTGGTGCTGATAGTAACCTTCTGCTCGCCATCCTCCAAGGTCAACTTCTGCTTCTTTCTCTGCGTATCCCTAACATATTCAAGCACTGCTCGCGGCTGACTCCGCAATACTCCCACTCCTTGATCTGTATAAAATTTGGCTCTCTGATGCGGGATTGACGCCACCATCTGAAACTTGGCCATGCTCGGTACGCCCAAAATAATGTTGTATGGAGATTTCAAGTCGATTACCATGAAGGTAATCTTTTCAGCCCGGGTTCTGAGTCCCTCACCAATAAATACTTCCAGCTCGATAGTACCCTTCACCGGGACCTTATGATTTGTGAAACCCTCTAAAGCCCCAGCATACGGCTTCAAGCGATCATCACTCAACTCCAACCCTTGGAAACAGGAGTAATACATCACATCCCGGCATGCTCCAGTATCCACTAAGATTCTGTGCACGACCCATCCATCAACCAACGCTGAGACAATCAACGACTGCTCGCCTGCAACATTACTCGCCAACTCGCTGCGAGTAAACTGTATAGCCTGTTCTCCATCCTGCAAAGTTGTTGGGCGATCCACCACTTTTGATAAGGAATAGATTTGCTTGCCAAGCTGTGTTGGAGTGAGCTCCTCATCCATTATGACATTGATAACCCCCCTAATAGGTGGAGCCTCCCGCCTAGGAGCATTCCCCCTATTGCCTGCATCTCGCTTGAAACGGTCTAACCGCCCCTCATTGATCAACTTCTGAATGGCCTTCTTCAATGGCCAGCATTCTTCTGTGGTATGCCCATAATCATCATGATAGGCACACCTCTTCGTCTGATCCCTCTCTCCGGCGGTATTTGGATTCATACGAGGGGGATTAGGAAGCTCGTTCCTTATCTCGTACATAATGTCCTCGCGCAACGTATTGAGCGGGGTCAAGTCTGAGTCGCGAAGAAACTCCTTCGGCCGATCATACCGAGATTTACTCTTATTGTAACCGCCACTTCCTGCCTGGCCGTTTCCCTTAGCATTCCCCGCAGCTTCACTGCTCTCTTTTTTCTTTTCCTTCTTCGCTGTCTCCCCAGCGCACCATTTCTGTGCTCGCATGAGCATCTCTGCCTGTGTCTTCGGTTCACGCATACTCAATTCTGATCGCAAACCACCTTCTCCTTCTAACAATCCCGTTTCAAAACACAACGTGACCTCTTGCTCGGTCAGGCCTGGAACTTGCTCGAGAACCTTGGTAAACCTCTCAAGGTAACTCGCTGTTGACTCATGTGCACCTTGCTTGACCTTGGACAAATCAGCCCTTGTTTTTGCTAATGAACCGGCGGTCCCAAAATCGGCCAAGAACTTTGCTCGCAAATCTGCCCAATTGTTGATCGAGCGTCGTGGCAGTGCTCCCATCCAAGCCAGAGCTTTTCCTTGCAAGGCACCAACAAAGGCTCTAATCTTCAACGCCTCATCCGAAGTTACTAAGCCAATCTGGGATTCAAAAGACATCAACCAATCCCTGGCCTTGGTTTTGCCCGTATATTCCTTAATGTTGGGGAAAATCAACCCCTGTGCTGGTGGAGCATTCTCGATCCACGGGGCTAACGGGCTAGCAGATGTACCTAGAAAGTTCCCATCTAGAGCCTTGCCTTGTTCCCAGGCCTCCATCCGGCGCTTCAACTCTTCAAAATCTTGCATGTTAATGGTTGCAGGCAAACCACCCCCAAACTGAGGCTGTACCACAGGCACAGGAGGGGCCTGTGGGGGTCCCATAGCCGCAACGGCTTGTGGAGCCCCCACGGCCTGCGCCACCTGTCCCTGAGGTGCCCTAGCGAGCTGTGCAATAGGTGCAGCTGACTGATGAGACCGCCTAGGAGAGGGAGTCCTATGCCTCCGAACATAAGAACCCCTGGGTGATCGCGAACGGCGACTATAAGCACGAGATCGCCGTGGTGACGGTGAACGAAGTCTACGAGCATGCGACCTCTGCAGTGAAGGTGAACGTCGGCGACGACGTGACTGAGCTGAATCCTCACCAACTCTAGGTCCCAACCTTGAATGGACACTAGGGACAACCCTATGACTGGCCTTACTTCCCTCTGGTTGCTCATGACGCTTAGAACCACCATGCACGCGTGGTTGTGAATGAACGACCAAAGGATTCATCTGATTTCCCCGGTGAAAATTCCCGCCTCGACTTCGGTCGCGGCAGTGGATCTAACTCGATGGGCAATGGTGGTTTGCCCATAGCAATCAGCTGTAAGTTGAGTTGATGCATCTGACCCAGATAGATGGCTCTCTGACGTAAAGCCTCTTCACGAAATTCATGGGCTAACCCAACCGCAGCTTCAGCACTTCTGGCCATTGATTCAACCCCACGCCTTTGATTCAGCTGGTGACGTGCATCATGGGGTGAAGGAACATTATTCCCAGCAGCCTGATTGAGGCTGTGATTCTGATGTGCCTCCTCCCTGCGACTGCTGCCACCACCATTAACTCCGTTCTCCGCCATGGATAAAACTTTCAAAACAAAGAATATCTAACTGAACTTGTAATGCCGTAAAAACTCGTTTCCCGGCAACGGAACCAACTGATGCGTCCAAGATAATCTGGACCCACTAAATCAGCCCAATCCAAACACCTGGCTTTCAACGTGTTTGTAGATCCTCTAAGCCCAACTCTGAAATAAAGAAGAACAAACGTGAACTGGGCAGGGGCT
This sequence comes from Codonopsis lanceolata, assembly GCA_013146195.2. Classification (NCBI taxonomy): domain Eukaryota; kingdom Viridiplantae; phylum Streptophyta; class Magnoliopsida; order Asterales; family Campanulaceae; genus Codonopsis; species Codonopsis lanceolata. The sequence continues at coordinate 98,390,622 of CM028377.1, forward strand.
CTCCCTGCAAGGGCCCTCCGGCGTGTGAATCAGTACACAGATAGGCAATTAAGTAAACAATTTGACAGAGTTTCAGCTAGAGAATTAGATTGCGCATACCTTTCTCCAAATTCTCCCAAGCTTTTATATGTGCCGGAGGCATAACTGCCCATAATCATGAATAACTGCCCATGATTAGCATTAACCGCCCATGATTGGCATTAACTGCCCATGATTGGCATTAACTGCCCATGATTGGCATTAACTGCCCATGACGAGCATTAACTCCCCTGCAAACAGTCATGGCTTAAGGTCAGGATTATTGCTCGGGTGTAACCACCCTCAACTGTTATCTTGATCTTTTCCGGACATGAGTGTCCTCAACTATTTGTAACTCTTGCTGGTGCAATCGAGCAATGATGCTCGCTCATCGACGTTGCCCGCGTAGCTTAGCCCCCATCTCGCAAGTATGTAGCCTGACCAAAACATAGATTTTACCCGGTTACTCGTGTAACACAATTGCTCGCTTGCTCGGAAGATACACACGCTTGACACGTGGCTCCTGGCTTGTGCCTAATTGGGCCGGGCAGCTCATGCATAAAAGGTTGTGTTTGGATAACAAAGCAATGAATGCAGTGGTTCTAATTCCTAGGCTCTAGTTTCAATAAGTTATAAATATTTGAATTTGTATTATTTAATTATAGAATTCATTAAATGTTTGTTATAAATAGGGGGTTACTATTTTAAGAATGCAAATTTTGAGAGAAAAATACTATTTGTAGACTACCTAGGCTTTATATATATATATATATATGGGTTGTTTAGTATTAAGAGTGTCTATGCCCTCTTAACCAGCAATATCCACACTATTCGTGATTCAGTGATTGCATTAAGGCTCGCAACATATCTCTGGAATGCCCATTGATTGGTTAAGAGAGAATCTGTGTGGTAAAAAATAAGGCTTGCCTGCATGGCATTCCTTGGATTTTCTAGTTTTGCTCTATATGCTTACATATTTGGAAAGTGATAAAATCTGAGATTAACAGTAGTCAAAGTTCTAAAAATCGTTAGGCGGCACACTAGCGTCTAGCGCATAAGGGACTAGTCGGGGCGTAATCAGGGCCTAGGTGGGGCCTAGAATTAAGACATAATTCTTTTTTTTTTTTTTTGATAATTTATATCAATGATCAAACACATTGAATACAAATTTAATTTTTTTTATGTTTGTCATTTTATCAAACACTTATCTATATTTGTAAAATGAACAAAAATATACGAACCTATCATTAATCACAATTCTCAACAACCCTAAAGTAATAAACCAGCCAAGTTTAAAACTAAAAACAAAAAAGATATTTCTCCCGTTTGCCCCCAATTACCTCCCTCTTTGCCTCACCATTACCACTCCTCTTTCCTTCTCCGGTCACCGCATGCCATAAATCAAAACTACAAAAATAAATTAAGGTTGGCGAGGTTTGGCGTTGACGCCGGCTTAGTCGATTAGGCGGCGACTACGAAAATCGTGGCGGTAGAGAGGGACCTAACGCCTAGGCGAGGAGTTTTAGAACACTGACAGTAGTATTGCAGGAACATGCGTGAAAATATCCAAACTAGCTAGAGAAGTTTCTCAACCCTTTTTTGATTTTGTTAATTCCCAAAGTATTAAATCTCTGAAATTAAAAATGAGAAGGATAACACGGATGGTAGTGTGAACATGAGTGGAACCTACGGATTTGGTGACGTTATATGGGACTCAAGAACAAATTGATTGGGAGGCTTCTATGAAAAATTGGATTTGTGCACCAATTAGAACTACATGTTATGTTCATGGGTCTTGAATTATTGAAGTCCAAACAAGTGAGGGAAACTATCATCGAGATGCACTCTCAACTTGCCTACAACTTAATTAGAAATGAGAAGGATATCGGGAACTAAATGGTTGCCCTAATTGAATACGTCAAAGTGCTATGTCAAAAGCTAAAGATAACCATCCAACACTTGTTCCAGGAAGAAAATCAACGTGCGAATTTTCTCCCCAAGCTTGGAGCCAGTCAAGAGCTCCTTTTTGTGTATCTTGTGGAATCTACCCCGGATCTCACCTCCTTCTTCAAAACGGATGAGGCGGGTACTAGTTTTATTAGAGTTTAGACAATATTTCTTTCCTTTCAACCAAAAAAAAATTAAAAAAAATCAAGCATTACAGATTTATTAATAAATTGTTGTTCCGTGAAATCTATATAATCACGTTATTTGTCTTAATTGCAATTCTTTTTTATTTTTTATTTTTTTCCTCTTAAGTCTGCATAGGAAGTGATCGAATCTTAGATTTCACACTTTGTAAAGTCTCATTTCTATCACTGGACCATCCCTTAATAGCATCTTAATTGCAGTTAAAGTCTGAACTTTGCCAAAATGTATTTCTTACATTTTGATACAAATATTTGATAAAAACGCGTGCTTAGTACAATCACTCGTTTGTTCAATAACGAAGAGATTATTAATTTATTATATGCATTTGTGCATTGCAATTTTATAAGGTGAGTGGCGAAGGTGATTAAGTACTTATTCAAAGAGTTCATAAAAGTCTAATTATTAAGGGATATCTAATTTACACTATAATTGATAATTGTTACAAAAATGTTTAACCATAATTAACATGGTAAAGTTATGATGTGGCAAAAATCTAGTTTGAGTTATCCGATTGATGCGTAGGATATTTGAGATTAATCTACTTCCTTGAACATGTTTAAGAATACAAAAACACCTTAGTTGGAGTGCAAGACTTGACCTCGCGAAACCAATTTAGTTTGAGCGTAAGTATTGTGTGAGTCCAAAGAAAATTCGACAGAAGTTCGAGACTCAAGAAAGTGTGTGTACCTTATTTAGGATTTGTGGAGGGGTATTTATAGACCTTCAATGTCATAGAATCCGTTTAGGATTCACTTTCATAGTTACCTAGTAGATTAAGGAGGAAACTCCTAAATTATAGGCGTGATAGATGGTTGGCCGCGAGAATGTCGGGATAGTTAAGACAATTGTTCTGCTCGGATAAAGAAACACTTGACCTGTCTTGGAGAACAAGTCTTTGAGATTCCCTTACTCGATACTTACCTGAGCGAATATAGGCATTAGACTATGGGGGCTGTTGCCCCCACTTGGATTTTTGTGCATAGAGGGATTTTTTATTTATTTTTTAATAATCTATTATTTTAAACAATTTGCCCCCACCTAGATAAGATTTATACATTTTGCCCCCACCTAAATTTAAAATGGCTAAATGCCTAAATCTCTTTTCCCAATTCCCAAATCAAAAAAAAATCAAAAACCCCTTTCTCTCTCTCTCTTTCACTCACTCACTCTCGGCCCCTGCTCCTTGCCTCCTTCCTTCGCGTCGTTCCTGAGTGACCGAGTCCCCTTCCTGTCTCTTTCACCGTCTGGTCCCGTGGTCCGTCTCCCAATCCCAGACCCAGATCTAGTCTCCCTCCAACTCTCCAACCTCCTTCTTCCTTCAATCCCTCAGCCTTAGCCAAACTGCCACCGCGGCACCGCTCCTCCAGTCCAGTGTGCTCCCGCCTCCCAGCCTCTCCGGCGTACCGACGACCTGGCGCCCTCCACAGCCTCCTGCTCCACTCCAAGCTCCTGCTCCACCACTCCTCTTAAGCCTAACTCTTAGTCTCTTAGTGCTCTACAAGAGTAACAAGAGGTATTCTTCAAGAATTTCTAAATTTTAATTGTCTATTTGTTTGAATTAAAGTATGATTGTATTGTATGAATTTGTAAATTATAATTGTGAATTTGTGATTTAAATTTTAAAAATTAAAATAAGTAAATAACCCTAATTTTAAAAATAGCCCTAATTTGAAATAACCATAATTTTGAAATAGCCATAATTGATTATTTAATCTATATAATTGTTGTGAATTACGATTTGTAAATTTGTGCACCCGAATGATTTATAAACTTTATTAAATGTGTGCACCCAGTTGGAAATTTTTCTACATCCGCCACTGCCTAAAACGGATGACGTATATGTATTATTGAAAAGATCCATGCATATCTCGTCGTTATTTTGAGAATATCTCCCGTGCATATCTCGGAGATTATAGAGCATATCTCTTTTTATTTTGTGTATATCTCTTAGTTTTTGAACATATTTTTTCTTGTACAGCAAGTAGGATTTTTTCCTATTTATGCTCCTCACATTGTAACCAGCATGATATGAAAAATAAGAGAGAAAGTTTTACTGTTCGAAACCATCTCAATTTTATCATGGTATCAGAGCGAATTACGATCTAAGCTTCCGCACATTTTTTTTATCATGACTAACCCATCAGACGATAACGGCAAGGCGAAGATGGAAGTTCCTGCGGCTGGTGGAGGGACTTTTGACATAATGTCGCCTTACTATATTTCAGCATCAGACAACCCCAACACAATATTCGTGAGCGATCTTCTCCGAGATGGAAATTTCGCAGATTGGGCAGATGAGATGTCCAATGCCCTCTTTGCGAAAAACAAATATGGTTTTGTTGATGGAACCATCACAGCCCCGGCAGAAGGTGGATCGAAATTGTTGGCTTGGAAACGTTGCAATGCTATGGTGAAGGGTTGGCTCAACAGCGCAATGGAGAAGGAGATCCGAAATAGCGTTAAGCGAGCCAATACTGCACAAGAGATCTGGGACGATCTCAATGAAAGATTTGGGAGCGTTAGTGCACCAAGAGCCTACGAACTTAAACGTGCCATCACTATGACACGTCAAGAAAATTTATCAGTCTCGGCCTATTACACGAAGTTGAAAGGGCTGTGGGACGAGATACATTCAATTGAGCCAATTCCTAGGTGCTCGTGTGCCGGTTGTACTTGTGATGCCCCAAAGAAATTAGCTGAGATAAAGGAGAAGGAAAAGTTGTATGAGTTCCTAATGGGTCTAGATGCGAGTTTTGGGACCATTAAAACCCAGATCTTGAGCATGAACCCCACGGTTAATCTTGGAACTGCGTATCACCTTGTATCACAAGACGAGAAGCAAAAGCATGTTGCTGTGGCTGGTAAGATTGAAGTCGAAGCTGCAGCCTTCCAGGCACACAGTGGGCAGCGTCTCACAAGAGATGATGGGAAAGGAACGCAGAAGGAGAAACCAAGATGCACGCATTGTGGAAAATTTTACCACACGGTTGAGAACTGTTTTGAGATCATTGGGTATCCAGAAGGAAAGAAAAAGGGCAACGGCAAAGGCTTGAAGGGGACGGGAAAAGCAAACCTGGTGACGGGAGAGGCAAGTCCAATACCTGGCTTTTCAAGTGAGCAGTATCAACAGCTGATGCAATTCTTTTCGGACAAATCTGGTGGTGAGAAACAAGGGTCAGCCACGGCAAACATGGCGGGTAAGGTGTATGGTATGGATTCATGGGTAATAGACTCGGGTGCGAGTGAACATATCACTTGCAATGGTGAAATACTTAATAACCAAGTCAAGCCAATCTCTCCGATGCCTGTTAAGATACCAAATGGGGACACTATACCTGTCAAAAGTATTGGCAATGCAGAGCTTCCAAATGGACTGAAAATACGACACGTTTTGAACATGCCTGATTTTCAATGCAATTTACTTTCTGTCAGTCGATTAACGAAAGATCTAAATTGTGCCTTGACATTTTTCCCTGATTTTTGTGTGATACAGGACTTAGCTTCGAGGACTCTGATTGGGATGGGTAGGCGCGAAGAACGGTGCAGATCATTTGGAGCCGATGGCAAGACAACAAAGAGCTATGGTGGCAACGGTAGATGAGCGGGTATGGCACAGACGTTTGGGTCATAGTTCTACTTTAAATTCTCAGTATTTTCATGATATTAGCAGTATTTGTTCAAAAGGAGCGAAAGAACATTGTGATTCCTGTTTAAAGGCGAAAATGACAAGACTTCCTTTTTCTCCTAGTAGCATTCAAACACATTCTTGTTTTGAGTTAATTCATTGTGACATTTGGGGAGGTTATAAAACACCGTCTTTGTCCGGTGCACATTATTTTCTAACCATTGTCGATGATTTTAGTCGTGGCGTTTGGGTTTATTTAATGAAGCACAAACATGAAGTTTATGATTATCTTACTATGTTTTGTAACATGGTAAACACCCAATTTGATAAAAAGGTCAGGAGGATTAGAAGTGACAATGGAGGGGAATTTCAGTCAAATGAAATAATGGTATACTACTCCTCTAATGGGATTGTTCTTGAAACGTCCTGTACCGATACACCGCAGCAAAATGGGGTAGTAGAGCGAAAACACCGTCACATTCTTGAAATGGCTAGGGCTCTTCGTTTTGAAGCAGGATTACCAAAAGGATTTTGGGGGGAGTGTGTCCTAACCGCTGCCTATATCATAAATAGATTACCCACAAAAATTCTCAAAAATAAAACTCCATATGAAGTCCTTTTTCAAAGAAAACCCACTTTTGACCATCTTAGGGTTTTTGGGTGTTTAGTTTATGCTAAAGATAACAAGAAAGGGGGAGACAAATTTGACCAACGAGGTCGTCCTTGTGTTTTCATAGGATATCCTTTTTCTCAAAAAGGGTACAAAGTTTTCGATCTCGAGATGAAAAAATGCTACACTTCCCGTGATGTCAAGTTTATTGAAAATAATTTCCCTTTTAAGGAGTTGAGCCAAAACAAGAACATAGCAAACAGAGACGAGGTTGATTTTGTTGATGAAGACTTTTTGGAGATATCCATGCCATCTTTTGGGTCGAATGATAATACCCCAGGTGACCAGCATGAGCCGAGTTATCAAGGGCTTAGCAGCCCGTCTGTTTCTGGCCAGAGTGATGAACAAGTTGAGTCAAATGGATCCCATGCAATCGAGCAGATTCAAACCGAGGCTCATCGCAAGCGGACCAAGCATCGGCCCAAACATCTTGAAGGATATGTGGTTGACTTGCCATCCTCTATTGACCATGCGCCATCCGTCTCCAATTCGAGAGAACTCGACGGCGGTATATCCTCTATCTAACTTTGTTTCCTATAAAAGATTTTCTCCTAATCATAAAGCTTTTCTTGCGGCTATCACCTCCAATGATGAGCCTAAATACTATTATCAGGCTGTCAAGCACAAACACTGGCGAGAAGCTATGAAATTGGAGATTAATGCTTTGGAAGCAAACAACACATGGACACTCGAGCCTTTACCTCAAGGAAAGAAGGCAGTCGATTCCAAATGGGTGTACAAAATAAAATACAAGCCAAATGGTGAAGTTGAACGATACAAGGCTCGTTTGGTGGCAAAGGGCTTCACGCAAGTTGAAGGAATAGACTTCCACGAGACATTTGCCCCGGTAGCAAAATTGGTCACTATGAGATGTCTCCTCACAGTTGCAGTGAAGAAAGGTTGGCATGTTCATCAACTCGATGTGAATAACGCCTTCCTTCATGGAGATTTGTTGGAAGACGTATACATGAAGATTCCTCAAGGATTTGCTAAAGAAGGAGAAACAAGAGTGTGCAAACTCCGAAAGTCCTTATACGGTCTGCGCCAAGCCTCAAGGAACTGGTATCATAAATTCACCAAAGCCCTTCTCTCGATCGGTTTTCGCCAGTCTAAAGCAGATTACTCGCTGTTCATTTTTAAAACTGGGGCAACCTTCGTCGCGGCTCTAATCTACGTTGACGACGTGATTCTAGTAGGGAATGATGACACCAAGATTGAACAAGTAAAGAAACATCTCCATGATCTTTTTAGTATCAAAGACTTGGGGCCATTGAAGTATTTTTTGGGAATAGAGGTGGCTAGATCTCCGGAAGGCATGGTTTTGAGTCAAAGAAAGTATACGTTGGATATACTTGAAGAAAGTGGACTACAAGGAGGACGGCCAACTGACTTTCCCATGGAACAAAACCTAAAGTTTGGTCCGGATGATGACAGCCCGTTGGTAGATGCCTCACAATATCGCAGGTTGATTGGGCGTCTATTATACTTGACGATTCTGGCGTCCAGGACATTCAATTTCTTTGTGAATAGATTAGCTCAATTCTTGTCGACACCAAGACGGACTCATTGGTTGGCTGCCATGCGAGTTCTACGATTCCTTAAGGGCACAGCAGGACAGGGACTGTTTTTACCCGTCAAAGGTGATCTGCATCTCAACGCATTTTGTGATGCCGATTGGGGAGCCTGCCTTATCACAAGACGATCCTGCACTGGATATTTCATCTCCCTTGGAGATGCCCCGGTTTCATGGAGAACAAAGAAGCAATCTGTGGTATCTCGCTCATCGGCCGAGGCAGAGTACCGAGCCATGGCGACAACTGTGAGTGAAATTGTTTGGCTTAGATGGCTCTTGCTCGATCTTGATGCTCCTCAAACCAAACCCACTCCGTTACATTGTGATAATCAAGCCGCGTGCCATATAGCAAACAATCCAGTTTTTCATGAGAGGACGAAACACGTGGAGATGGACTGTCATTTTGTTCGAGAAAGGGTAGCATCTCTTGATATTGTCCCGTGTAAGATCTCAACGAACGATCAAGTGGCTGATTTGTTTACTAAAGCATTCGGGGCTACACGGTTCAAGTTTTTGGTTGGCAAACTGGGCATTCGTGACCTCCATGCGCCAGTTTGAGGGGGAGTGAAAAGATCCATGCATATCTCGTCGTTATTTTGAGAATATCTCCCGTGCATATCTCGGAGATTATAGAGCATATCTCTTTTTATTTTGTGTATATCTCTTAGTTTTTGAACATATTTTTTCTTGTACAGCAAGTAGGATTTTTTCCTATTTATACTCCTCACATTGTAACCAGCATGATATGAAAAATAAGAGAGAAAGTTTTACTGTTCGAAACCATCTCAATTTTATCAATTATATCTTCCTAAATTAAGTTTCTTTCGTTTTCTAAGAAATAGTTTTAAAACTGTGTTTATAATGCATTTAGTAATTGTTTGATGGAAAAATGAATATGTATTACGGGGGGCGTTTCCCATTGTTTCTGTGAGGTCTGCTTTGTGTTGAAAATTAATAACAAGTGTCAAGTTGAACAACAACATGATGTGGTCTTCGGGATATCCTACTCCCAACTACTCTAATATATTCCTTTCGTTTTAAGTAAAGATTTTTTGTTTGAAAGTTAATTTTTTTTTAAGAAAATGATATTTTTAGTAGTTCATTAGTAATAAAATGATAATTTTATACCTTAATTTTTGAAAATAGATTTTTTAAGTAAAACATTCAAAAATAAACACTTTACCCGGAACGGAAATAATAGAAAAGACAACTAATTGAAATGAGTTGTGTTAACTCGGGTTGTGTTATAACAGGTCAACTTATTTTAATCGGATTTTCCTAAAAACCTATACATATAAAGTTAAAATTATCAGGCCAAAATAAGTAATGGATTTGACTCGTTTTAACTTCACCCAATTCGTTAATATTTACTGTTTGGACCAAAAAAATTTAATGAGTTAAATTGAGTTTGATAATTTTCAGATTCGATTAGATGGGTTAATAGATTCTGAATTGTAATTATTAAGCCCATCCTTACCCTTTTCTAACAATGATCGAGTCGTTTATAACAAAAAAAAAAAAAATTAAAAGTTACTCTTAAATACCCCACAATAGTGAAGTCAGCTCAGTTATTTGTTGGGTTTTGCCCCATTGTTTTCGTGAGGCCCATTATGATTGAAAATGAATTGGACGTGTCAAGTGTCAAGTGTCGGTTTAAGTAACAAGTTGCAACATATTGATATAGTGGTGCCTTTTTGGAGGTGTTTTTTGCTCTCTGATCTCCTTCGATGTTTGCAATTGTTTTACCAAGTACAGTAAGTTGTACTCCAAATTTTAAATGCACTCTTAAATTCGTTTAGAGATAAATAATTTTGTTCATGATTCGCCTTAAAAATATTGCAGACTTTTATACTAAAGCGCACATTTTCAGTATTGATAATAATAAATACCTGATCAACAACCAATTTCTAAATATACTTGTACTCTTTATTTACTCAATTAATATACATTCTTTACTTTCTAACTACTCAACTTGGTTATTATAAATTTTACGTGGCCAAAAAACGTGACACTGCTGAAAAGTTAAAAACTGAAATCGAGGGAGTAATTACTTCTATTTTTATTTTTGCCTTCGAGTTAAGGGAAGCGTTCATTCAATTGATTCACATGAATCATTTAGTATAAAATGACATTTGTTATTTATGAATAATAACTACTCCCTTCGTCCCTAAATAATCATCTTGGTTGATCCGGCGTACAGTTTAAGAAAAAATAATTGACTTGATTATGTATATTGGTTTAGTGCGTAGTTTCCTTTAAAGTCCATGTGTATGTGGCCCATAATTAAAGTAGAGTGAAAAAGTAAGGATAAAGTGGTAAAAGTGATGTTCTAAAAAGGTAAGATTCAAACTGAACAATTATTTTGAGACGGACGAAAAATGAAAGGAAGACGATAATTTAGGGACGGAAGGAGTATTAATTACTTTGTCTTTTCAAAATTACTTTCATTTTTTAGTGTTTTTTTTCTAAGAGAATATTGGCTTTTAGATCAGTTTAGTATTACATTGACATCAATTACCCTTGTTGGATAATTGGACATGAGTTTCTTCTATTGTAATTTTATATTGTTTTAGTGTTTACAATGAGCTTGTTGGCCTAAGACAGACCAACAACAAATCAACAAGGGTCCGTCTTCTGTCATTTTTCAAACGATGAAGCAAGTGGCTCACACAGTCCGCCATTTGAGAATTGGAACTTTGGGGACCAACCTTGGTGTTAGGAACTTAGGCTAGGCTATTCATTAAAGTAGTCGTTTTAGTTTTAAAACCAATAATTTCAATTTTTACAGTGACTTGGTAATTTGGTATATAGCTTGGTTAAATAAGCTTGGTATATAGTTTGGTTACACTATAATCTATTAGTCTGTAACTAAACATGTGTATTAAAAATTAGTACTCCTTATAGTTACAGTGTCACATACTCACATTGATATTAAATCAGTAATCATTAATGATTTAAGATACTTTTAAGTAGTCACATTGATGTATGTTAATTGTTAAGTAGTCAACTCTGAATTGTTGTTACATGATTTGGCGCTACTGCATTGACCTTTTCGTTTATGGTTGATTTTATTACTTTATGTTTATGGTGCTACTGCTAGTGACTTTGAATTGTAAGTTTTATTACTTTTTATGTTGATGGTTGTCGGTTGATTTTATTTTGGGCCATAAGCCCATAGTCTTTCGCCAAGCCAGATCGAGCTAGTATTTTGATAGGCATATCGAATTTCGAGTCGACCCAACCAGCCCATTTACCTGCTCTAGTATCCACCTGCAACATCGCAAATTCACTATAGGATATGATATATGTAAAGGTAAAATATATAAATTCATTAAAAACAAATACACACAATTTTATTCTTTTAAAAAGGTTGGAGGGGATATAGATCGTTCCACAATCCTTATTTTTTTATTATTTAAATACCTTGAAAGACTACATTTATATATATATATATATATATATATATATATATATATATATATATATATATATATATATATATATATATGATGCCTTTGGCGTGGCTCAAACAAATGGTGCCTCTAGTGAGGCTTTGAACACCTAACCTCTCGGTTAAGAATAGTAAAATATCAGAATGCCTCTGGAAGGGCTTGAACACTTGACCTTTCTGTTAAGATAAGTGAGTAGCTAAATGAAACCTTTTGCTAAGGCTTGATCAACAACAGCACATTTGACAAGACTTGAACACCCGACCTCTTTATTTCGAATTGTAAAGTTTAAGGTGCCTTTAGTGAGCTTAAACATCCGACCTCTCAATTAAGAAAAGTGAGCAATAGTATCATTTGAGATAGAGCTCGTTAATAAATACACACAATTTAGGACATTTATAAAATTAAAAAAAACACCATCCTTAAGAAGGAGGAAGTAGTACATATAAAATTGGACCCATTTTGTATATATTTGGTGATGTCCATTCAATCGAGTTACATCAAATAAAACGTTAAATAATTTGTTCCATAATTGAGAACGCTGGTGTAAATCACTACCAGTATTATATCAACGGCCAACGGGTGAATTCGGACGATTACTTTTAAAAAATTTATAATTACTAAAATTTATTACTCCCTCCGTCTCTAAATTATCGTCCTTCTTTCCTTTTTCGCCCGTCCCAAAATGATTGTCCACTTTAAAACTAACCTTTTTAGAACATCACTTTTACCACTTTACCCTTACTTTTTCACTCTACTTTAATTATGGGCTACATACACATGGACATTAAAAGGAAGCTACACATTAAACCAATATAAATAATCAAGTCAATTGTTTTTTCTTAAACTATGCGCCGGGTCAACTAGGACAATTATTTAGGGACGGAGGGAGTATATTTTTTTAAACTAGAAAAAGATTTTTACAAGGACGAAAAGACTGCGGTACCATTAATGAAGCGAAGGCGCGCAATAGATCATTCACGTGCTGCATCAATTTAATTTTCCTAATCCAATTTTGTATCGCGTTGCACCATATTTTATACCGTGATGCGTTAATTTAAATTACTTAATCAAATTTATTCATCGCGCTGCACAAAGTCAAGCACCAATTAATGCATTGCGCTGCAAATATTGATGCGTTGTGCTGAAAAATTATAATGAACTAGACTTTCGTTGTCGTAAAAAATGTTAGTCGGAGCTGTGGAAGGAACTGATTTGAATATTTTAGAAACAATTTTTCGAAAAAGGATTTTAGCGGTTAAAAAAAAAAAAGAGTGAAACGATTAAATATTTAGGAAAAGATATCGACCAGCAATTTCTCCTATATCAACATCAACATGCTTCTTGAAAAATTACATTTTCTTTCACTCGTTCAATCAACTTAGATCATACTACCATGTTCCACCCAAAGAGTCCCCGTTTGATGTGTCTAACAATTAAGCGTATATTAATAACATTATAGTTGGTTATAATTATAAATATACATAATAACAACCAATAAACATACAATACAAAGGTAATATAAAAAGTTATTCAAATTATAAACATAATTTTTAAAAATAAATTTTTTATATGAAATATACTAAAATAATACTAGAACGGAGGGACTATGTGATTTTACCCGTTATTGGCGGACTTGCTACATTGGGAAAAAACGCAACTTATTCCGTTCCTAAGAAAAAAATTTATCTCACTTTTTTAATTCATAAAAAAATTATTTTTTAAAAGTTATTTTTATCATTTTACCATTAATTTAATTTTCACTTTAATTGGGTATCCTTCTAAATTATTCACCATCCTAATATTAATAATAACATCAATAATATTTTGTTAATTTGTATGTCAAATCAAAATAAGAAACTTATAGGAACGAGGGAAGTACAAATTAGCAACTTTTCTTATGTGAAGAGAAAGGTTGTTAGTAAATTATCATTCTCTTTTTCTTTTTCATACGTTTCATAATAATTATTTAGTTTGAAACTTATCTTTTTAAAACATCACTTTTACTATTTTATTTTTACTTTTCACTTTATTTTAATTATATGCCACATACACATGGACTTTAAAAAAAACTACACATTAAACCAATATAAATAATCAAGTCAATTATTTTTCTTTAAATTGTACGCTGAATCAACTAGGACGATTATTTAGAAACGAAGAAAGTACTATTTTTATTGAATCACAATATCACGTCATCAACAATAATGTGTATCACCGTTGCCCCTATATTTGCTTGCTCATAGAATTGACCGCACAAGTAACAGCAACATAATATCTATACTACTCTCTTCGTTTCTAAATAATCGTTTTAGTTGATCCGGCGAATAGTTTAAGAAAAAATAATTGACTTGATTATTTATATTGGTTTAATGTGTAGTTTCCTTTAAAGCTTATGTCTATGTGGCTCATAATTAAAATATGGTGAAAAAGTAAGGGTAAAGTGATAAAAGTGATGTTCTAAAAAGATATGTTTCAAACTGGACAATTATTTTGGGACGGACGAAAAAGGGCAAGGAGGGCGATAATTTAGGGACTGAGGGAGTATTATTTTAGTTCAAATAAAACGTGAAAGTTTCATATGTAATTGTGGAGGGGTAATTCAAATCTCATAACCGAGGAGATTATATGTGATTAAACTTAATATCTGTATCTGTACTATATACACAGTGTCGTTATGTATCCGTGCTTTGATCATGGAGAAAAATAAGAGAAGAATTAGTGCTTCGATCGAAGTAGTGTTATAAACAAATGAAAGTTCTAGTTTTCTGTTACTTCATATTTAATTAAAACAGAAGGATGTGGTTAAAAAATATGTTAAAGGAAAGCATTCTTGTAAAGTTCTAAAAATCGTTAGACGACCGCTAGGTGACACACTACTACACTAGCGCCTAGGGGACTAGTCGGGGCATAATCGCGGTCTATAATTAAGACATAATTATCATATTTTTTTTAATAATTTACACCAAAGATCAAACACATTGACTACAATTTTTTTTTAAAATTTTTGTCATTTTATCAAACACTTGTCTATATATTTGTAAAATGAACAAAAATATATAAACCTACCATTAATCCCAATTCCCAACAACCCCAAAGCAATAAATCAGTCAAGTTTAGAACTAATATATATATATATATATATATATATATTACTCCACCTACCTACTGCCCCTACAACCCACAATCTAATCTATCCTCCCTAATCCCTCCTCATTCTAAATTATGAGTCCCGTGACAGCCCCCTTCTTCTTCATCTTTTTTTTCTCTATCTGGAAAACCGGCAACCTTTTTTTCTTAATTTCTTTTTTTCTTTCTCTCTCTCCGACAGACCGACTCTCCTCATTTTTTCATCCTTCAATCTCTTTCCTCCTAGATCTAACCCTTTAATCTATCCCCTCTATCAGCCCACCGAATATCCACAAAATCAAACACATTTTTTTCTATTCCCCTCTCTTCCTAACCATTACCACTCCCCCTTCCTTCTCCAGTTCGCCCATTTCCTTCTTCGGTCACCGCACACCACAAAATCAAAACTACAAAAATAAATTAAGGTCAGCGGGGTATGGCGTAGGTGTCGACTTGGCCAATTAGACGGCGACCAAGAAACTCGCGGCGGTGGAGAGGCGCCTAGCGCCTAGGCGCCGCCTAGGCAGACCTAGACGGGACGTTTTAGAACAATACTTCTTGTAATTTTAATTGGTTGTGGAGAGGATAATTAAAAAGAATCATAACTGAGGGGTTATTATATACTTGTTGTAGGGGGTAGTTCAAATAAAACTCATAACTTAGGGGTTTCTATGTAACTCACATATTTACGAATCAATCTGGACCGCTAGTTATGTTTGATACAATTCGATCAGGGCCGCCAGTTAGCCCCTGATATGTTTTATAATATAAACTAGTATACGTTCCCGTGCCCTATGCACGGTATCGATATGAGATAAGTTCAATGAATGGCCGGGATAAACAAAACTCATAACTAACGGGGTAATTCAAACAAAACCCACAACTAAAGGTTTTATATGTAATTGTAGATGGTTAATTCAAAAATAACTCATAACTAAGGAGTTCATTTGTAACTCACATACTTACGAATCAATCTGAACCATCAGTTGTGTTTAGCACAATTCGATCAGAGGTTAGACCCTGATCTGTTTTATTATTATTATTATTATTATTATTATTATTATTATATATATATATATATATATATATATATATATATATATATATATATATATACACACACACACTACCTAACACTCCTAATTTAATTATTTATACCTTTGAGTATATTAGTTATTAGGGCTAAATGCACCATTAGTCCCTGAACTTTGGCCCTTCACACGACAGGTTCCTGATCTTCAAAGTGTATCACCATTGACCTAAGTACTCAATTTTCGTCCGCCGGTGGTCCCTAGCTCTTACTGCGTTAATAAATTACCGTTATGTGATCATGTACTACCCACATGCACCAAAAATAGTGTAATTTGATAACTTATAAACTTGAAGGACGATCCTGAAAGTTTGAAAAATATAAGGGCTCATGTTGAAATCTTACCCTTTTTCTTCCGCAACCCAGGCTCTCTGTCATTTCTCCCGTCTGGTGACCAAGTGCAGAGCCATTAACAAATTGTTTCAAAAACTGGTAGCCATTTCTCTCATCTGTTCATTCTCTCTCGTCTGTTCCCACAGTGGACGAAGCTCATTGCACAAAATTTAGAGCTCTCTAAGCATATACAATCTCAACAGCCAACAGTCCGTTAGTAGTGGCCCTCAAATCCACCAGCATCACTCCTGTCAATACCAACTATTCCAACACTCCCAAACCCCACAACAACACCACACAGCCTACCATCCACCACAAAACTACCGCTTGACCCTCACTGAAGTCATGGACCTGAACAACTTCTTAAAGTCAGATATGTAGTTTCAAGGTACCAGGTGGATCATATCCCAGACTACCAGTTTGGATTTTTTTCCCTTGTAATCAGATAAATTTAATACTCACTCCCTAATTTCTCAATATTCAGATTCTCCAAATACCTAGCTCCACGATTTTCCCGGAAAAACGAAACAGAAATTCCCTTAAAAAAAAAGGTACAGGAATTCCAATCAGCGTTTTCTCTCTCTCTTCTCCCCCAGTCATGCCGTCTTCCTCCGGCTCCACACCTTGCCTCGTCATCTCTTTCCATGGCCACCATAGCCACCATCTCTGGCCAAAACCCCCTTCAATAGAACCGGCACAACTTAGCCCTCTCCAAACGAGCTCACTCCAGATCGATCTTCATCGCCATCGCGCACCATGTTAGGCCGGCCTCCTTCCTGCCCTCTATCCACACCCATCATAATCGCCGAGGCCACGACGGAGAGAGAAAGCGGAAGATGTGGTGGTGGTGGAGCGGAGATGGGAGATGGTTGTGGATGGGAGGATGGCGGTGGTGATGATGATGCTGTTGTTGCTGTCATTTTTTGAGAGAGAATGAACAGACGAGAGAAATGGCTACCATTTTTTGAAACAATTTGTTAATGGCTCACTCAGACAGGAGAAATGACGGAGAGCCTGGTTGGGGAAAAAAAGGTAAGATTTCAACACGAGCCCTTATATTTTTCAAACTTTCAGGATCGTCCTTCAAGTTTATATGTTATCAAATTACACTCTTTTTGGTACACGTAGGTAGCACAAGATCACATAACGGTAATTTATTAACAAAGTTAGAGCTAGGAACCACCGGCGGACGAAAATTATGTATTTAGGTCAATAGTGATATACTTTAAAGATCAGGAACCTTTCGTATAAAAGACTAAAATTCAAGGACTAATGATACATTTAGCCCTAGTTATTACTCCAAAAAGTTGTATTAATGATAGCTTCGAATATAAAGTGGAAAATCCTAATTAAAAGTAAAGTTGTCTCCGATGCATGTGCATTTTGATCTTGTACCATGTGGGACGTCTTTTTGAAATTTTTTTAATCAAATCTTTCTTGTGGATAATGCTAAATAAAAACGGTTGAAAGGACAACTTTCGTATGGTACATTGTACGGTATATAAAATTCTTTGGGGTTAGAGCTCCAACTTTCTTCTTACACATCTTTTTAGCTCGACCCTATCTGTACACTTTTATCTTTTTATCCACTTCAAAATATATTTTTTTATTGTATAATCTTATTACATATCTTTTTAAAAAAAATAAATTAAATTTAACCTTCCTCAAATTGGTCACTCACATACCCACTTAAGAATATTTTTTTTATTCTTCTTAATTAAGAAGTTTATGCATTCTCTCTCTTCTCTCTTAAGTGGATGAATGAAGAAGAAGTCTTTCATTATTGTGATTCCTCTTCTTAATAAGAAGATCACTAGAGTCAAAAATCCAACAATGTTCTTAGAGGCCACTAAATAGACCTCCAAAAGCATAGTAGTACTATAACCAACATTAACCCTCCGGTTGGAAATTAATGAGTAATGTTGATTAATAGATTTGTGAATTGTGTAGAACAAGAAAAGGGTTTAATCTAATAAGCAGGTCTTCTGTAAGATTATCTAACAGATCTTAATTCATAAAACATAGTTTCATTCTCTTATAATTTAATTTATCAATATATGATAAATCAGATAAAAAATATTCATAATATTATTTTACCCAAATTTTTACCTTAATCTAATTTAAGTCTCGTATGCCCGACATTTAATGCCAGCATAGCATAACTAGTGGTGGATTCAGAAAAATAGTTTAGTGGGCTCACAATTATTTTTGCCCCATTTGTGTCGTGTTACTAAAGATGTGCGTGCGGACTAGGTGATTTTTCTTTTGTGTGCTAGTAATACTATACCATTTTTTGTAAGAGCATCTCCAATTATACCATCTTATATCATTTTTTGGCTACCTTATTTTTTTTTTTGTTTCTTTTACACATTTTCAATACTTTTAAAAAAATTTCACTTCAATAATCACGCTCTATGCAATCCTTTAAAAACCTCAAAATCTCTTTCATTACAACTAATAAACCTAACTACCACCATATTTATAATCTTTTTTATTTCTATTTTTCAAACACAATTGAATTGAAATATTTATATTTTATATTATATATTCTATGAAAAAAATATTTTATTTTTTTAATTATTTAGATTACTTTCATCTAAAAATATACGTCATTTTAAAGGTGGATTTATGTTTATAATAATAATGATAATAATTATTATTTTATCCTCTCATAGATTATGAACACGAGACAAATGCTTTTTTTGTTGTTGAAAATAATTCACAATTAATACACACATTTCACATAAAAAATAAACATCTTTCAATTTGATCAATCAATTAAGTTTATGATAATAATATAATATGATGATAATGTAAAAAAATAATATATGTATATCAGTAGCTTTCAACGGTAAGAAAAATTAAGAAGACAAATGTAGCATAATTAAAGGAAACCACACGTTACACTAATATTTATAATACAGTAAATTACTTTTTTCTTAAACGGTGTGTCGGGACAAAGAGGACTGTTATTTAAAAACGGAGGGAATATATGTTTTAATAATTTTTAAAATTACTCTTATCTCAAAATAAATGTCAATCTAAAAGAAAATTATCTAAACTTAACTCCCACTGAAGAAATAAATTTTTAAATGTCAATCTAAAAGAAAATTTATGTTTAAAATATTTTTTTATTATTATCTAAACTTAACTCCCACCGAAGAAATGAATTTTTTTAGCACAAAAAAAACTTACTCACTCTGTCCCCAAATTATTGTCATGTTTTTCTTTTTCGTCTGTCCCAAAATAATTATTTTGTTTGAAATTTTCCTTTTTAGAATAACACTTTTATCACCTTATCTTTACTTTTTCATCCTATTTTAATATGGACCACATAGACATGAGGTTTAAAGTAAACTATACATCAAACTGATATTAATAATTTTGTCAAATGCATTTTTCCTTAAATCGTACGTCAAGTCCACCAAGACGATAATTTAGAAACGGATAAAATATTAAATTAATAATAACTACACAAATGGTGGAGAAGAAGAAAGAAAATTGAAGAGAGAAAGTGGATCAATATTCCACTAAAGGTCCTTCCAAACTTAAAGGAAGGTTTAACTTATTTTAGGGATAGAGGGTGAAAAAAATTATCCATTGTGAACTGACGTGTAGGGAAAAAAAATTCTAAATGATTTTTAGAGGTTTCAAAAAAAGGGTAATTGTGGACACCAAGGAAATTTAACACGGACGTCCGCACCTGCGTAGAATCTATACAAGAACTGAGATGTAAGAATAATGGTTGCAGCATGTCTCGAGACATACCTCTTTTTTTAGATTCAAGGTGATGCAAATTATTTTATTATGATTATTAGTACGACTTAAAAGAATATTGATGATAGGTCACAAAATTTTGTATTTTCTCATCTCTCTCTCTCTTGATAAAAAATAATAATTGATGATGAATTTTGATAAATCCAATTATGGATTTAGAATCAAACCAAATTTTAACATTAAAATGATGAGTTTCAAAACACACTTTTTTTTCTTTTTTTTTAAAACCAGGTTAAATCATGAGGTAATAGTTCCAGTCCCTCATTGCTACTACCAGGAAAATCGCGGGATATGCCCGAATGATATAGAGTTTAAAAACATGTCAACTAATAACACATAAAAATTCCAACCTCAGAAGAAAGCAAATTGCTTCCACCAAGTATCGAACCCACGCTGCATGCCTCCAGAATCTTATGTCCCCCAGAGCCTGTTTGATTTGGCTTTTTGGTATGTATTGATAACTTATTTATAATGATTAATGACCGATGAACCAGTGGTGTTTGATTTTGTTGTTTCAAACTGTTGATTAGCTGTTAGTATGTGTTTGATTAGTAAGGTGAAATAAGTGTTGAATTAAAATATAAAGACCAAAATAATATCATCACAAAATGTCATTTACATTATTATTATTATTATCATCATCATCATCATCATTACTTTATTATTATTATTATAACTTTTATTTGATTACTATTATTAGTATTATTAGTATTATAACTTTTATTTGATTACTTATTATTATTATTATTATTATTATTATTATTATTATTATTATTATTATTATTATTATTATTATTATTACTACTACTACTTTTAATATTATTATTATTAATGGTAATCGTGGAATGCAAAAAAAAAAAAAATCAATAAAGAAGAGGACTTACGTGGTTTTAAAAGTAGAAACAATCACAAGGTTTCGTGTGTACAACTTATGGTCTTACAAGTGTTTTAAAGGACTTGTGACTTATCTTTTATAAGTTAAATCAAATGTTTCAAAAACAACTTATGATAAGTCATAAGTTATAAGTAGGGGTGTAAATCGGAACCATCAAACCACGAAACCGAACCAAACCAAACCAGTCGGTTTTGTTCGGTTTTGATCGAAGACGGTTCGGTTTCGGTTTCAAAAATTGGAAAACCACGCGGTTCGGTTCGGTTCATGGTTTTTGGTATCGAACCAAACCAAACCGAACCGAACCATTCTATATATTTTTATTTATTTATTATACAATATATATTATATTACATTTATTAACTATTTTGAACCTTTGATTTATTCATTATATATATATATATATATATATATATATATATATATATATATATATATATATATATATATATGGATACTAAACCAAACAAAATCTTGATTATTGGAGAACTATTATTTCTTCTATTATTTGTGTTTATTTTAGAATTTGTATTGTTTTATTTATGATAATTTGTTGTTAGTAGGCTATTTTCTAATTTTGATGTTTATTCCAAATTAAAATCTTATTTTTATTGTTATTTTTAATGTTGGTTAATTTCATTAAACATAATTTATATAAACCACAAAACCGAACCAAACCAAACCAAACCGAGTGGTTCGGTTCGGTTTGGTTCCAAATCTTACTCGGTTTGGTTCGGTTTGAGATTTTTGGAACCACTAGGAGGCGGTTCGGTTTGTGATTTTGGCATAAACCAAACCAAACCGAACCACTTACACCCCTAGTTATAAGAACATTCTCAAAAGGCAAAAACTTGAGTAAGATAGTCTTACAAATATTTTTTATAAAATTGATCATCATTACCCGACCCATGGTGTATTTGTGGGTTGAGCTGTGAGAGAGTGAAGTTTCGTCCTACGAATTAAGATATGTAATACTGTGCGAAAATATGGCTGTGTCAATGTGTAACGACCCGAGCCGAGAGCCCGGTCCGTCATGTGTAGCCCACACACTGGCCCACTAAGCACGCAACGCTTTGGGTCATCAGGCCCACCACAAGCCGACCCAAAAGTCCATGGATGATATTGGTGCTCAGTAGTAGCGCATGACTACCATATAAATCAAACACAAGTCCCACATCTACCCGATGTGGGATTGGAGTATTACACAATGAGTCAGAGACGTGTTAAGGATTACTTACTTAGTGCATTACGATGCATAAATTTGAATGGCAATGCACAAATTGGATTTGAGATGAAGTAATTGGATTCGATTATGCATATCACATGAATTGATACTTTGCGCTCATATTTTATATTCATTAAGGGTATCGTAGTTTTTTCGTCCCTCAAATGTGTCATTTTCCTGTTTAAAAAACATGGTTGGCTAGAGCGATTGATGAAAACTTTAGAAAGAAACCGACCCTAATTTTGCCCAAAAGTTTTCGCTGCTCGCTTTAGCAACCATGGTCCGAGTAGAATGTGTGCGCCATAGTCACTTAAGCAAGATGGCACATGATGGAACCCTAGCGCATGTAGAAAACTTGTTCTAGCATCCGATCATAAATGAATTGATAAGGATATGATAGAATGGAACATCCCGCTAAATGAATTGCTCTACACAAAAATTTAGTCAAGCCACTAAAACTCAATACTTAAATAGGACTTTTAATTGTACAGTACACCATTAAATTAAATTACTATATTCTCTAAATTAGGTCGTATGGTTAAAATTATGGTAAATTTTAAGTGGGTACAATTTTAGAAACATGTTTTCATCTAGAACCATCAATTTTTTTGGACATTTCATGTAACTACAAATTGGTTGCCAAATGACAAAAATATCATTAATGAAGATCCAGCCTAAAAAAAATCAAAAAAACTGATGCCAAAAATCAACCTGATGCCAGGCATCAGAAATCAACCTGATGCCAAAAATCAAGCTGATGTCAGGCATATATATATATATATCCCCACAGAGGTGAACGAAGGATTCATAATCTTCAACAATGACAGCTTCTCCAAGACCCAACAATGTTCAAGAACAGGTGAACGAAGGATTCGATGATGTAGATCTTATCCTTAGCTCTCTATCTCCCTCTCTCTCCAGATCTTCTCTCTCCCTGATATCTCTCTCTTCCCTCATCCATTGAAGCCGCTGTCCACCCTATCCGCCCTTTGTAATCTGCTCATCATCGTCCTCCTCCATTGATGAAGACCGCCCTCCATCTCCACTCTGCTCCAGCCGTGAACGAAGGATTCGATGATGTAGATCTTATCCTTAGCTCTCTATCTCCCTCTCTCTCCCGAAGGCCATGGCCGAAGGCGAGCATTACGAGTGCATATTCATGTTCGGTCTCTCGATTATTAACCCAGGAGGAAAAATTGATTAATACTTTGCAAATGAACCCTTCCAACTTGGGTAACCACCAAAATCACATCACCCATGGTGAACAGAATTTGTCGCATTCTATTGATTTCACTCGTCAATCGAGATTCTTTTCCCCTCTCCCAATCACTGGGAAAAAAAGTTTCGGCTTTTTTTACAAGGAACGACGATCGTCGTACGAAACAGAAACAAAGGGGCAGTGATGTACTTTCACTCCAAAAATGTACCTAAAAGATATATCTAAAAAATGGCTGGATTGATTTGAAAACATGTTTTGAAAAACGTACAGACTTGTAATTATTTCTTAAAATTATCTCAAAATTGTCTTGGACATGAAATTCAAAAGTACATTGCATAAATTATCTTCCAATAAGGCTAAACACAAATTAAATCCTAACTACCCAGCCCAGCCACTAAGGGCCCATCTCCAAACATATCTATATATATATAAAAGCAGGGTAGTCTATATAGGGAAAAATCCCGCCAAAACTTTGTTTCCCAAAATAGAAACTCCTATTAACAAGAAACAATTAATGAATTCTTTAATTAAATAATTCAAAAACTCCTTGGAACTTCCACCATGAATTATCCAAATTTGCACAGTTTTCCAATTCTCGATTGTATCAAACGGAAATAAATCAACACATTGTAAATGATGATTAATGAAAATAGATTAGTTCACAATCACCGTCTCCTTCTTCGTATATAATCAGCTACCTGTAAGAAAGACGAACCCATCAAATATTATTCGACATTTATTTCTCAGTCTCCTTCCTCACCTAAACAGTGATTCTTCACAACATGAACTCATCAAATATTGAAATATTATACTAAAAAATCAAGTAAATCAAGAAATACCCAAAATTTGAGATGTAAAAAAACCATTGACAAA
Source organism: Codonopsis lanceolata (assembly GCA_013146195.2). NCBI lineage: Eukaryota > Viridiplantae > Streptophyta > Magnoliopsida > Asterales > Campanulaceae > Codonopsis > Codonopsis lanceolata. Next base: position 98,414,646 of record CM028377.1, read on the forward strand.
TTAGAAGTACTATGGAATACAAGTCACCATAAAAAAATATCTTTCAAAAATTCTAAATGATTAAAACAGTTCAGAGATTTATCTAAAAATAAATAACAAAAATAGATGTATAAAAAATATTAACAAATTCTCAGTAGATCTAAATGTCAAAAAATATTTTTTATACAAAAAAATTAAACACAATGTTTTATGTGATTTCATTAGATTTGAATACTCCTCGAAACATTAATTATTTTTTTACAGCAAACTTTATCATTTACAATTGCGTCCCTTATAACATTAAATAGTCAAAACTCCTTGAAGCACACACCATACTATTAAACCCCAATTTTATTTTATCATATCTTAAATATACAAGTCTCTAATTTTTAAATCAAAACAAATCAGTTTGTTTTAATAGAAAGTAGTTGCCTCCAACATTATTTTTTCTTTATTTTTGAAATTTTGTTTTTCTTTTTTGTTTCGCTTGAGTATAAGTTAATTAAAAAAATATATGGACGTGCGTTTAACGCACGAGTGTAAAACTAGTTAGCTAATAAGGCAAGATAGTCGACACATCCATGTCTCAAAATCCCTGCACCAAACTCCTATGCGTAGGATTTGGCTTTCCCATTTTGATGGTTTTATGTTTGTGATTTTTTTTAAAAAAATGATCGAAGAGAAAGAAATATAGAGACGGAGATAAATTTGATGAAATCAAAGTCACTAAATCGCGATAACAAACACACCCTAAGCCTCCGTTTGTTTTATGGAAAATAAATTCCAGAAAACATTTTTCTCATTTTCTGGTGTTTGGCAACCTTAACAAAATGTAGTCAACGGAAAATGAAGTTTTTTTTTTCCTTCAGGAAAATGACTTATAGATTCATTTTCCCAAAGTCATTTTCTAAATGTTCGAGCACCCCTCCACAATTACACATATTTACATTCATGAACGATATTTCACTCAACAAATAAATTGTTTAGAAATATAAATATAATTTGTGCACACTATCTATAAATTATAATTTTAATAAATACTCAATATATCTTAAAATTAGTGTCAATTATATTATTTTGGGACATCCTAAACATTGTCTATTTTCTTTTTCTAAACGTTTTTTATATCAATTATCAAAAAAAATATTTGTATTTTTTAGATTGAAAATAGATGAACTTTATTGATTTGACACCACTAATGAAAAATTGATGGTTACTAAAGAAAAATTACTTAAGTTCTACACTATCTTATATTCAATATGAGCATTAATATTAGAATATATTTTTTGAATTTATTAATATATTATTTTCCGTGTGTTTGTCAAACATCAAAAAATATTTTCCAACATATTTTTAAAAGGCTTATCAAACATCTAAAAATGAAATCTTTTCATTTTCCAGAAATTATTTTCTAGGGCGAAATTCACCATTGGTCCCTATACTTAGGTTTTGTCCATCATTAGTCCCTGAACATCAAAACGTATCACCATTGACCAAAGTTTGCGTTTTTTGTCCACCGTTGGTCCCTTGCTCAAACGCCGTTAACTGTTTCACCGTTAAATGGACATGTGCGATACGTGTGACCAAAATGAAGGACCAACCTGTCTTTTCTCGTTGGATCTTGGCAGCTGGGCGTTCCTCTACCCTTTTTTCTTCTTCATGAGTTCTAACCCTGCCCAGATTCCAAGAACGTTCAATATTATTTCAATTTGCCCAGATTCTAGCAAAGCTGCATCCAAGCCTTAAGGTTCAAACATCAAGGATTTTAGTCCGATCCAAAGTGAAAAGTCAACTCAGTCTATCAGTCAACCAAATTTTATTCAAACAGTGGTCATACAAAAATGCAGATTGTGATAAGTTGATATTGGAATCAAGTAAAAATGAAGAAACAGACCGGAGGAAAAGTAGGACTCTGAGCCCAGACGCTGCCGTCGTGGCGGATGATGGCGGCGACGGAGAGGTGGTTGCCCTCAATCTTGCACATCAAGTGATCATCGACATACGCTTTCCACAACATCTTTGATATATCTTCATCTGGCTAAGAAAGGTCGCTAAGAAATGAACACATCTTAACTCTCTCTCTCTCTATCTCATCTCTAACGTTCAATTTGCCTATATTCGGCTGCTAGCTATCTCCTCCATCTCGATTTCTCCATAATCATCTCCCAAATCATCCCTAGATCCGACCGAGCCCTTCGTCTCGGTAGGACGTCTGCTCCATCTCCACCAACTTCGGACCCGCCATCACTCTCCATGTCAGCGAGCCCCTTCATCCGGGCCGGCTTCCTCAGCGACATCGGAACCCGATTCCAACAAAGGCTCAAGCCTTGCCATATTTATCTATCACCGACCCCAAACAGCATCAGCACCCATCATCTCCGATCTATCCCTGTCTCTTTCTCCATCTCCTTCTAGCCTCGTCAAGTGAAGCCAACCTTGTTCTCTTCTCGGCCTTGCCATCATCATCCATCGCTGGCGAACACCTGCATCTCCAGCCGACTCCTTCTCATCTCCGATCTTCCTTACTCAATTTCTGACCCGGACCCCAACACGAGGAGACAGTGGGGGTGGTGGTGGCAGGGTTAGAACTCATGAAGAAGAAAAAGGGGTAGAGAAACGCCCAGCTGCCAAGATCCAGCGAGAAAAGACAGTTTGGTCCTTCATTTTGGTCACATGTATCGCACATGTCTATTTAACGGTGAAACAATTAACGGCGTTTGAGCAAGGGACCAACGGTGGACAAAAAACGCAAACTTTGGTCAATGGTGAGACGTTTTGAAGTTCAGTGATTAACGGTGGACAAAACCAAAGTACAGGGACCAATGGTGAATTTCGCCCTATTTTCTATAAAACAAAGAAGCCCAAGTGTTACAAATTGAGCCACACATATACACTCTTTCCCACCTGAATATCTCTCATCGGGCCGGACCAGAAGAGCTACTCTGGTTCCTCTAGGCCAGACGCCGCTTAGGGGAAACTCAGTTAAGGTCAACTACTCTTCTCTAATGAGACTTGCCACATATTGGGCCTCCAAAATGAAGAGTGAAAAAGATTCAGGGTTGCCTCTAATGAGACTTCCCACGATTTGGGCCTCCTGGGAGCCAGTTTGCCAGCCTGCCTTCTTTATCAATTTTGAGTTCTAATTTTTGACCAAAAGAGCAAATTAGAGTATATTTTTTAGAACCACGTTTGAATAAGCACCAAGACCAATTTCAGAGTACAAATCGATAGAAGAGAGGTGAGCAAAATGTTGGAGATAAGGATAATCCAGTCCATGACTCTATCCCTTAGCTGTTACTCCTCTCTCAAGTTATTGTATACATTTCCAACTCTCTTGTGCTAGACATTGTATAACTTTAGTTTATCTTAATCCTTACGTGAAGTATATATTGTAATCTAAGTGATTAATACAATTGACTTTTGATTCACTCCTTTCACAAAATTGTGGATGGAAGACTACAAACAATGCTATTGCTTTTGAGAAAAAGAAAAAAAAAAGTTGAAAAGAACTGCATAAAAATGTACATAAGACCAAGCTGCTTCCAAATCCATATACAAATTTAATTACCCTCAACACCATCCGCAGTTCGAAAGTGCAATCAATTCAGTGGTGTTGGCTTTACAAACGAGAAGTCATCCTCATTCCTCTTGTTCCTTGTTTCTTCCTCGTGGGAAGGTAAATTGGACTCGGTGTCTGAAATGTCGTTGTCAGTTAGGATGTCGGCAGAGAGTGGTTCTGCTTCCAAATCAGATATTTCTTGGTCCCTGTAGGTGAAGGAACGGGTTGAGTGCCCTGTGGTCTTGAAGCGGTGAAGTGGGGTAGCTGCTGGTGAGTTGATAGTTGATGTCATTGAAAGTGTGGGGCTAGCAATACCATCGCCCAAGGTCCGAGTAGAGGATTTTCCTCCCCCCACACGTTTCTTCTTGACAGCCATTCGCCACTTCTTGAGGGCTTTGGAGGTTTGTTCATCAAAAATGGATTTCTTCATGTGTGTACCCATCTGAATAATCCCAACATAACGTTTTCAGATACTGTCATTTCAAGGAAATGTACTCTTGGCTGCAACATATAAGTTACAACCAACATAATGATTTCCATTCAACAAATACCATCATTGAAAGTGTTCGGGAGGTGGTTTCATCCAATTTTCATTAAGACAAACAAATTTTCAATAGGTAGTAAACAAGCAAGTGCACTAGACCAAAGCTGTGCTCTTTAGATCGATTATCCACATCCTATATTTTTTTGATAAGGATGCGGTCCAAAGTGGTAGAAGCCTATTTCAAAAGCACAACATCATCTTCTAAGCTCTACTTTTCCGTTACCAGTACCACCCAAGGAAAAATTATTAAGTGGGAGTATCACACCACATCCTTTTTTGTTGACGAGGTGCAACGTTGTTCCACATACATTTAGGCATTTGGCAATGCTACAATCAAAACAAAGCAATACTCTTAAATCTAGGGCTGTTATGGGGGGCACTTCACGACCACCAACCCAATTGTCGGTATTGGATTGGTATCTCACACCGCATCACCCTACTAACGTGGGTGACAGTCCTACCAAATAACTAGTGATTTTTTATGTATTTTTTTGTTATAAAAAAGTAAATGCAACTACCTTTGATTTTTCATCTTTTGATAAATTCAATTTTTTTGTCCATTTCATTTTTCCCTTGCACCTTTTACAGATAAGAGACTTAAAAAAAGTCGGCCAACGACATTCCAAATCACAAACGAATTGGAAACAGAAAGTCAAAATTGCGGCTTGATTAGTAGTCAGTAAGGCATGCAAACAGGTTAAGGAGCTTCAGGATATGAATACCAACATAAATATGGTTTATAAAAAATATGCAAATGTGATATCGAACCTGAGACACAAGAGCATAGAGTGGAAGTGTAATGTAGCTGCACATGATTAGGACTCCCACCCTGCGAAACCACAGAAAATTCCATTAGTCTGAGGCCACTTCTAGAGCTTAATGAAAATCTGTACGACGTATAGTGCTTTCTCACGCTGGATTGCAAGGCAAAGTTCTTACCCAATAACAAGTTTTGCAATTACAAGTCTGATATTATCGTGGAAGCAAGAATTTATCTTATATTCGTACTGCGCAGAAAGAAAATATTTGTGTCAGTATGCTAAAGGTAATTAGGTAGGAATAAAATGCCAAATCGAACCAGTATTTATCTGAATGCAAAGTATTGATACCCATATCCAGAAGAAATATGTGATTTGGAAGGCATTCTGCATACACCCGCAAAGCCAGTATGATTAGCAATAGAAGGAATCGAGAAATAATTAAACAATCATTATTGAAGCTCATCTCTAGTAATCTTTTTAAGGGTCGTTACAGTAGACAAATCATCCTTAAACACGGAAAACACTGTACCTGAAACAAAGCGAAGTGGATAAGGTTAAGGATCAATCGCGGACGTGAGAACCAAAAATATGTGTCTGAGGCTTGCACGAGGGGAATTCCTTGGACCACCGCATGCCTTTCTGTGATTTCAAGAGCCATCCGCGTCAAGATGGCTTGAAGCTTTGTCCCAACAACCAAGATAATCTAGAATCAAGTACAATATCAGAATTCCTCCTCTTCGATGCATCAAAATCCACATGGGAAAAAAGAATAAAAATTTCTTACAATTAAAGGAATTAAAGACGCCCAAAATAATGCCTGCCATCCTGCAAGGAATATAATTCAACATTTTGTCTCAATCATGAAGTCAAAATGCGTCGAACTAAAACATATTAAAACTGGTTGGTGACTGTCAATGCGAATACTAGTTTCACAATTGCCTATTAATGCTAGAGGGGACCTACCACTAACATTGATGAGCAAGAAAATCACAAACGATGCCCATAACACCGGACTGCCAACCTCACAAAGAAACTAAGTCAGGAAAACAAAACATCTACATGAATTTAGGCAAGACTAATTTGTGAAGACCTTGAAACATAGCACCCAAGTGTAAAGGTATGTACAGATATATTACCTGATACCTACAACTACCTGGAAATCATCCTCTAATGACCGTTTGATGTACTTTTGAAAGTTAAATTTACTTCCAGGGGCTAAATGAACCTATAGAAACAGGACAGTAATGATTAACAGTAGGAAAAGAGAGAAAATAGCTTATAAAACTAGGTGAGCAGAAAACTCACATTTATGAATCCATTTCTCAAGGTCATGTAGTCCGACTTACTAACAGACCTGAAGAATTGCCGAAAGAAGCATCCCTACAAGAAACAATATTCCAACAAGCTTAATGGTCACAGGGTGATATATAACTGAAGATATTCCAATTCCAATTTCAAACAATTAAAAGACTTTGGCAGAGGGAATATTAACAATTCAATAATTAATTTATCCTAAATATCTAATGTTATGAGATATTAAGCGAGTATATCTTACAAAATAAAAGAAGAACGGAATCCTAGTCCAGAAGCTAGTGTGCGCTCTCACAAAAGATGTCTCATGGGTCAGCCTGAACCGTGAAGGATCTGCAATTTGCATTATGGGCAAGAAAACATGATTGAATGGGAGTCCCACAGATGCTAGTTACTATAAACAGAACACATTTAAGCTAAAACGATTAGTTCATTCTTTCCTAGTTAGCAGATATATATACCGTTGGAAAACTCGTAGTCGTGGGTTAATGTTTCCTGCTCCCACTGCTTCCAGCCACGAATCTGCAAAAAAATAACGATCAATTACAAATTCATTCAGCGTAGAGTCCATCAACGATTGAAAAGAAGGAAACAACATTACTTAATTTTCTATTATGCTCCTTAAATTTATAACTAACGGTTAAATAAATGATTAAATAAGTTACAGTTTTTAAAAATTGATCAGTGTCCTTATCACCTTTCTCACCTTCTTAGCTTTCTGTCTACCTCTATACTAGTGTAAGTGGACAGTGAATATGTAGTATTTGTGTGCCAGAACACAAGGAGTTCGTATGTAAAGGAGTATAAGCAACACTGGGAAGAAGCGCAAATGCAGAAACCTCCACGAATGACATTCTAGCCTATAGAAGAATCAAAAAATGTCAAAGCTCAAAATTGAGATTGTTTCATGAAGCATTCATTGAGGTCCTGGCCATGTCTGCCGCAACTTTTACGGGTGTGCATGATAGGCTGTAAGAAATTCATGGGATTTAAGACTAGTGAAGGTCCTAACCTCGGAAACTGGAGGTTTGGAGATCGAGACCCAGCATATACAAGACAGTTGAGGGTTTCTCCGATTGGGTAGGGGTTTGGGTTAGGGGACGTCTGCCCCTAATGTGTAGCCCTATCATTGCTTCTAACTTAGAAAAAAGAAGAAAAAACATAGATGTGAAATGAAAGATTGCTTAGGGATGTGCTCAAGATAAACACGCTCAACTCAACGAAAAAACAGCCTTTTATAGGCTACATGAAGCCTATTAACAAGCTAACAATAGAATTGTTCCTCATTGAATTCTTTGCCTAAACTTAGACCTGCTAAATCAACCGCGTTAACAAGTTTGTTGAACTTAATACTTTAGATTATGAACTAATCATGATATGCTGAACAGAAAGAATCTTGTCACTCTATCTCAACAACAAACAAGATAATGCTAAAGAAATGTTAATTGAGCAATGGGAGGTGAGCTTGGGGCAGATGAGGGTAGGTTCCCAGGGGTGAGTTGAGGGCCAGCTCAATGAATTAACTTGGTTCCCATATCGTTAGGGAACAATATTGCGAACCTTAAAGTCCAGATTGACATGAGTCTGCCTGCCCTGACCCCTTGTAGTAACCCCATGGCCAATACAAGAATATATAGATAATTTAAAAGTTCAATTATAAACCAGAAACACAAAAAGTACCTTTAGTCTTCCAAGAGCCATAGTAATAGCGCTGTACACAACATGGAAGACTGCTAGAAAAAATATGAGGATGTGCAATTGATGCAGCCCATCAACAGTTATAATTGGTACTTGTCCCTGTCAGCAATAGTTAAAGTAGGTCAGCAATGACACAAATTGCATCAAATTGTGGCGTATAACAATTCAACAATACATATAAATCCTACTAAAATGGTGACTAGCAAGATTATTTAAGAAAGTTTGCTTAGCTCTCAAGAGAACAATGAAAGAATCAGAAAAATGTGCAACACAACTTATGAATAATAGCGAGTGGGGAAATCAATGCAGAGTTGTGTTTTATTAATATATAAAAAGATGAAATGGACAAAGTTGGCATTGTAGCGTGCTGTAATCAGGGAGCTATGATTGACAAATATTAACTAAAAATGCACACACTGGATGCTCGTTAAAGAACTGTTAAGTGGTGGCGTTATGCATGAACATCGATGAATCATAAATCCATCCTTTGCTATGTTCTTAATGTGTTCTATATGAAAAGAACTAGAACAGGGTAAGGATTGAATCATGTAAATAAAAGTAAGTTCAAATATTAGTCTGATGAAAGAATCAAGTTGCTTCAGCATATTCTCAATTTTCTAGCTATAAGCCTATAACATCTTAAAGATACAAAGGGACACAAAACATTCAGGTAGGTACAGAAACATTTGGAATAAACGGTAAGTTGAGCCATGCATCTCTTTGATAAAGACAAAGAAACATCGAAACAAGTCACAATTAATAGAAAACTCTACATACTCTCAGTTTCACGATACGGGTAACTAGGCCATTATCTCTGCAGGAAAGTTATAAACGAGCAGCACTAGGACAAGTGCCACGAACCCATCTTCACTGGATGGAGAAACCCAATGAAAGTGTGACAAAAGGCACCTAGGCAATATGACAGAGAAGTTTAGTCTCTGAAGCAAGAGGTAACATATTTTACAAATTCTTTTAGGATGACAGAGCATGCGTAGACCAAAGTAACCCTGATGCAGCCCAATCCTTGCGACAGAACAATTGCGGTCACACTTCAAACAGTTCAAAGTATGAACCAAGTTACAAGGTAGCTTATTGTTGAACTTGATTGTCATTCGTGAATACAATCACTGAAAAATACTCAAAATAAACTGTTTTTTTCTAGCAGGCCAGTAATTTAATAAGCGGTAATGCATATATTTGCCACCTAGATAGTTGGAGGCAGAAAAATGGATTTGATCACTGCAACAAAACTTATAAGTGTTTTGATTGAAGAATGCCCCAATAAGGGTCATTATGTGTGCATTCATACCCCTGTAAGGAAAGAGAGACTCTTTTCATAATTCATTTGTAGTTCGAACTCCTAACCTTTTCGTTAAGTGGAGCAACCTAATCATTACACCAAGGCGCACCCATACGTGTCATTTGAATCTCAAACTAACGTGAAAATGATAAATACAAGAGATGCCTGTCAACAACAAGCAACAAAACTAAGAGGACAATTCCCAAATGCAAGCCAGGGATAGATGAACCTACCTTTCTGCAGCTAGACTCGTAGGCACCAGCTAATGATCTATGCTCATACCATAATAGCATGCGACGATGTTTTTCTGCTTCCTTCTCTTTACCTCTTGCAGGGCATGGCAACATAGTATCGGCTACGTCAACAGGAATACATATTTTGGCTATATAATACTGCGTGAATGTAAGGAGTAGTGAAATAAACCCCAGAATCATCAACTCTGCAATTATTTGGATGAAAAGAAGTTAAAAATCAAAATTCGTTCTTTCTGAAATGTGAAAAAAAAAAAAAAAGTAGACTATAAGAGATTTCGATTATACCAGCTTTGACCTTCTCCAATGCTTCAAACAATGCTTTCTTGTGTCTGTCCGTAAATGTCTGATTTAAACATTCATATTCTAGGTAACATCAGAAGTAAGCACATGTGATACAATAGTATCTTTCTCTAACATACACAGATTTAATTTACTTTCTGAAGATTTCAACAAAATAAGAAGAAAAGTCTTTGATTTACCTAAACAGAAAGGCATGCAAGAAAAAACAATTTCCTCACTTTAAAAAAAGATACAAGGTAAAAGTCAAACCAACCCATAAGAGGATTCAAACTTTCCGTTTATCACTTCAACATAATCCATATAAGCATCAAAAAGTTCATGTCCGAACATATAATTAAAGAACATTAATTCAGCAATTAATTTGGCTAGAGGCAAACTATCCTTTGACAAACTAGAAAATGAGAACCCAGAACACACACAAACACACACAACCCCATTAAGAGAGGACAAAAATTGAGCCATAAAATTAAGGAATTCGAGAAAACCCCATAACTGAAAACTCGAAATTAAATCATCATGGGAAAAAGTCAAACTTGAGGGAAAACCAAGTAATTACCTTTCCAAGTTTATGAAGAAGTTTCTCCAAGGCAATAGAAATGATAATGATAACAGCACAAACACCAGCAACAGCCCATGTTGGTGTTTGATCAAGCTGCCTGGTTGTTTCACTGCTATCCCCTGCCATGTTTTCTCTCCTCCCTTCAACCCAACACACACACCACACAAAATTTCTCTATCCTCCCTTCACCCCCAACAGGGCCAACACCCAAATTTCACACAGAACACACACAGAGACAAAATATTTCTCTCCCCTCCTTTTACCCCCAACACAAGAAATTTCACGCACCAAAAAGAAAACGTTCATATAAATAAATATATATATATATGTGTGAGAGAGAGAGAGAGAGAGCATGCAGTAAAGACTGGAAGAGGGGGTTTTTAGAGGTAATTAACAATCTGGGTTTTCCAAATTTTGTGGATTTAAAGAGATTATGAAGAATCTCTTACTTTTATATAATTTTGGTGCGAAATGGTGGGAGGTTTTGTGACTGCAGTCAACAAATAATTCCAAGTCTTATTTGGACAGGTTATTGTGTTTTATTTATTTATTTATTATTATTATTAGTCTTATTTTGGGATAACAGAAGCAGTTACGAAGAGCCGAAGGGCCGTCGGTGGAAACGTAGGGTTAAAGTCAACGGGGATGTCTGCGTCTTGTTAACGGTAAAAACATTGGAATCTAGTTTAAATAAGGCAAACATACATTTGGGCCATTGTACTTTTCAAAATATTGTAATTAGACCACTGAGACGTCAAAATTTTCAGGATGGCCACTGTACCAGACTTATCTTGCACGTTAACCCTTTTTATGGATGAACGTTAAGTTTGAACGTTAAATTAGGTTAAATGTCTATTTTGCCCTCGTTTTCATATCATCACTGTGACAAAATACTCATCAACACAATCTCGTAAGGTCCCCGACTCTGGGACACTGATACCCATTCAAAATTCACCCCTCCAAACACCGCCACCATTTCCACCACTTCCAACGCCTCCGAACAAGCGCCCGACATTGACAGAGTCCCTTACATGACCGCCCGCATCTTCAACTCATCCTTCACCTACTCTTTCCCCGTCTCCCCCGGCCCCAAATTTCTCCGCCTCTACTTCTACCCCGTCACCTACTCCTTCTCCTCCTCCAACTCCTACTTCAACGTCTCCTCTAACGGCCACTCCCTCTTAACCAACTTCAGCGCTTTCCTCACCGTCCAACCACCAACAAAATTCATCAAAGAATTCATCGTTACCATTACAACCACCCAACATCTCACCGTTACTTTCTCCCCCTTTCCTAACTCATACGCCTTCATTAACGAAATCGAAGTCGTTTCCATACCAGATAAGTTCTACATCCGAGGCAACAATTATCAGTTAAAGCTTATAGGCCAAAGCACTGACTACCCAATTGATGAATACACTACCCTTGAAAAGGTTTACCGCTTAAACGTCGGCGGCATTTTCGTAGGGGAAACCAACAATACCGGTATGTACCGTTCCTGGTTTGAAGATACCGATTATATACATGGTATCGGTGTTGGGTTTACACCCAATCAGGTTGTTCCGCTCCACTACTCCATGGATGCACCGAATTACACTGCGCTTGAGACCATTTACAATGCTTCAAGGACTATGGGGAACTTCAGTAACTACAATTTGACTTGGAACTTTCCTGTTGATACCAGGTTTCATTACCTGCTTCGACTCCATTTTTGCGAGATCCAATTGGAGGTGACACAGCCACGCCAAATGACTTTTTCTATTTATATTAATAATCAGACTGCGGAGGAAGATGCAGATGTAATTTACTGGGGTGGAGGTGTTGGGTATCCCGTGAAAAAACTTTGTAAACCCAGATCTGAGTTTTAAAACCCAGATCTAGGTTACTTTGTAACAGGGATGATGATAAAGACAAGGGTAAAATAGACATTTAATTTTATTTAACGTCCAAACTTAACGTCCATCCAAAAAAAGGGTTAACGTGCAAGATAAGTCTGGTACAGTGGCCATCCCAAAAATTTTGATGTCTCAGTGGCCTAATTGCAATGTTTTGAAAAGTACAGTGGCCCAAATGTGTATTTTGCATTTAATTAACGATGGAATAACATCCTAGTGTAACGCCGTTTTGAGGGAAATGACGTTTCCAAAGGATTTTGTGTTATTTCTAGATGGGTGTACAATTTTTGGAGCACGTGGTACCATATTTAAAAGAAACTTCGAGGGAACATTATATTATACTCGTTACGTTTACAAAAGATTGTCATATTTGACACGAATAGGTCTCCTGTAAAACCGTTTTAAAGATCTTAATTCGTTAGATGAAGTCTCACTCTTTCACAGGTTAATCTACTATCACATGAAAGATCGGATAAAAATGATCTGTTTTACAAAAAATATTTATAAAACGGTCTTACCCAAGTTTTTGTCATCGGACACGACACACAAATAAGATAATTGATTTTATTACAAAAGTTAAGATAGTGTGTATCAAAGATACAAACGAGAGAGTGAGATTATCAATTAAAGTATCAATCAAATCAAGGGTAAAATTATAAAGCTAACATCTAAAACTAAAAAAATTAAGAGTTAAATAGAGACGGCCTAAAAAGAAAATTATGACCATTAACCGTCGGACGGTGGATAACATATTAAAATTAAATTATTATACTCTTTTTGTTTTTAAATAATCGTCATTTTTTCATATGTACATTGTTTAAGAAAACGTAATTAATGTATTATAAATATTGGTGTAATGTGTGATTTCGTTTAATATCCTTGAATATGTGGTAATTATTAAAATAAGTAGAAAAAATAAGGGTAAAATGGTAAAAGTATTTTTCAAAAAAGAAAATTTTTTTAAAAGGAAAATTATTTTGGAACAGATTAAAAAGGAAAGATCGGTTTTTATGTACTCCCTCTGTTTTCAAATACAAAGGGCGTATGTACTCCCTTCGTTTTCAAATTATTATACTCCCTCCGTTTTTAAATAATTGTCTTTCTTTTTTTTTTTTAAATAATTTTATTCTTTCAAAACTTTTATTTTTTAAGAAAAAATATTTTTACCAATTTATTCTTATTTTTTTACATACTTTAATTATAACCATATAAACAGAGGGAGTATTTGTTCTTAAAAATCGGTTTTTATGAGATAACGTGTAATTGGGTAGAGATGAACACTAAAATAGTGTGAACGAAAAGAGAGGTTAGGAATCCCTAAAAATAATTTTAGTAACGAGAGTAAATGGTAAGAGTAGTTAATAGTGTATTAAATTTGGAAGTCTTTGGATTGCAGAAGGCATTAATTAGGGGAAACATATCAGAGAGTTTCTAATGCATAAGGAATTAATGGAAACGTGGCTCAAGGATTGTGTTGGCACGTGTTTGGAAGGTTTCAACTCGCTTTGAGATCGAGATGCGACCAAACAACAAATCATGGTGGTTTTTTCGGTTATGGTGTACATCGGTACCGTCCAATTATAGAATTGAATCAAACTAAATCAACGGTTGGTTCAATTTAGCTGAAAACGGTTCGATTTCAATTTTAAAAAGTGAAAAGCTACTTAGTTCGGTATGATTCACGTTTTTTGGTACCAAACCAAATTGAATCAAACCAAACTAACTTATATATTTTTATTTATTCATTTGGACCGACTTATTTGAGTTATATTTGGTTTCAAAAAAGGAATAATTGCAGGTCGGCCATTTTTTTTTATGAAATTATAACCGCTTCACTCTCCTATTCTTTTATTCAACCACTAAAATCTATTTTAATAAAATTGTTCATAAAATACTCAGCGCCGTCTTTAATGAGATAAGAAGTGGGAGAGCAATCCAGTTTCTTCCTGCCTCCGTCATTCCTTTCTTTGTTTGAACTACCTGTTTTTTCCGAAGATCGTACTTTCTTTTCTGCTGGAAGCGAGCCCATTCTGGGTTCAAGAAATGGAAGACCAATAAATAGGATTTGAGCTACATAGATAAGGCAAAGAGATGATCTTAATCTCTTCCATGGCGGATTGATTTGTTGACGAGCCTCCAACCTTAATCTTTCTTTTTCGAACTTCCTCTATGAAAAATACGTCTAGCTATCGAAACTTTCCCTTCCGTTCTCTTTGTTTCTTTATTACAGAAACATATGTGACCATCTAACAATTGCTTTTAAAATGGAATACTTTAGAGCCCAACAAAAAAACCCACTGATTGTCGTTCGTTGTGCATGTGTGTGCGTGAAATTGTATGAGACAAAGGGGGCGGGGTCGAGATCAAGATCAAGATCAGGTTGTGTGAAATTGTGTGTGTGAAATTGTTGCGTCGTTGGCTTTGATTGTTTTACTATGGTTTGAAAGATGAGCATAAAATGTGATAAGATGAATTAAAATTGTAAGAATGTTGCAATCACAGTACACGTAGGACTCCTAAAGTCGATCAAATATGAATTATCGTTATAGAATCGAATTTCATGATATATACCAAGTCATTCTAATCTCAATAAACTCAGGCTGCATTGCCTAAAATAAACAACGTCCAATGTTTTGAGCGATGCCCAAATTTGGGCAGTGACTTTTGCATTTCGACGCCTAAAATTTTAAGCGATGCCCAATGTTTTTTATTGCGATGCCCAAATTTGGGTTGTGTCTTTGTCCGCGTACCTTTTATTCGTTAAGGATATCTTCATAATTTTTTCTACAAAAATATACTTTAACGGTTTAAAACAAATATAATAAACTTTTACGGTTATATTTTCTCTACAGGAGACTGGAGACCGGCTCTAATTCGAGTTTTATTTGGGCTGACTTATTCGATTACAAAATGGGGCTGAGTCTAATTCAAGCAGTTGTCCAGTTCACTTAACTCATGGTTTTTAAATTTTCACTGAAACTTGACCAAGGTAAACCATTAGTAACTTCTTTAATTTTCTGGGGCCCTCGACAGAGTTAGTGAGCAAAAATTTAAGATAAAAACTTAAATAAGATGATTTTACGAATATTTTTTATAAGACAGATCATATTTATCCAACACATTATATGTTAATGAATTGAATTAAAAGATAATAAAACACCATTTTATAAAAAAAGATACGTACGACCGTCCTAGAAATAAAGATAGTGTGTTTCCTTCTTATTAATCAGGTTCATTAGTACATCATACTTAGATTTATCCACTATTAATTTACTACTTTAGCCTTGATATATTTCTACTGTAATTTGATGAGCCCCACTCAAATGTGTCTTAAATAAAAAAGAACACCTTATCTTAACGGTTATAATAGAGTTAATTATCATTTTCTTTATATGTTGTTTGTCAGATCAAACAGGAAATTCTTTTAGGAATGGAATAAGTACTAATCTTTATTTTTTTAGGTAAAAAGTTAACTATTTTATTTTGTGATGTTTCACTTAAAGAATTCATTTTTTAAAATTAAGACACAAATATGTTATTTTATTACTAATAGACTACTAAACGTGTTTTTTTTTTAAAATATTTGACTTTCAAACGCAAACTCTTTATCCAGAACGGAGGGAGTAATAATGATATAAAAGGAATTATTATACTCCTTTCGCTCTGGGCAAAAAGTCTCAATTTGAAAATTATTTTTAATAATCTATTAGTAATAAAATGACACTTTTATATCTTAATTTTTTAAAGTAAATTTTTTAAATAAAATATTACAAAATAAAATATTAGAAAATGAAATAATAGATTTTTTTTTTTTAACCCAAAATAGATAAATCTCATTAAAGTTAGTTTTTGCACCACATTTGAGCCATGCTTTACACATGGTTCTACTATTCTTAAAAGTGATAAAATAAGTGTTATGGATAAATGGATAATAGGTTATTATCCATGATTTGCCATCCATAACTGTTCTCGATAGTGCAAAAAGTATAATGCCCGTCTGGCTGAGACCAGAGAGCCTGAGATCCAGTTGTACAAGCGGACAAACGATAGGGGTGAGCAGAAGTTTTCTAGAATCGGACCGGACCAATGGAACCGGACCAGACCAGTCAAAAATGGACCGAACCAATACTTTGGATTGGTCCTGGATCTGAATTTTTACAGAACCGAACAATTGGGTCGGTCCACGGTTCCAGAAACCAAAAAACGTAGAACCGGACCGAACCGGACCAATGTGTATTTATTATTATTTTATTATATATAATATACTAATATATATATATATATATATATATATTATTGATAAGAGGATAATAAAAGGCATACAACTTACAACCTAAAGAAAATATATAATAATTTGATTCAATATTCAACCAAGTTTCCTTATTTGATTAAAGAGAAAATAGGAGGGAAAACATTGTTCTTCCCTATTAATTAATTTCCTACCTTTTTTTGTGATTCCAAACATTATTAGTTTGAAGTATTGTTACCTGTAAATTAATTAAATTAACCATAAGTGGATCGAAGAGGAAGATGACTTGTAATAAATTTCCTTACAACTTTCTTTTTCATTTCTCTTTATTAATTTGAAAGTAATGATTTTTACCTTTAGTTTATTTTCACAAGAACAACGAACCCAACAAAATGTTGTATGAAGGAAGAACATGATTTGATTATTGATCATTGTGTTTTAGAAAATCTAGGTATCCTCTTGATCAAAGATACGCATCGTATTGGTCCGGTCCTGGTTCTCGTACGTCTTCAATTGGTTCTGGACCGGACCAATATATTGGTTCTCAGACATATTTGGTTGGTCCTGGTTCTATATTTTTTAAGAACCGAACTATTGGTCTGGTCCTGATTCTTTCAGTTTTTCCAAAAAAGTGGACCGAACCGGACCAAGCTCACCCCTAACAAACGATAACCAACCACTGGTCTCTTTTAAGATCACCAAAGTTGACTTGGTTTACTCTTTATTCTTTTATTTCCACTTCCCCACTTTTATACCCCCTAATTAAGGAAATAAATTTATAGCAAGATTTCGCCTCCTTTTATTTTTATTTTTATTTTATCTTTTATAAATCTTACTTTTATATATCACTTTTGAGTTTTGTGTAGTTTCGCAAGACGCAGAATCGTTTCTGATATTTTATAGGTCTAGGGTGGTGAGTGAACAAATAAGAATTCCAATAAATTGATAATACATAAATGTGAATTTTTATATTACAAATTTCATATTTCAAAATATACTTTTTATTGCATTTAACAATAATTATCGTGTTTTTTTTACAAATCTCAACAAATATATCGAATTTCAGTTTGAAATTTTCATCTACTTACAAAGTCATCTACCACTTTGAAATTATCTTGTTCGTTGTAAGTGACTAATAATATACTTAATTATACACGTAACCAAAAAGTCAAATGTTGATATTGCGTTACAAGAATTTTAAAAACAAAAAAATCTAATAAAGTTAACCAAATTAGAAATTGAACAAGCAGAACAGTTTGTTGCTTAAGTTTGAAAAAGTCATTAACATATTTACTTATATACAGATATACTACTTTCATAGTTCCATTCGGATTTCGGACCATTCCAATTTTCACTTACCATTGTAAGTCCGTAATTTATTATCAACTAATCAAGCTAATAATATTCATATAAAATCTCAAAATTGAATGGTTAAAAATTACACCAAAATAGCCAACAAAATACAAATAATATTCATGAATTCTCAAGTTGAATGGTTAAACAAATTAATACTGGAAACTGATGATTGAAACATGTAGTACCTTAATCGAATGAATCAGACAAATTGAAGATGTTGAGAGTCTTGAGACGAGAGAAAGAGTTGAGATATAATCAGAGAAAGAGAGGTTTGTTTGTGAAGTAAACAAACATGATCGATGTTGCCAAAGAACTGTCTCATCTTGACGCCCGGAGATTGGGTCATGATAATTGTTTCTCCCCCGCACGTTTCTCGCAAACTCGCACTCTCTCTTCAGTATTAGAAAATAATTTTTTAAGAAAAAAACTATATATATACTCCCCCCATTCCACCTAATGAGTTCCCATTTGAAAAGTCTAATTATTAAGGAAATATATTAATGTCATTGGAGCTAGTCATAATTACTAAAATATTTAATCACAAGCAATGTCCTTACAACACAAGTGGATGGTAAACATGAAATGTTATAGCAATTGTAAGCATAATTTTTAAAATGGAATTTAAAAAAGTGAAATATCTTTAAATAATATAGTATTGGTGGACTCTTTGCCTGAAACAGAAGGAGTATATAATAGAGGAAAATTTTGGCCGGTCTTTTTTTTTACAGTTTCTAACCTCAAAAGTCCACCGTTCTTTTTTTTAACCGCAAAAGATCATTTTTCGAAATATTTTTTTCAAAAATGTCATTGTCTTCTTCAACAGCTCCGGCAACACATTTTGGATTCAAAAATCACCATTGTGAGCAACAAGTTTTTTGATTTATGAAATACGAAACTATAATAGATATATGCTGGATTGAAGGATTTTTCAGTTGAGACGAAGACGAAGAAGGAAGAGAAAAAAGAAGGCCTACGACAGAGGAGATTAAAGAAGAAGGTGGAGGACATAAACTGGTTCTTTATACTTTTGTACCGAGATTCATAAATTTCATTGCATTATTTTTGCACCGCGGTTCAAAGTTTAATTTCCTAATCTATTTTTCACCGCGATTCATAAATTTTATTACATTATTTTTGCACCGCGATTCAAAGTTTAATTTCTTAATCTATTTTTGCACAGCAATTCATAAATTTCATTGTATTAATTTTTGCAACGCGGTTCAAAGTTTAATTTCCTAGTCACTTTTTGTACTGCGATTCATAATGTTTAATTATACTGTGGTACAAAAATAATGACCTTTGTAATGCGCATACAATTTATTAAGGGTATTGTAGTCATTTTGTCACTAAAAGTGACTTTTCCAGTTGAAAATTAAAAAAATGTAATGTAGCGATTAAATAGTTTAAAAAGTGGACCGACCCGCAATTTTTCCTATATAATATGTAAATGTATTGTACAAATTTGGCCCCCAAAATTATGAGGGCCCAGGGCGGCTTGCCCCTCTGGCCATAGCCCAAGACCAATCCTGGTAAGACGAAACCACATTCTCTTACAACTCAACTCACCAACACACTATAGATCGAATCAAGAAAGTTTCGCTTATAAAAAATATCCGTAAAATTTTATTTCGTAAGTTTTTGTCATCACCTTTTTGTGGAAAGTAGTGGTAGTAGGATATGGTCAAACCTTAGGGGTTGGTATTGAAATATTGTCAAAAAGTGGGGTATGCACCGGAATTCATTACTCTTTTAATGTGACACGGACCACATACTAATTTTCCTATTAATTGACTAACAATAGAGCAAACTCTGCCATTCACCCTTGTTCTTTTATCCCATTTAGGAAATGGTTCTCGTACAAAATAATGTGCAATTGGACCTTTCATTCCAGTTTCGTTCTCGTACAAAATCATGTGCATTGGACCTTTCATTCCAGTTTGGTACATTTCATTGTTAAGTCTCCGAGAATTTGTTGTTCAGTTATTGGGTAAATTAAATTAGGTTGATAATTGGGCCAGTATCCTGTAGAGAAAATATAATTGTAAAAATCTGTTATATTTGTTTTAAACCGTTGAAATATATTTTTGAAGAGAAGTGACGAAAATACCCTTAATAAAGAAAAGACGAGCAGACAAAACCACAGGATCAGCCTGTGAAATATGGAGCCCAAGGCCCGATTAAATCGAACGGGACCCTTAGTTTGTAACATTTGTTTTTTTTTTCTATTTTTTGAAAAATTAAAAAAACAAATATATAATTGTAGACACCCTAATTTCGTACATCTGATATGTAACATGACATAAAATATCAAGACATGTTAAAAGGACTAGCGAATCTCAAGTTACAAGGTTGAAAATGTAAAAGGAAAAGCTGGATGCATAGACAGTGAAATGCAGGGGGGCCAAAGTGCCAAAAAGAAGAGAAAAAATTGCCCTGGGAGCCGCACCAGGCCTCATTATGGGCAGCGCCCAACAGTTCCACAAGCACTGTGAAGAAGAGGAGAACCGGTTTGTGAAGAAGAAGAGAACACACAGTTTGTACACAGTTCACAAACTTTCACCGCGCAGTGAGTGATTGTCCTCCCGAGAGAGCGCTGAAGAAATTTCCTCTCCAGCTCCAAAGCTCTGCCAAATCTCCCTCAAAACACTAAAACTCTCCGGCCAAAGTGAAACTTAGTTGCCCTGTTAGGATTCTGCCCTATTCCACCGGTCCAAAAATCCCAAAAAGAGCAATTGTCCTGCTCGAATCCAAACGCCAAATTAGCAAAAAATAAGCAATTGCTCTGCCCGATTTTCGACGTCAGCAAGCAAACAACACCAGCAAAACAAGCAGTTGCGTCGCCCGGATCCTGAGGCGAAAAGCAGCTAAAAAGAGCAGTCACCCTGCCCGAATTCCCGCAACAACAAAGCAACAGCAAAAAGACTTCCTCTCCCTGAAGGACAGAGCGAGCGCACCCTAGGACCTACCAGAAGGTAGTTGGTACGGGATAAAATCCCCACGCTTCAAGAGGTAGGTTTATTAAAGTTTTTATTTATAAAAAGTGCTATTTAGACTAATTAAATGTAAGACAAATAAGCAGTTGTGCTGCCCGAAATTCTATAGAAGATAACACTAAAAAGAGCCATTATTATAACCAAATTTTTATAAATGTATTTGTAACTCCAGGAAGGAGGCTGTTGTAAGTTTGTAATAATTTCCTTATATATATGCAAATATATATTTAATGCTTTATTTCAATTGTTAAATAAATATAAAAAAACATATTTAAGCCAAAAACTATTTTTGAGAGCGAAAGGGTGAGCTGGGTGCCTAACCCCTTCTCATCTCGTAACTTAGCCTCCAAACCTTTTGCAAATCTGGTTATCTTTGGTTTTTCTTTGTTTTCCTTAAAATAAAGATGACGACTCTGTTGATCACATTTGAGTCCATAATTGAGACCGGGTGTATTCCACACGCCTTAAAGGTTTTGAAACCACTCGCTTCTCACAAAGTGGGGGAATCGGTTGAAAATTGGGGCACTCACAGTGGTGACTCCGCTGGGGACGTTGTTTTTATTTTAAACAAAATAAAAACTGAGGACTAAACTCATTTTTTATAAAAAAGAAAAAAACAAGTTTTTCTTTTGTTTTTGGCTAAATATGCTTATTATATTTCTTTAACAGCTTAAATATTGCATTTTTATCTATATATATATATATATATATATATATATATATGCACAGGGGCTGACCAATAATTTTTATGATATCCGACCTAGACCATTCATATGGTGGATCCTTAAAAGAGTATAGGCCCTTCGCCTGAGATCAGTCAAATCTTGGGGAGTCGTAAGGCAGGTGGAATACGAAGGTTCTATACTCTTGAGAAATAATCCATTGTTCCATGAAAAGTCCCGAGATTGTCAAAACAAAGCGGGTGCTTGTCCGATCAATCTTATGAAAAATAAATAATAATAATAAAATAATAAAGTAACTCTGTACTCAGAGCCCAAAAAGTCTGGAACCTTCCCTTCTGATACCTTCAACCATTTTCCTCAGAAACCTGGTCTGAGTTTGGAAAGGAAGAGATAGCACCGGTCAGTTGATACGGGATACATGCACATGGATCAGATTAGAAAATATTAGAAAACATGGATCGATTAGAATGAAATGAGAATGAGAACAGCCGTAGAATACAAGAGGTACCGACAGGGCTGTGGTACGCCCTACTCCCGCTATGCAGCAGTTGGTTAGACCTGTAATTTGATGCACGCGCTGATCGCTTATTGAGCCAAATCACAAACCTCATGTAAGGTCCAAGGCCCAATGTTGAGGGAATCACTTTCCCTGCAACCCCTCAAGAAGCATCTACTTCTTATACACCTTTAAACCCAAACCCTCAGCCAAACACTAACCTTCCACCAACCGCCAGCACCCAAATCACCAATTTCCCACAAAATACCTATTACCCAAATTTTAACTCTTTCTCACCAAATCCACCATATCCTTTTCCAAACACTAATATTCCCCAGAATCCAAATAACCTCCCATTTCCCATTATGAATCTACTTCAAAATAGCCCACATATGGATCCCAGAAAATATACCTAGCCAGAGCAAGTAACGACATATTTACCTTTTAATGATCTTGGTCGTCAGGTAGAAACTACCAATAACCCACTTCCTCAAAATCCCTACCAAATGCCGTAGCCAGGAATGAACCCATCTGTCCTCAATCTTTCCAATATATACCAATACCCAGCGCCACCTCCCACCAAAATAGAGGCAAATATGGAGAACCTGAAAGGAATGATGCTCAAAGTCTTGAACATGTGAGAATTTTCTACGTGGGCATTAGCATTGCAACCTTCAGCTATGTTACCCTCAAAATTCAAAATGTCTGACATAGAAAAATTTAACGGGACTGGATGCCCTATCTCCCACCTAAAATCTTACTCTACCGGCATGCAGTCAAGAGGGACTAGCTTCGAGGCTATGGCCTCCAATTTCCATCTCACCTTGATAGGAGTAGCTAAGCAATGGTTAATGTTAGCAGACAACAGTACTATGGGTACTTGGGACCAAATAGCAGAGGAGTTCCTAAAGAGGTACAAAGGCAATATTACCTCTGAAAATAAAAGAGATCTTGAGGCGTGCACCAAAAAGGAAAAAGAAACCTGCGTGGACTTTGCAGCCAGGTGGAAAAGAAAAATAGCTTAGACATTGGACAGGCCTAATCCGGCTGAATCAGCCAGGATGTTCATAAAAAATCTCCAACCCATTTACCTGAAGCATATGAGATATCTCCCTTATGGTAACTTCAATGAGATAGTGGAAATAGGGATCCGTATCGATGAAGATATACGCACTGGACATTTAAAAGTCGGTACACCTTCCAACTCTTTTTGTTTCTTAAAATGGAAAGCAATCGCATCAGGGTCAGCTGTCCATAAGGTAGAAAATATGCCTATTATGCCACCATATGCCTACTATACCACCAACCAATTTCTCTACCTAGAGCTACAACACTGTACCATGGTCCTATGGAGCAGATAGGTCCATCAATACGGTTAGTGGAAATAATGGTCCAAGCAGAAACTTCAGGGAACCAAACAGGGGAAATAGGCAGTATGATGAATTGCATGCTCCTCAATCTTTGATATTGCAAGGGTTGATGGCACAGGGAGTGCTAAAACCTATGGAAAATTACAGGCCACCGAATCCTCTGCCTAACTCATGGAACCATGCTCAATACTGTGAGTATCATCGCTCCAGTGGTCATCTTACTGACAAGTGCTACGTATTAAAAAATGCGATCTAAGATCTGATAGATGATAAGGTCATCGAAAAACCTCACCCCATGCCCAATGTAGTCAATAATCAATTACCTCAAATCAACATGATTGAGGTAAATAAAGAAAATTGTGTACCCAAGTTTGAAAGGAATGAAAATCAATTACCATATATCGTTGTTCTTCTCTCTCTACCAGAAAAAGAGCTTAGCTGCAATATGCTCTCTTGGGACACTATCCTGGGCAGTCAAACTATCAGTAGCACTGAAAAAGACACTTGGATCGGTGGGAATGTCAGTCACCTTACCAGATCTGGTCGAGCATACCAACCAAATCAAGAAAGTGGTAACCACTCTGGCAAAGACAAAGAAATAGATACTGGAGCTAAAAATATGGAAGATACCCTGTTAGCTCCGATGAAAAAAACCCAAGCAAACATATCCATCTGGGGCTTGCTATGTGCTTCCAAAACTCATCGTGATACACTGGCCAAATCCTTAAGTCAGGCAGTCATCCCCATTGAAACCTCTCCAAATAAGCTCACCCACATGATATGAAACATACACTTTAGAAATGTGATTATGTTCACCAATCTAGATCTGCCAAGAGAAGGAACCAACCATATTGATGCTCTCCACATCACTGTGGGGGTCATGGAAAAAAGGGTCCCTCGAGTCTTGATAGACAACGACTCATATTTAAATGTATGTCCCACCAGCACGCTAGCCAAACCGGGGACAAAGATATCAGAATTGACTCCTTCATCGCAGACAGTAAGGGCATATGACAACACTAGTCGATGTGTCCTAGGGGTGGTAACTCTAATGATGACCATTGGACCTCTGACTATGCCGGTTGAATTCTAAGTCCTAGATATTCCTGCCATTCAGTCTATTGCTAGGACGTCCTTGGATTCATGGGGTGAAAGGGATAGCCTCCTCGCTGCATCAACGTGTCAAGTTTATCCACGATGACCACATAGGAATCATACTTGCCGATAAGATCGTGGAAAATAAAGAAAACGGGGACATCCCAATCCTCGAGATAGAACATGATGACACGTGTATCTTCCTAAGTGGTTTTGAAGTCATCCCTCAAGCCAGAGTCAACGCCATTGAATATGGGCGAGAAACCGACATTACTGCAAAGAAAACAACAATCTTCGGAAATATGGTCCCACTAAACATGCTCCGAAAAATGAATTATATGCATGGTCTAGGTCTTGGCATAAATCAGTAGGGGCTTATCAATCTGGTCCAAGATTAACTTAAGGAATGTATCCCTCCATTTGGTCTAGGATACAAACCTACGCCAGCTGAGCTAGCCGCAGTCATGAGACAGAAACGTGAGAAAAGTAAGGCAGAACGTGAAAAGTGTCCTTACAAAGATCCTCCCTTACAACCATATAGAAAAATTCTAAATGGATACTTTGTAAGAAAAGGAGAAACCGATGCCTACCTCATGTTCCCCGAACCCTGGATAGACCAAAATGGGAAAAGATGCCCTGGTTGGGAAATCTTCGAAGATGTCAGTCTCGCCATTAATGAAATGGAACAGGTTACCCTAGAGCCCTGCAGCATCGTCTATAAAACTGTTGTGGTCGAAAACACTTGGCTCATAGACCAAGATAACTGTGCCCTGATCCTGTTTGGAGATGACTTTATGGGAGATAGTTTCCTGAGCATGATTGACGGATGGACTAATTATGAGAAGCTCCCGGCGGAATTCGAGTCCATTGCTGATAACCCCCTGCATAATTGGTATACTACGACTGGCCCGCTCCTGACGACTGCAGACTTGGTGGACCATTTCGGATATACCATCCCCTCTATTTCCTTTAGCTTACGAACTGGTCATCTATCGACCTGTTCCCTAAAATTGAGGTCCTCAAACCCCAGGACCTCAATAATGTAATATGTCTTGTATAGTTTGCCATTAATAATGAAAATCTTGATGTCTTCGCGTATTCCTTAGTTGCACCTGCGTTAAAAGATGAATTAATTAACATTAATAATGAGTCGTTTAACGAAATGGACACGAAAGAAAAAGGTTACTTACTTGAGCTCGCCAAGTCAGTTAAGCGTCGAGAAAAGCACTGATCAGCAGCATCAGAGGAAGACCTGTCTGTTATCAATCTAGGGTTGAACAGTGAGATCAGAGAGGTCAAGATTGGCAGTTATCTACAAGGGTTAGAGAGGGCAGCATTGATCAGTCTACTCAGAGAATTTGTAGATGTCTTCGCATGGTCCTACGAAGACATGCCTGGGTTAGATCCAGTCGTTGTAGAGCACAGAATCCTGACATACCTTGATGCTAGGCCAGTTAAGCAGAAACTCCACAAAATCAAGCCAGAATGGTCACTGAAAGTGAAAGAAGAGATCATGAAACAACTGCACGTCATGTTTATCCGGGTAGTTGAGTACCCAATTTGACTGTCAAACATAATGACTATTCTGAAACCCAATGGAAAGGTTAGGATTTGTGTAGACTTCCGCGACCTCAATAAAGCATCGCCTAAAGATGACTTCTCTTTACCCATCATTGATATTGTGGTAGACGTTGTGGCCTATCACAAAATAAGATCCTTTGTAGACGGTATGCTGGGCTACAATCAAATCAAAATGACAACAGAAGACCAGGAAAAAACTTCATTCATCACCCCCTGGGGAACCTATTGCTATACTGTCATGACATTTGGACTGAAAAATGCTAGGGCTACATACCAAAGGGTCGTCACTATCCTCTTTTACAACATGATACATAAAGAAGTTGAGGTATACGTGGACGATATGATTGTGCATTCTGAAGATACAAATGGTGCCCATGTCAAAGACCTTCGAAAATTCTTCGAAAGGTTAAGAAAACACCAAATGAAGCTCAACCCGACCAAATGCAGATTCAGAGTTACCAAAGGCAAAGTCTTAGGGTTCATGGTAACTGAGTAGGGGATCGAAATAGAACTTGCTAAAGTGAAAGCCATCATAGACATGCCACAGCCAAAAACTCCAACGGAAGTCAAGGGTTTCCTGGGTCGACTACAATATATCAGTCGCTTCATCAGGCAGCTAACATCCATATGTGAGCCACTATTCAAACTCCTGAAGAAAGGCACTAACCGAGTCTGGGACGAAGAATGCCAGCTTGCCTTCGAAAAACTCAAAGATTACCATGCCAGCCCACCAGTGCTAACTCTTCCTCATGCTCATAAACCTTTCTTCCTATACTTTACTGTCACAGATACTTCAGTAGGGGCTATGCTCGCACAAGAAAAAGAAAATTCCTACATCGAAAATGTCATCTACTTCATAAGTAGGAAGCTACAAGGAAGTGAGCTCAATTACTCAGCCTTAGAAAAAAGTTGCACTGGTCTTGTCTAGGTAACACAGAGGCTCAAAACCTACTTGCAAGCTCGGTCCATCAAACTCATAATCCATATTTTTCTTTGCTCGGGACGATCAAAGCTTAAGTTTGGGGGTGTTGATAAGCTTGTAATTTTCCTCTTATTTTCATTATTTTCCATAATTTTATTGATAATTTTGAGCTTTAGATAATGATTTATTGCATTTGAGATCCTATTTTTATGTATTTTGTGCTTCATGTAGGTATCTCAAAGATATTCGAGGTTTTAAGGCTCAATACATGCTATTCGAGGCAATTCCGGGCTTCAATATTGAGTTTTGATACTTGCCGTTAAAGTCCGTCAAGTATTTCAAAGCACAACAGGTTAACAGAAGATAACAGAGGCTAACGGAGGACCTTATCGCGAAACTTGGGAGCAGAGGGTCTTCGGCAGCCATATTGAAGAAGCCAGGGGCACCGAAGCAATTTCCATTTCTTTTCATTAATGTGTTGTCAGCCATCCAAGTTGCCACGTCACCCGCCTCCATAGCCTCTAACCCACTCCCTCTTGGATGGATCCACCCCGAATCCGGCCCGTTACCTGCTCCACCAGCCCGCCATTCTCACCCTTTCTCCCTCACAGCCTCACCCACTTCCCTATGGGTTGCCCCGCGTCTATCCCTCTTGGGTTGCCCCTTTTCCAGCCCGTGCCCAACCCCTTATTTCTTCCATATTTACCCCTGAAACTCCATCAAACTTCCAATTCTACCCCCCTTCTTGGCCAATACCCTAGCACCAATTTTTGAGAGTAGAAGGGGAGCACAATTTCGGACAACAAGAGGAAGCAGAAACAAGGCACTGCGAGAAGAAGCAAGAGCAGCCACCATTTTCCATTTCCATTTCCTCCTTCTCTCCATTGTTCTTCCATTGTTGTCCAAGGCAAGGGTTAGGAATCTAAATCACTTCCCCCATTAAAAAAGTATTGTACACTTTACTCTCTATTTTTATTTAATGACAATATTTTTTATTGAAGATTTGATTTATTTTCCTAGCATTATGAACTAAATTAATTGCCTAGGGTATTGATATAAATTGACTTGGATGTTGTGATTTTAATTTGGGGTGTTGCTATTAATTGATATTCACTAATTTTTGGGTATTATGTTGTGCTCTTAATGCTTGTATTGATTTGATCACCCAGTACATGATTTTTAAAATTATTTAGTGCATGAAAGTGACTTGATAATTTGGGAAAATACAACGTAGTTGTCTTTGGGTTGGGTTAGTCTATGTTATTAATCCTCTTTAAGATAGTCAATTGGGGTTTTGTGTTTGGAAGCGATTAATTGGATAATTTCATACGTAGTGAAAGCTCGTGATTTTATACTTTTAATTAGTACCGTTATATGAAGCGACAGCCCTTAACAGTGATTTTTGAATCCTCGACTTCCAAAAAAATAGAATAGTTTTAATAGCAATCCCTTACTAAATCACAACGGAAGAGCCAATTGAAAGTCAAAACCCTAAATCCTCTCTCATTGAAGTCGATCTCATTTTAATATTGCTTTATTTAATTTCTTGTTTTAGCTTAATTAATTAGTTAATTCACACAAAAATCGACCGTCTAAATATAATTAAAATTGCAACGTGCTTGGTATTCATCAAAAACAACTAAATTGCTTCCTCGAGGGTTCGACACTCTACTTATTCACTTTATTACTTGTTTGACCGGATAATCTTGCCCGTGTGCGTTCTTAGCACCAACAAGTTTTTGGCGTCGTTGCTAGGGAAACACGATATTGTTTTAAGATATCATAATAGTTGCATTTGAGATTGTAATTTAGACACTTTTATTTTCTTGTTTTTAATTATTATTGTCACTTGGGCTATTGCACCTGATCCTTTTGTTGTAGTTCTTTGTGCTTGTGTGTAGGTGTATGCGACACACCCGATCGGCAAAAGTTTCATTGTTGCCGATTGATCCACAAATTGAAAAAAACTATCCGACTTTGCCATAGAGTACAAAGAACTATGGCGGAAGCGGGTGCCGGAAATAATCCCCGAGAAGAAGCTCAAGGGGTAAATGAAAGGGCGAATAGGGAGAATCTTATTGAGCAAGAAAGGTCACTCCATGACTTCAATATTCCCTTCATGAATGATTATCGACCGAGAATTGTGAGACCTCCCGTGGCCACCAACAACTTTGAAATCAAGCCATCTCTCATCTCTCTAATCCTAGAGAACGTCCAATTTGGGGGATTGGTGACCGAGGACGCCCATGATCATATCATGAACTTCATGGAGATTTGTGACACTTTCAAGATGAATGGAGTGTCGAGTGAAGCCATACGCCTTCGCTTGTTTCCTTTCTCTCTTCAGGATAAAGCGAAAGTGTGGTTGAACTCAGTGACTCCGAGATCTATTTCAAATTGGGGTGAGCTTAGGCAAGCTTTCTTGGAGAAATACTACCCTCTGGCAAAGACGGTCCAATTGAGGAATGCCATCATTTCTTTTTTTCAACTTGATGGTGAGACCTTGTATGAAGCTTGGGAGAGATACAAAGATATGTTGAGGAAGTGCTCACATCACGGATTGCCTCGGTGGTTGATAGTGCAAACATTCTATAATGATTTGCTTTCATTAACAAGAACCACAATTGATGTGGCCACGGATGGAACATTTATGACAAAGAATGTTGATGATGGGTATGCTTTGTTGGAGAAGATGGCCTCAAACAATCATTTTTGGGGAAGTGAAAGAGGAGGTCAAAGAGGTGAAGCCATGGTTCGTGAATCCTCAATCGAAGTTGCTAGCTTGACCGCTCAAGTAGCGAAGCTTACCAAGGTTTTACTAGCTATTCTTCTTCCACAAAAAAGTAGTATGTGAGCTTTGTGGAGGTCCTCACACATCGGATATTTGCCACTTGAAAATGGAATCAATCCAATTTGTTTCCAACTTCAATTGGAACCAAAACAACCCTTATTCAAACACATATAATCTGGGTTGGTGAAATCATCCTAACTTCTCTTGGAGTAACAACAACCAAAACCAACCTTCTTCTTCCACTCAAAATCAAGCTTCTAATACTCTTCCCGTATTCTCTAACCAACCTTACCAACACCAATCATCATATCAAAGTGAACCCCAACCAACCCAACCACTACCCAAGAAAGAGATACCCGTGGAAGACCTCCTAAAAATCATCCATGACCAATAAGCCATAATCATTAGCACCCAATCTTCCGTGAGAAACCTTGAAATTCAAATGGGTCAACTTGCATTTTCCATTAATTCTAGACCCCAAGGAAATCTTCCAAGCACCACCGAGCCAAATCCCAAAGGGAAAAAGCAATGCATGTCTATTACTCTTAGAACTGGGAGAGAGTTACAAGTTGAAAAGGGTGAAGAGAAGGTGGGCGAGCAAAATAGTGAGCAAGTACAAGAAAAATCCAAAGAGAAGATTAAGTCAATTCCCCCACCTTCGGTCAAAGAAAGAGTGTATCCTCGACCTCCATTTCTGCAAAGGCTCCAAAAGGCAAAGGATGACAACCAATTTCTCAAGTTCCTTGAATTTTTCAAAAAGCTTCACATCAACATTCCTTTTGCCGATGCTTCGGAACAAATGCCTTCTTATGCCCGATTTGTGAAAGATATCCTCTCCAAGAAAAGAAGACTTGAGATTATGAGACTATACATTTGACGGAAGATTGTAGTGCTGTGTTGCAACAAAAGCCCCCTCCAAAACTAAAGGATCCGGGTAGCTTTGTAATTCCTTGCACTATTGGAGAATTGTTTTTGGGCAAAACATTATGTGATTTGAGGGCTAGCATTAATCTCATGCTCTTGTCGGTTTTTCGGAAACTTGGTTTGGATGAAGCTACACCTACTTCTGTCACTCTACACAAAAACAAATCAATTCTGTAGATGGGAAAGCAAAATGACTCAAAGTTCAAACCAACCATTTCATGAAAAGAGATATAAATTTATGCAAAGACATGCACAAGCTGAGGATGAGTTTTCCAAAACAGACCTTAAGAAAAAATAATTCAAAATTCCATAAAAATAGATTTCTATGGAAAAGGCAGAACCCCCAAAGCACTTTTTGGGTATGCCAAATATAAATGAAGGTCATTGGATTATTCCTTATTTATGAAACTCTCTCCAAATTCCAAATGGGAAAATGCTTTAAGAGAGGTAAACTTTCATTCAACCCACCATGGCTACTTGCTGAACCAATTCAACAAGTGAGGTATTTTACTCTTAACTTAACTTGCTTTAATTTATATTTACATATTTTCTTAAGGTAAGTAGTTGTTTTATATACCTTTTTAAAATAATTATACTAGCTAGCTTTCAAATTTCAGCAACTACTTCTTCAGCATCTAACCTTCGGCTCTTATAATTTCAACTCTTACACTTTCAGCTTTTAGCTTCTGCAGCTACATTTTTCAGTTAGACTGTACAATAAAACGTTTAAGAAAGTATTTATATGTCCTAAAAACAATCAAATCATAAAAGGAAGAATTAAACAAAATTTCAAAAATCTTCAGAAGCCCATAATAGTGCTTAAACAACGTTTTTTTTGGCCTAAAAACGAAGATATCACCAATAAACCCACTACATGTAGTAGATCTCGTCGAGAGCTTCAATTTGATATGTGGTGAGTCCCGTACCTCATTCGGAATCAAAAGTTATGCCCTGCCGACAGAAAAGCCTCAAACTTTTGATTTCTACTATCACTTTTTTAGTTCAAACTTACACCCAACACCCTTAAACTTCAATTTTATCTCAAAACATTAAAATATGATATATTTAAATTTCTTTTGAGATAAATTAAGCTTGCTTATTCCTTCATAAATATATTTGTTTGAAATACTAACACACACATGTACAAGTTAATGCTAAGTTTAATGCTATCAGCTTCTGACATAAGCTAACATTCAACAGATGCTCAATTTCTCATCAGATGCTACACCTGCTCATGGATGACTATTATCTAAGATATATAAATTATTTTTCATCATCAACAAAATGTAAAAAATGTAAAAATATTTTTTTATCGGTAATTAACAAAATGTAAAAATAAATTTTTACCTGTAATTAAATTTTACCAATTAATTTAAATAACACAATCTACTATAGGGAGTAATTAACTTTTACAAGTAATTAAATATGTTTGGTAAAAATAAATTTGAAACTACAGCATGGTCCTAAACTTCATGACCACATAAACAAATTTTAACAGATTACCATACTTTCCAGTTACTAACAAAAAAAATTGATGCTAAAGCAATCCGATCTGGATATATTAGTACAATAAATCTTTTAAAATTCTAAGTTTGGAGGCAGAGCAACATGATCAAGTTCAAAAGACCCTTTTGGAACATATTCTCTAGGGGTGTAAGTGGTTCGGTTTGGTTTGGTTTATGCCAAAACCACAAACCGAACCGCCTCCTGGTGGTTCCAAAAATCTCAAACCGAACCGAACTAAGTAAGACTTGGAACAGAACTAAACTACTCGGTTTGGTTTGGTTTGGTTCGTGAACTGCCTGGCCCAATAGGCCCAAGCCTAAGTCACGTGCCCGACACATTTCCTGCAAACACGAGCAGAGCACTGGTATTCTGAAGCCCGTTTACGGAGCGAGCAGCGGTCAAACGTTGCTCATTATAATGTGTATTCATAATCTGGGGGCTAGATGCCAAGGTTACAGCGAGTTGGGGGCTCACCCAGCGGGCAAGTGATCAGCGAGCTGGGAGTGCCATCCAACGGGCAGATGTTTGTCGAGCAAGGTTTATTATGCTCAGTTATGAAAGTAACGGTCACCCCGAACATGGGCAGTTATTCCCGAAGAACTTGCTCCCACATTCATGACCAGACCATTGCAATGAACATGACAATTAATACACCCGCCATGCATGCCACAACATTTAATGGGGAGTTATTCAGCTTCCGACATAAGAGATAAAAACCCCTCGAAACAAAGGGGGTAGGTATGTGATTCATACACTAAGGCTAAACTTTGTCGAATTGTTTACTCAGTTGAGTGATAACTAATTCTCACGCCGGAGTACATTTGCAGGGTAAGCCCCTGCCAAGTTTACGGTTATTGTTTGCTTTTCAGGGTTGGGCCTTGAAGATTTCGGATAGATTGAAAGCCAGATATCCAGTTTGAAAAGCCCAGTGCGTCCTTGGATAATTTTGGACGCATCAGTTGGTTCCATTGTCGGGAATCTCGAATTATTGAAGCATTTGATGGGTGCCGGGAATCGTGTTATTGATACGTTTAATGCGAACCAACACCAAACTGAAAAAAAACGACATATGTGGATTCGTCTTGG
Source organism: Codonopsis lanceolata (assembly GCA_013146195.2). NCBI lineage: Eukaryota > Viridiplantae > Streptophyta > Magnoliopsida > Asterales > Campanulaceae > Codonopsis > Codonopsis lanceolata. The sequence goes on from CM028377.1 coordinate 98,447,858, forward strand.
CCCGATGAGCAAGCTGCAATGCCATCGGAGCTCTAACGCCCCCACAACAGCCACCAAATATGTTGTAGGCGGTACCTTCTGATGTGCATATTTTGGATCCGTCTCAATAGTGTTTGGGCCTCGCTTAATGGCCCACTGTATTTTGCATGATGTCCAAAGGATTGGGCCGGGCCCATGCGCAATGAGCTAAATCCATTCCCTCAGGTATAAATAATCCCTTCTAGTTCATAAAGTGGGGGAGCTCTCTCTTTTTCTGATTTAGAATCATACACACACTTAGGGGCTACGCGTCCTCTCTTTCATACTCAGTGTACTGATAAATACGTCGGAGGGTTTTTGGCGGGGGCCCTCCCCGCCGACTTACGGTGTTTATTTTACAGATAATATAGACAGATATCCATCACCGATGACAACATGGCTGTGGGACGGAAACTCCGACGACCCACGTCCACCGCTACCTTCGGCACCCCCGGTATGATGCTTTTTTGGATACATCAGTTCGATTTTGTGGTTTATATAAATTATTTTTAATGAAAGTAACCAACATTGAAAATAACAATAAAAATAAGATTTTTAATTTGGAATTAACATCAAAATTAGGAAATAAGCTACTAACAACAAATTATCATAAATAAAACAATACAAATTCTAAAATAAACACAAACAATAGAAAAAAAATAATAGTTCTCTATCGATCAAGATTTTGTTTGGTTTAGTATCTGTCTATATATATATATACACACACACACACACACATATATATAATGAATAAATCAAAAGTTCAAAATAGTCAATATATGTAATATAATATATATTATATAATAAAAAATAAAACTATATAGCGTGGTTTGATTCGGTTTGGTTTGGTTCGATACAAAAAACTATGAACCGAATCGAACCGCGTGGTTTCCCAATTTTTGAAATAGAAACCGAACCGTCTTCGACCAAAACCAAACCAAATTGACGGGTTTGGTTCGGTTCGATTTCATGGTTCGGTGGTTCCGATTTACACCCCTAATATTCTCTTTCTTCTTCGGTCATTTGAAAAGAAGGAATTATGTGAGTGAATCTGTGAGATAAAAGAGAGGAAGAGAGAGAAATGAAAGATAAACCTACTTGAAGAGAGAGAAAGAAAAGAGAAACGGGGGAGGGAATCCGTAAATAAGGAGAAAAAAGAGAGGAAGAGAGTGAAAAGAAAGATAAACCGACTTGAAGAGAGAAAAAGATGAGAGAAAAGAAAGAGGGAATTCATGGAAATAAACTGTCAAGTTAATCCTGACCGATAGTTATCTTTGCTAAAAATTAATACATGCAAGTAGTTAGCTTTTACCAATGGACTGAGCTCCTATATTATAATATAGATCTTTAATTTACCAATAAAAAAAAACCTACCATTACGTATTGGGCCAAATATAGTTCTGTATTTTGATTGAATGGTTCTCTTAACAGTTAGAATGATTATTGAAAGACCCCTGTAATTGAGCCACTTGTCTATTGAGGTCATCTATTTTTTAGTAAACTTTTCCTGTCGTGTCTATCTCTATCTCTAAGTCTAACTGGCTATTTTTTAAATGAAAGAAGACTAATTCATGATTTTGAGCTACTCCTTCCGATTTCAAATAGTTGTTATTCTATTTTTTTTTGTCCGTTCCAAACAAATTAATTTTTTTTAGAATTTTTCATTTCAGAAAAATCTTTTATCACTTTACTCTTATTTTTTCTACTTATTTTAATTATAATTACATACATAATAACATTAAAAAAAATCATACATTACATAAATATTTATAATATATTTAATTATTTTTTATTAAATGGATATGTCGGAATCATAAAAAACAATAATCGAGAAATGAATAGAGTATTTTATAGTTCATACATATCCTCACCTAGCCATTCCCATCACTCACTTTCGTCTAGTTTTGCAATAAAACAAAAAATAATTCATATAAAAAACTGTTAAAGTCAAGAGATTTTTCTTCGCTTAACTTTTCTTTGTTTCCATCCTTTTCCCAAGACTAAACAATGTAAAATGACATTAAAAGTCAAATAGTCAGACCATTTCAACAATATCAAAGAATTCCCAAGACTCATTAAACAAAAAAGTTGTTCTCCTCCAAAGAAAAGAAAATTAAACAAAAATTTCATTAAGATTTAAGCTATGACGTGACAAAAATCTTGCTTGGGCCATTCGTTTGATGAGTAGGATATTTGAGGTTTGATCTACTTCCTTAAACCTATCTAAGAACACGAAAAAACTTTAATGGAAGCGCAAGTTTTGCCTCACGAAACCACTTCGTCGTGAGAGTTAATATCGTGTGAATCAAAAAAAGAATTTGTCAGAGGTTCTAGGCTCAAGAAAGTATGCGTACATTGCTTAGGATTTATTGAGGGTATTTAAAGGCCCCAAATTTCATTGAATCCGTCTAAGATTCAAATTTCATAGTTACCTAGTAGATTTAGGGAAAAACTCATAAATTATAAGCGTGACAGACGACTGACCGCGAAAGGAAACCTTTGACCAATCTTGGAGAGTAAGTCTCTGAGATTCTCTTGCTTGATACTTGCCCGGGCGAGCATGACTCTGTCCGGCAATGTGATGCAAGTCTGATGATGATAAGAGTGAGTCCGGGCATGGCCCTCTGATCGGACATGCAAGGCCGGTGCTCAACTAGGCTTAGGCGGGATATAAATGATTCTCTACTTGGGTACATTGTTGGCCTTTGCCAGCCCGCTAGACCTGTGGGCCCCTTGCAAGCAAGCTCGTGAGTCGTGACTTGTACGTGATGATCTTTTGTGCTCTTCTCGTGATCGGGTACATCACTACAGTATCAAAAAATGACAAAACTTAGAAAATACGGTTATATAAATCTTTTATCAAAGACAAATTCATTTGATCCAACCCACCGTATATTGGATGGGATGAGTTGTGAGAGAATGCGTCACAAGAGACCTACTCTTAAAAAATATATTTGTAGCTTTCATTCCATAAATTATCAACTTGGAAGAGCTTCATTCTACGTGTTACTTCCTTCCATTTGCTACTAGGTTCTTATGGCTACAAACTATCATAACTGAGTCTCATCGACTTGGATAGAAGAAATTTGAAGAGTGCCATAAGAAGTACTTTATTTGAATTTAGAAAGCAATTACCTTGAAATTTGGAAGAGAATTTTACTATTATTGTGATCCTACTTAATTCAAGAACCAGTTAGACTTCTCTGCTAAACTCTTATATTCTGTATCAGTTATCACCAATTCACCAAACACATGAAGTAGCTTGTAAGAGACTGTTATAGCTTAAATTTAGGTCTTGACGTTCAAACCATGAGAACATCGTAGGAGACCTTTACTACCCAACCCGATAATTAATCTTCAGCCTTGGGGCTACGTACATGGTGATACTTTGGGCCTCGGAAGTCGGAACCACGGGCGGGAAGATATCTTAGGAATCTAAAAAAGAAAAAAATAAAAAAAGCTATTTTTTATGTGTTTTTAGATGCATAAATACAAATAAAATGTAGGAAAACGACCATTTTGAACATTTTCCATCACTTTTCGACATCCAAATGCAGCTAAATATATATAAGCTCAATGCTTCAAACAATTGTTTTCTTCAAAAATAAAATAAAATAATCCAATAAAACCATTTGACAAGTTAATTTTTTAACATTATAACTTGTTTGTATTTTTTACAATAACACTATTCGTATATTTTATTGTGATATATCAAATAGAAAAATAAAACAAATATTTTAAGAAGGAAATATTTTGGGAAAAATACTATAAAGTCCCACACAAAAATTCTCATATCCAAAAGTCGCAAAAAAATATATCCAAAAAGTCCAAAACTTAACTTATCTACGAACGTCGTTATGTTAAAAGCTTACATTTGGACGATAATTTATTTGTCTTTTTCATTTATGACAATATGATAAAAAGTATATTGAATATTATTATTATTATTATTATTATTATTATTATTATTATTATTATTGTTACTACTATTATTATTATAAAAATAATACTATTATTATAATAGTAATATTATTATTCTTCATTAACATTATTAGTATTAAATACCAAAATTCTATTTAAAATTAATTTCATAATGATCTCAAAACAACTATTCAATCTATAAAATTTAAAATTAATTTTTTCATATTAAGATTTAAAAAGTTAACCTTTATACATTTATGAAATCATGGTAGTAATATTACTAGTCAAAGTAGTGATAATAATGATAATAATATTAATAATAATATTATTTATTATTAATAATAGCATTATTAATAAAAATAATAATATTAATAGCAATATTTTAAATATTATTGTTATTATTAATAGTAAGTTATTTGTTGTTGTTGTTTCTTTTATTATTATTTATTATTAATTTTATTAATAATAATAATATTATTAATTTATCTAAAATATTGAATCATTAAAATCATTGAAGTTAAAAATAAGTTTATTTTTCAAATAAAACTCTATACTCTAATGATGTTAGAAGAAGCGTTAAGTTTTGGACTTTTTGGTATTAAGAGTTTAACTTTGGGACTTTTTGTATATGAGATTTTTTTAATGAGACTTTTTGATATTTTTCCAAAATATTTTTGTTTAAATCTTATAAAGGAAAACGAAACGCTGGTTGACTTACTAAAAATTATTTTTTTTCTCCCAAGTTTACACATCAATATTATTGAATAGTAGGCTTTGAAGCACCAAAAGTAGGTGACCTATTATTTGTAGGTTTAATGTATAATTTGGTCCCTGAACTTAACATCATTTATTGATTTGGTTCAACTTGTTTGAGTCTTCCTAATTTGGCCCTTGAACTCAATTTTGGGTTTATATTTAGTCCCTCATTTGACGGCCATCTATTTGGATGTTAATAATTGCACGAAAAAGACTTCTATACCCTTAGTTATGGTAATGAAAGCTCCACGTGTTGACAACATGACCAATACTATTGAGATGGAACTTAGTGAAATCAAAATAAATAAATAAATAAAAACATAATATCTAAACAAAAATGATAGAGTTACCACCAGTGTTACCATCCTGGTGACAACTTTGCCTTGAAGGCAAAGTGCATGTGAGGTGCATGTGCCACTTCAAAGCATAGTTGTCATCATAGTGGTAACTCTAGTGGTAATCCTAGCAATGTTGATATCTAAATGATGTATAAAAACGGGGAAAAAGAAATCAAATTAAAAACCCAAATACTTATTAGAAAAGAGAGAGATGGACTTGAAACTTGAAACCTCCATTTCTACCCCTTCATTCTTCTTCTTTTTCTTTTTTTTATTCTTTTCAATCTCATCTTCCTTTTTTTGTTCGAAACCATGACAGACATAACTGTTTGCTCTCCCTCTCAAGTAGGGCTGGCAAAAATCCCGTTTTTCCCGACCCGTCCCGACGCCCGACCCGATCCCGTCCCGACATTTCCCGATCCCGACAAATCCGGATCCCGATTTTGTCGGGATTTTTCCCGTCCCGACATATTTCGGGACGGTATTCGAGATAATTATCAATTCCCGTCGGGATTCCCGACCCGTCCCGACTATTAATCCCGTCGGGATTCCCGAATCCCGACCCGTCCCGACTAATTTTTTTATTTTTTTTATTTTTAATATTTTTTAAACATTTTTTTATATTTTTTTATATTTTATATTTTATATATTTTATTTTATAAATATTGTGAGTGTTAGACAATGTTTATTTTTTGTTTGCTAAAATTACTTAATGATGTTTGTTAAATTTATTTTCATAATTAATATTGTGGTGTTTTTTTTTTGTCTATCACTTTTCTGCACTTAGTGTAGCTCTTCTCCTACGAGTGAGGGGTACATTTTGTTCATAATGACATATTCAGCAATATTCACCATTAAGTAAATATTCAAGCATAATTTGTAAATATACAATTTGAAATCTTAATTATGATGAAGACATTTTAAAAATATTTTAGTGTCAGAAATTATTGTTCATAAATATTATAGTCGGGATTACGAGATTTTTATATCTCGAACTGTCGGGATCTCGATTTGTCGGGATCCCGATTCGTCGGGTCCCGACACTTATCAGGAACGAGATCGGGAAGAAAATTAAAATCCCGAAATCTATCGGGACGGGATCGAGATGAAGGGTATCGGGACGGGTCCCGTCCCGATTCCACCCCTACTCTCAAGTCTCACTCTCATCTTTTCTTCTCTTCTCATATCGACACCTTCAAAACCCACAAGAAAAAACTCAATTTCTCAACAAACAAATCAACACCCATTTCCAAATAAAAATTATACCTGAAAATTTGAATGCTAGAGTGTATATATTAGCAAAAAATAGAATCAATATTTCATTTTTCTTAAATGTGTACCAATTTGAAAATAGAAATTATGCCCAAAAATTTGAAAGTTAGGGTTTATACTAGTAAAATTCAAATTCAACAAAAGGATAGAAGGCCTTGTTATTGAAAGATAGGGAACGATAGGATGACATCAAATTGGGATCCGAAATGTTGGTAATTTCAAACTTGATCCCGTAACGAATCCGGTGGGAGGTTGGGTGAATTATTAGATCAGGTTCATGCATGGGTCAATGTGGAGAGGCTTTAATCGCCATCGTCAGTGGTAGTATCACCGGGATTCTGAAGACCCGTAAGCGATGGCATTTGTGCATGTTTGTTTGTGTGTGTGTGAGAGAGAGAGAGAGAGAGAGAGAGAGAGAGAGAGATTTTGAGAGAGGAAAGAAAGACATATTTTGAGAGAGGAAAGAGAGACAGAGAGGTTATGGAAATTGAAGATATGATTTCATTTCTTTCTCTATGGGATTGGAGTTAATACTTCAGTAAATTTGCGTTGTGTTATATATATATAACCTCCATCCATGGCAGAATAGTTCTCATCTGGGAATTTTAACTCCCACAATTTGTCTCCTTCAAAAGGCTGCTGAGCCCCCCAAAAAGTCACTGATTGTCCCTTAATCACCTTCTTGGTAATGTACTGAACGTCAGATTCTGATAGGAGCACCAACCATCTTGCCAATTTTCCCACCAACGAAGGCAATTCATACTAGTGCTTCATCGGACGTGCTTTCGAAAAAAAATACCTGGTGTGACTGGGCGTAATGTCTCAGCTTTTTCGTGGCCCATATTATGACAATATGTACATACATGCATGCATACATACATACATACATACATACATACATACATACATATATATATATATATATATATATATATATATATATATATATATATATATATATATATATATATATATATATATATATATGTGTGTGTGTGTGTGTGTGAGAGAGAGAGAGAGAGAGAGAAAGAAGATGGGGTATAAAATATATATTTTTCCTTCCCGCCACTCACTTTTTTCCTTAATATACATTTAGAGCAGGAACAACAAAGCTCCCCGTTTGGGGAGCTTAAGCTCCATTTTTTTTATTTTATTACAAAAATGCCATTAAGCTCCCCACTTAAGCTCCCCAATAAAAATAATCTTTTAACAATGCACAAACTCCAATATTTTTATATACCTCATCATCGTTATCTCCAATAATTTAATATTTTTATAGAAAAATGGCTAGAAATTTGAAAAATTCATAGAAATTTTTTATGATATCCAAATGAAACAAACCAAGTCTCTATTTGTATGTAAAAATGTTTACTTTAATACAGGGAAAAAAATATTTAAAAAAATATTTTTTATGGTTGAAAATTGACGAAAAAAGAAAATGGAGGAAAAGTAAATAATGAAGCAATTGGAAAGGAGAGAGGAAAGGGCAGGTGGCAGATTTTGGTTGGCAAGGAAAGGAAAGGCGCAGCAATTGTTGGGGAGCTTGTTTAGCTCTTGAAACACCTTTTTGCTTAACAAGCACACCAATAGGAACCTTTGTTAATTGAAAGAATCTCAATTAATCTCATAAGCACCCATTTAGGAGCTTTGTTGTTGATGGTATTAGTCCACTCGAAATCCTAGTCATCATCCATTGAAGGCAATTTTGTCATTAAAATGAAATTTAATTTAAACATCAAAGTTGACAACATTAATAGATGGACTAATGGTAAGGCGAAAGTCGAATTTAAGGACCAAAATAGGAAGGCTCAAACAAGTTGAACCAAATCAATAAATGATGTTGAGTTTAGGGACCAAATTATATATTAAACCTTAATTGTATGACATCTACAGTGGTAAAATTTCATTAAATATACAATTGTCCACTGGCTGACTGTCTAAGTCAAAAAATGAGAGAGTCATCTTTCTGGGATGATTATGAATGAAGGAGAGTCATCATTCTGGGATGGCTCTCAAACATGATCTTCATCTTTCTGGGCTGGCTCTATGGTTTTAAAAGAAAAGGTCAAAAAAAAAAAGTCATCATTCTGGGATAGCTCTCAAGCATGATCTTCATCTTTCAGGGTCGACTCTATGGTTTTCAAAAAAAGAGAGGCTAAAGTCGGATTTTTGGGATGGTTATGAATGAAGGAGAGCCATCTTTCTGGGATGAGTCTCAAGCATGATCTTCATCTTTCTAGGCCGGCTCTATGATTTTAAGAAAAAGGTCAAAAAAAAGAGTCATCTTTCTGGGAAAGCCATCTTTCTAAGATAGCTCTTAAGCATGATCTTCATCTTTCTAGGCCGGCTTTATGGTTTTCAAAATAAAAAAAGATAAAAAAAAAAAAAGAGTGCCATCTTTTTGGGATGGTTATGAATGAAGGAAAACCATCTTTCTAGGATGGCTCTCAAGCATGATCTTCATCTTTCTGGACTGGCTCTATGGTTTTAAAAAAAGGTCAAAAAAAGAGAGAGTCGTCTTTCTGGGATGGTTATGAACGAAGGAGACCCATCTTTCTGGGATGACTCTCAAGCATGATCTTCATCTTTCTGGACCGGCTCCATGGTTTAAAAAAAGGTCAAAAAAAGAAAGAGTCATCTTTCTGGGATGGTTATGAATGAAGGAGAGCCATCTTTCTGGGATGAATCTCAACCATGATCTTCATCTTTTTTGGTCGGCTATATGGTTTTTTTAAAAAGAGTTAAAGGCAGATTCTTGAGATGATTATGAACAATAGAAAGTCGACTTTATGAGTAGGTTTTTGAGATGAATATCATCTTTCTACATATATTAGGGTTGCTAGTACATTTTCTTTGTTTCTCTTCTTTTTTGAGAATGAGGTAGGAGCAAAATTGAATTTATAAGGGCAAAATAGTAACTATATCCATTGTGAGTGATGTATTAAGCAAAATGGGCGTGATGTATTAAGAATTGTCGTTTTTTTATAAGCTAATTCTTGTATGTGTCCATAGGATTATTGAGTTTAAGTGCATCGGTTTAGTCTTCATCAATTTTGGAGGAGAGTAGTAATGGTGGTGTGGAGTGTTGACCATGTAGGATATATATATATATATATATATATAGGTGCACCATTTGAAAAGTTCTCGTCAAAATGAACTTTCCAAAAATGACAACACTTATGTTTTAAATATGAGGTTGTTTTTGCCTAGAAAAATAAGTTCTCGAAATTTGATACAATTATTAAAGCAGCTCTTAATGGGTTTGGAAATTGAAATGTTAGGTTGTCATCATTATAATCTAGGAATCCTTCAAATTATATATATATATATATATATATATATATATATATATATATATATATATATATATATATATATATATATATATATATATATATATATATAATTATTTATTTATTTATTTAAAGTTGGTAAGGAGCATTATGGTTGTGACACCTCACCACCTTTTGATAAATCTCCATTATAAAGCATCCATGTGGAGACTTTAAAAACACTTGGTTTTCTAGTCATTAAGTAATAATAATACATAATAATAATCAATATGATAATGGATATTAGTATTAATATATATAACTTCTTCTATTGTCAATAGTAGAAGGCTTATATTTAAAAACTTTTACAACTAACATTATTTCTAACCAATGTGGGATAAAACTTTTTAAGGTGAGACATTATTTATAATGACTCACTTATAACAACATACTTTAAGTTTTGATATCTTATTCATCCAAAACTTGATTTGGACAAATAAATATATCATTTCGATGCTCTTGCCGATTATAATACATTTGCACAATTACTTTTGCCAACAAACAAATGGCATAAAGAAATTTGCGCCTCAAGTTGCATAATTTCTTTCACTAAAAACACTAATTTTTTAAACAAATATTATACTTTAAGTCTTGATATTTTATTCATCCAAAACTCGATTTGGACAAATAAATACATCATTGATACTCTCATTGAGTAGAACACATTTGCGCAATTACCTTTGTCAATAAACAAATGATACGTAAAGAAATTTGTACCTCAAGTTGTACAATTTATTTCACTAAAAACACTAATTTTTTTAACAAGTATTATACTTTAAGTCGTGATATCTTATTCATCCACAACTCGATTTAGACAAATAAATATATCATTTCGATGCTCTCACCGAATAGAACACATTTGCGCAATTACATTCGCCAACAAACAAATGACATGTAAAGAAATTTGTGCCTCAAGTTGTACAATTTCTTTCACTAAAAACACTATTTTTTCAATAATAGAAGAGATGTATCCCACATTGGTTAGAAATTGATATTGGTTTAAAAAATACTATTATTAAGTACCAACAAAAGATATATATCATACATTGGTTAGAAAATGATGTTGATTTTCAAAGTTATTTGATAAAAGACTTTAACCATTATTACCAATAGAAGATGTATATCTCACATTGGTTAGAAAATGATGTTGATTTTAAATTATTTTATATTATTACCAATAAAAGAGATGTATAGCATATTGTTTAAAAAGAAAAAAAAAGGTTAGATTTTAAAATCTTTAGACTAAAGACTTTCACTTTTACAAGAGATGTATCTCACATTGGTTACAAAATATCTTACTATTATTATCAATAGAAGAGGTGTATACCACATTGGTTAGAAATTGATGTTGTTTAAAGAATACTATTATTAATTACCAATAGAAGAGATGCGATGTATCCAAAAAAGCATCATACCAGGGGTGCCGAAAGTAGCGGTGGACGGTGGGTCGCCGGAGTTGCCGTCAGGCGGTCATCTTGTCGTCTGTAGTGGATATCTGGTTATATTATCTGTAAAATAAACACCGTGAGTCAGCGAGGAGGTCCCCCGCCAAAAACCCTCTGGTGTGTTTATCAGTACACTAAGTATAAAAGAGAGAGCGCGTAGCCCCCAAGTGCGTGTGTGATTCCAATTCAGAAAAAGAGAGAAAGAACCCTTTCACTATGGACTTGTGGGGTTATTTATACCTGGATGGAATGAGCCTAACTCGTGGACTATTTGCCTGATGGACCATTAGATGAGGCTCACATGCCATTGAGGCGGATCCAAAATGTGCACATCAGTAGCCCTCCACTCATTATTCTTCGAGATTCATTTCGAGGGTAAGGAGTACTGTTTGCTCGTAATCTTCTTTAATTTCTCGGGATGGTTGAGGCTTAATCACTTTCACCTTGGCAGACAAGATAACAGAAGTGTTGGGATTAGTCACGACTTTAGTCGCTTTTGACCGCCATTATATATTTTAATTAACTAGTACACTTTATAACTTGATTGTTTAAGCCCTTTCTATAGCGTGCAAAGTGACACTTGGGCCAAGGTCAAGTCCCAGTACTCGACTATGCGAGCAGAACTACCTTTGAAAAGCTAGCGAGCAGAACGCCACCATATTATCGTCGATGGTGGATATCTGGCTATATTATTTGTAAAATAAACACCATGAGTCGGCGAGGAGGGCCCCCGCCAAAAACCCTCCGGCGTGTTCATCAATACATTGAGTATGAAAGAGAGGGTGCATAAACCCCAAATGCGTGTGTGAATCTAAATCAGAAGAAAAGAGAGCCCCCACTCTATGAACTACAAGGGGTTATTTATACCTACGGGAATGGATTTAGCTCGTTGTGCATGGGTCCGGCCCAATCCTTCGGGCATCATGCAAAATTCTGTAGGCCATTAAACGAGGCCCAAACGCTATTGAGCCGAATCCAAAATATGCACATCAGTAGCCCCTACTCATTATTCTTCGAGATTTATCTCGGAGGTAAGGAGTACTATTCGCTTGTGATTCCCTTTAATTTCTCGGGACAGCTGGGGCTTAATCACTTTCACATTGGCAAACAAGATAACAGAAATGCCGGAATGAGTCACGAATTTAGTCGTTTTTTGGATCGCCATTGTATATTTTAATTAACCAGTATGCTTTATAACTTGATTGTATCTTTATATAACGAGCAGAGCGCCACTTAGGTCAAGGTCAAGTCCCAGTACTCGACTATACAAGCAAAACTATCTTTGAAAAGCTAGCGAGCAGAAGCGCAGGTAGGCGCGGTTTACAACTCAAACGCGAGTAAACTCGAGCGGGAGCCTTTTGGCGAGCATAGACATATCATGCTCGTTAGAAAGATGAACACTTGGTCTTAGGTATAATCTAAGAACCACTCAAACACTAACCCTTTTTCACGGGCAGAGCTACCTCTTACTCGTGAAAAAGAGAATAATCGAGATAACAAGCTCGAACACCAACCCTTTTTCACGAGCAGAGATATATCTTACTCGTGAAAAAGAGAATAATCGAGATAACGGGCTCGAACACCAACCATTTTTCACGAGCAGAGATACTTTCTATTCGTGAAAAAAAGAATAATCGAGATAACGAGATCTAACATCAACCCTTTTGCACGAGCAGATATACCTCCTACTCGTGAAAAAGAGAATAATCGAGATAACAGGCTCGGATACCAACCCTTTTTCACGAGCAGAGATATCTCCTACTCATGAAAAAAAGATTAATCGAGATAACGGACTCGAACACCAACCTTTTTTCACGAGCAGAGATACCTCTTACTCATGAAAAAAAGAATAATCGAGATAACAAGCTCGAACACCAACCCTTTTTCACGAGCAGAGATACCTCTTGCTTGTGAAAAAAGAATAATCAAGATAACAGGCTCGAACACCAACCATTTTTCACGAGCAGAGGTACCTTTTACTCGTGAAAAATAGAATAATCGAGATAACTGGTTTGAACACCAACCTTTTTTCACAAGCAGAGATACATCTTACTCGTGAAAAAGAGAATAATTGAGAAAATAGGATCGAACACCAACCCTTTTTCATGAGCAGATATACCTCTTACTCGTGAAAAATCGTATAATCGAGATAGCTGAGCGGTAAGCAGAGAGCGCATGCGTACATAGAACAAAATCTGATAGTGTGGCTCGGGCATAATAATAGCGTGCTCGGGCACAAAGTACAGAGTAGCTTCCGGGAAGGAGCATATTATGTTTGATCTTCCTTAGTGTAGCCCTTACTTCTCAAATGTGAGGGTTTATCTTGAAGTTGAGAAGTATCACTAATCAGTACTGTTGGCTCTTGCGTAGAAGCCGACATATGATATGTTCATTTTAATCGCTCAGATCTCCGAGTAGTTACTGCTTGTTAAGGCTCGTAGTATGCTAGAGCACCGTAGAGCTGTTGGGGAAAGCCTAGGCTTTGTTGACATGGACTTCATACCTGAAGTCTTATGTGCATCATTTGCAACTCAAGCATATTTCTCCATTTAATAAAATTGGAGTTTGTTTTGTGCATTTAACTTATGCGAGCAAGAAAGTAATCACGCTTTTACACAACACGACCAAAAAAATGACGTAATATCATCATTTTGATTCATAAGAAAATAAATCATGTCATCTCATGCACAATGTCGATTAAGTCAATAATTCAAGGTACATTGGACGTATTTAATGTAATTTATATATGACATGAATGCTCCTCATAATATCATATATTGCATGTCATAATTGGTGACTTAATCACATTTAATTTACTTTATGCTAAATAATAAATGTCATGAGTAACTAACCCAAAATTAAATAACCAATAAATCATAATCATCACCCCATAATTATGATAATCAATAATTGGTGACTTAAGCACATTCTCTTTTTGTTGTAAACCTGTACAAGTTAGAGTAGTCTAGAGCAATCAAACGATTTTTCTTTTTAACTTAATTTTAATTAGTTAGGCGTATAATAGCTACCCGACAAGCAGAGTAATGCGAGCAAAATTCATAGAAAACTGAGAGAAAAATGAAAAAGCATACCTGAGAATGGTGGGAAGTGGGAACCAATCTAAATCAACCCCGAAGAGGATGAACAGACCATCCCACTTCTTCTGTAAACCAGACCGGTTACTCACCAAAACTGTTATGCCCTTTAATGCGTCGTAACCGACGCATGATGGAGAGATTACGTGGGGCATGTCTCCGGTGCGTGACTGGCGCGTGAGGGGCCAACTACTACCACTGTCGTTGGTAGCGCATATGAGTACCATTGGTTCATTTGACGACGATTCTCACATTGCTAACAATTTTCAATTATAAGCGAGGCTCCACAAACTACACAATGAGCGGAGGAGAAGACACTGTCGCCATCTTCTATTAATTTTCAGGAAAGAAGACCACAAAATTGAAATTTTGTTTGCTCTCCCTTTTAGCTCCCAATTTGTTGTTGAAACTTCAAATTCATCCATGCTCCGCTGCAATATTATGATCTGAGTTTGCACAGGGTGAAAGATGTTGAGATCTTCTTCCGCCCACCACAACTCCTCATGGCGACGCGTGTGGGGTCGAACGATGGTAGTTGTGGTATCGCCGGCATCGCTCCGGTGAGACGAAACCATCTGTGATGCCGGTTTTGGTTTGCTGCCCCATGCTCTTCAAAAGTGAGAGAAATCCTTCTGCGATGTCAGCGACTTTCCTCAAATGATCTTCTCTGTTTTGTCATAATTCCTTCCTTAAGCTTTGTCTTGATTTTCGTTCCCCTTTAGCCACTCATTTTTTTCCATTATTTCAGTTCCTGGCAATGGAACCAACTGATGTATCAAAAAAAACATCATACCGGGGGTGCTGAAGGTCGCGATGGACGTGGATCGTCGAAGTTTCCATCCGACAGCCATATTATTGTCGGTGGTGGATATCTGACTATATTATTTGTAAAATAAACACCGTGAGTCGGCGGGGAGGGCCCCCGCCAAAAACCCTCCGGCGTGTTTATCAGTACATTAAGTATGAAAGAGAGGGTGCGTAGCCCTCAAGTGCGTGTGTGATTCTAAATCAGAAGAAAATATAGCCCCCACTCTATGAACTACTGGGGGTTATTTACACCTGTGGGAATGGATTTAGCTCGTTATGCATGGGCCCGACCCAATCCTTCGGGCATCATGCAATACATTGGGCCATTAAACGAGGCCCAAACGCTATTGAGGCGGATCCAAAATATGCATATCAGTATTGAAGAACAATTCAGAAGGAAGACTGTATTTAAGCTCATATTCCTCATGTCATTCAGATAGAAACGTTGATATTTTGAATGATATACATACTTTTTGAATGTTTAAATAAGATTTCATAATCTGAAATACTAAATCATAAGTTAAATTTGAAGGTTGGAACTCCAGTAATGTTACTTCGTTACATAGACCATTCCTTTGAGTTATACAATGACACGAGATTTATTATTATAAGACTGAGAAATCATGTTTTAGTAGGTCGAGTTCTTTCAAATGACATTTACGGTGATACTGTTTTGTTTATATGATTTTACACCCATGTACTAATCGTGTAACGCACGGGTGTATCACTAGTTGACTTAGAAGAAGAGAAAAAAAGAATAAAAAAGAATTATTAATATTTATAAAATATTTGTAAAAAGGGCGTAAATGTGACTTAAAATTATTCATTAGTTATTACTTGAAATTTGCAAATGTTTAACTCATGAAAAAAATTTTATTCAATTTATTTTTTAAAAAAATCACATGCGATGTGACAAGTAGGGGTGGAATCGGGACGGGACATGTCCCGATTAGCCTTATCTCGATCCCATCCCGATAGAATTTGAGATTTCAATTTCCTTCCTGATCCCGTTCCCGATAAGTGTCGGGACCCGACGTGTCGGGATCCCGACAGTTTGGGAGATAAAAATCCCGTAATCCTGACTATAATATTTATGAATAATATCTCTGACACTAAAATATTTTTAAAATGTCTCCATCATGATTAAGATTTTAAACTGTATATTTATAAGTATACTTGAATATTTACTTAATGGTGGGTATTGATGAATTTGTCATTATGAACAAAATGCACCCTTCACTCGCAGGAGAAGTGTTGCACTAAGTGTAGAAACTTGAAAGAAAAAAAAAAACCACAACATTATGAAAATAAATTTAACAAATATCATTAAGTAATTTTAGCAAACACGCAATAGATATTGTTTGAAAGATAGTGTCTTGACTTGACAATAGTACACACTCAAAATATTTATAAAAAATTTTAAAAAAATCCCGACAAAGTCGAGATCGGGATTATGTCGGGTCGGGATCAGGATGAGTGTCGGGTCGGAACGGGAAGGGAAAACGAGAATTTTTGCCAGCCCTAATGACAACTAAGCACTAAAGCTAACGTTATTGGATAGAGTTAACATAATTCCACTAAAATAGAAAGAAATATTTGAGTATGATGACTAAAGTGCATATATTTAATTTGTCTTAAAACATTTGGGTCTTGCTTAGGGAAGGGAGCTCTCTATTATACTGACCCACTATGTTATGCATGATTATTGAATGTATCGGTTCGGGCCCATGGGTGACAAGTCAACCTTAACCCTCAGGTATAAATAAATTATATGTGTTCACAGTACGAGGTCTCTATTTTTCTACAGTTTTCACTCCACACACAGAGGCTACGTGCCTTCCTGTTTTATACACTGATAAACATACCTGAGGGTTTTGGTGGGGAACCCTCCCCGCCGACTCACTGTGGATTCATTTTGCAGATCTACACGCAGCCATATATTCCATTCATATGACAATTCTACGATTGTTCCGGTCAATGAACGATTCACATACGATCACGACTTTCGGCACCCTCGATACGATGATATTTTTAAATCATCAATGACATAAATTAAAAGAAAATACAATAATTAAACACGTAAATGAATCTGAGTACAGTAGTTGAAAATGGCGTTAAGTCAACTATTTATTAAATTTCTTGTGACAAAAACAAAACAAATTTAGTAAAAATAATATACTCCGAATTTAGAAATAAGCATAGTGTGAAAGAGAGTCGCACACTCGCACAATAGGTCAATAAAATTGTATGTAAGTATGCAATTTGAACTGTTTTATTTTATCCTATTTTGTTAGTAATTTTCTTTTAAAAAAATCCTTTTTTATTCTACTTCATTTTTAGAATTTTTTTTAATTTGTGCGACAAGTCAAATATGATTTTTGTTTTTAAAAACTGAGGAAGTAAATCATTTTTTTAAAAATCAACTAATATTTTATAGTATTTTTTTTACCAACTAACCAGCAAAAAGCTTGGACATCACATAGTAGAAGCAAAAATCTTGAATGTAAGCAATTTTGGAGACAAAATCTTTATCCCAAAAATGTCATTGTCTCCATTAGTAAAAAGGAAACTAAAAAAAAAACTTGATCACGAAAATATAATTAATATCGAAATACTACTTAATGAACCTAAATCTTTATTACAATTGTAGAGACAACTTATTGATATATTTGAAACTAAATTATATATCTAATAAAATGGACATAAAGTAAAACCAGTACAGTGACAAATCTATAAAAATATAAAGAAATATAAATAGACATATATTTTTCTATTTCCATTAGACTCAAATTTAATATAACAAAAATATTTCAACACAATCAAGATTTTAATTTTATTGTTCATTTTACATGTTAATAAATCGAGATCGAAATTTGTTATAATATTTTATACGTTAAAAATCTGTAGTCTTATAGAAAATAAAAGATGATGAACTTAAATAACCGGCTTCAATCAACATGTATTCTAAAAATCTTATATTTTTACTTTTATGTAAAACAAAGATAGTCAGTAAAAAAGTGTGTTTACTAAATATTAGAAACTAAAGAAAAAGAAAGTAAACCATTGCTTATAATTTCAACCCGAGAATGTAGGTCAAACAAAAGTTAATGTTAATAATTGGTAGTATGATATGCTATGATGATTAACAAAAATTAAGGTCAATCATTATTGCTAATTGCAATTCATTTTTTTAATTTTATTGTATCTTTATTTTGCTTAAATAATATTTAATTTAAAAATATATATGTCTCTGTATTTAACGTATGGGCGTAAAATTATATTTACGGATTGTTAACTGGGCTACATCCTTATCGGTTTGGACCGTCCAATGGCATTTAATCGGGCTGACAAATAAACCATGGCCCTATGATACGACAAAGGTATCCAACTTTAGCCCATACTACTAGGTGGCCCTTTAATCTCACATGATTCCAACTTCCAGTGAACTTTTATGATAAATTATGAGTCCCTTTTTTAGAGATTGGTAACCGTTTAAGTATATTTTTTTCCAACTGCATAAATCTACTTCCGTTATTTTTTTTCCTAAAATGTCTATCACGATGTAACAAATGAACTGTAAAGCAATCGATGCATATTTCTTTGCCCTGTCAAAATCACACCTTATCCTCTTCTTCCTAAAATTTCTCTGTTTAATCTATGTTTCTATTTCAAATATCTCTGTCTTCGTCTTTCCAAATATCTTTGACTTCGACCTGCAATTTATTCTTTTTTCCTAAAAAAATTCCAGTGAATTTCTCTTTCTAAAATTTCTCCGTTAATTCTCTGTTCTATTCCAATAGCTTTGTAGCGAAGAACGTTGATTTTCGTGTATATATGGGAATGATCAATTGTCGGGAGTTAAGGATTTTTACTTAGGGAGATAAATGTGAAGAAACAGAGTGAGAGAAAAATCAAATCCAAACTGATGCATCCCGATGCATGATTGAATTATGTTTTCATCGCGATACATGAATTTTGAATCACGGTGCATGAAACTTCTTCCCAATAATCCAAAGGCAAAAGTTGGATTACAGATGCACACGTTGAAATTGCGAAGCACACATCACTCATTTCAGTTAAGAATGCAGTAAATGCCCCACTATAACATATACAGTAGCTTCTTTTCTTTCTAAAACTTCTTCGGTGAATCTTCTTTTTTTTTCTATTTTTTTGTGTGAATCTTCCTTAACTTCTTCCTAAAATTCCTCTAGTGAATCTTCATTTCTTCCTAAAAATTATCTGGTGAATTTCTTTCTAAAATTTATCCCGTTAATGTCTGTTTCCATTCCAATAGCTTGTAAAGTTGATTATCGTGGATATACGTGGGAGATCAATTGCCGGGAGTCAATGCTATCTAACTTGGGAGATGAATCACTATGAATGTGAAGAAACATAGTGAGAGAAAAATCAAAGCCAAACCGATGCATCTCAATTCATGATTTTGAATTATGTTTCCATCGCGATGCATGATTTTTGAAATACGATGCATGAAACTTCTTCCCATTAATCCCGATGCAAAAATTGAATTACCGATGCACACATTGTAATTGCAATTCATCGAATTTGAATTACGAATAGCGCGCCAATAATCTAATTTCATTAAGGATATATTCGTCATTTTACCATACAAATGTCCTTTACCGGTTAAATACAAATAAGAGGAATCTTAGCGGTTGAAAATATAACAAAAGGGATCAGCCTGATTATATCCCAACTTTTATTAAGGGTGAAATTTGGGTCGGTCCTCTGTGGAGAAAATATAATCACAAAAGTTAACGATAATTTTTTTTAAACCGCTACAGTACACTTTTGGAGGTTAATTGACAAAGATACTCTTAATAAAGGAAAGACGTACAGACAAAAACACTACCCAAATTTGAGCATCGTAATTCAAATATTAGGCCTCACAATTCAAAATTGGGCATCGTAATTCAAAAATTGGGCATCACAATGCAAAATTTGTACATCGCGGCATACAAATTAAATGTTAGAAACAGGAAAGGCATCATTTCTCTCTCCTCAATCCTTATTAATATCTCTCTCTCTCTCTCTCTCTCTCTCTCTTTTTACCTTTTTCTTTCTCTCCTCAATTACACCCACACCACTTTCTCTCTCTTCTCAATAACATCCACTTTATTAAAGCTTAAAATTGTTCAACCCAATATTATTATAACACAAGACCCACTCAACTAGCTTCAACGCTTGTTACTGTCATTCGCATAATAATACTTGTGCTGCTGCTGCTGCCATTATATTCACCATCGAGCAAGATTTTTGAAAAAAAATGAAAGCTCAAACTTGTTCAACATGGGAAGTTCGGAAAATTCGAAATTGGCTCTCCAAGGTAGGTTGACATCTCCGAGCTTGATAATAACAATCTTTTGCTCCATTTCTGGCTACAATATGTGAACAACCTTGCTCGATGGTGGTGGAGGAGATGGGCGAAGACTACAATGTGGGCGTCATTGCATATGGTGTGGGCGTCGTTGCTTCCGAAGTGGGCATTGTTGCCTTCAATCGGAAAATGCAAATGCTTTTACTTTGAATCAACTGCTTCTCTTATTTGATTTTGATTGAAAGATAGAAAGGTTCTCAATATTGCCATAGTCCTCCAATCCATACGTTTCAGACATTTGGACCAGCCAAACTCTTTTTTGTTGACACCGCCACTGGTATGAGAATGATATCTGTTATAAAATGGAATATGACTATTTTGCGTAATATGTAAACATTGATTGAGGAAAAGTGGAGTGCCATATAGCAGCAGTGAGACTTTTTCTTCCATTAGACCCAGTTCAGTTAGATGAGTTCCATAATTGAATGAAAAAGTATATAGGTTTCGTTCAGTATACGCCATAGAGAGAAGACGATGATTTGATGGGCATTTTAGGAAGAATTTAACGAAAATGAACTTATGCGGTTTGAAAAAATAAATCAAAGAGTGGAGCGGTTACAATTTCTAAAAAAAGGACCGACCCACAATTATTCATTTTATTAACCAGGTCAACCCTCAATCTACAAGACTGCAATCCAACCTAACACTGCTCTTTAGCTTTATTTACTTGTCACTTGAGATCAATTACACTATTCGGCTTGGTACCATATGACTGCCTAGGTTTTAAGGCCTTCCAAAAGAAGGCCACCTACCGTAGTTGGCCTCTTAATTTTTAAAACAAAAATAGAATATAATTACATTTAAAATAAATAAAATTACTATAAAATAGATATCTACAAGGATATTTAGTTTTTTTTTTATGGGAAAAGTAGTTCGTTCTGATCAATTCGCGCGTATCTCATTTTGATGAAATTTTGCATAGCATGTCCAAATTATCCGACAAAATGCTGACCGCAGAAATCGATCAATTACTTAATGCACTTTTGGAGGAGCTCTTGTAACAATTTCGAGAGTATCAATTGGGCCTCGTTAACAATTTGACTTACACACTTGCACCAGGACCATTTTAAGCAAATAGGGCCCTTGAAACTTACAAAGGTCCAATTACGGCCCTTATCAATATGGTGCTTCCATCTGTACTTACAGCATCTAGAAATGGAAGCTTGATATTATCGAACTTCTTTCTCACTCTCTCCTCAATTGTAATTTGAACTGTCGGAACGATGGCTTCGCTTACAAATTCCTTCGTTCCAGTTCGAAACTCCCAATCTCAATTCGTATCTGGTAAGTGTTAAACCTAAATTCAATTTGTTTTCGCGGTTTTTCAATTCAATCATGATAGTTATCATATGGTGTCTTTAGCCGAATCTCGTAAAGAAATTATTAGTGATGTTGTTTGTTGATATGAATTGTTTTGTGTTTTAATCTTGTTTAATATAAATTTAATTGAATGTTTACTACCATTTGAAAAATTTGTTCATTAGAAAGTACATGCAGGATCTCAAATTATGCATAGAAAGCGTACTGTTTGGTATCTGAATTGGTGATGTTCTTAATTTCTTATTATGACATTTACACTAGCATTACTCATGATCCATGAACTTAACTGTGTTTGGGTTGTGTTGGGAGGTGGGGGTAGTGTATGTGACCAAAAACTGATTAATCCGAAAATGATTTATGTGCATGATAAAGCAACTATATAAAATGCTCCCTCTGTTCCTAAATGAATGAGTGTCAATTCTTTGTTTTTCATGCAAATGGAAGTCATGTTAGCCATGAATACCCATGATCTCTATATTATCAAGGTTACATTAGTTAACAGTGGTGACTTAGGTAATTTAGCATATCAAGTTGACAACGGTGATTTCGGTAGATTCCATCGTAGATTTTTAAAGAAGTAACCCTCATTTGGGGACAGAAAATCTAAAAAATAAATGACACTTTTTAGGGATGGAAGTAGTAATTATTGGTTAGTATATATTATCAATTCCACTCAGAAGTCACAGATGAGAATAAAGTGGAAATGATTTTCTACTGTATTATAGATGCATGTTTTTCCAGTGTTGGGGGGGGGGGTTTGTGGTCTGGGTTGGCTTGGCATGGCCCCCGCTAACCAGTATTACTAGTATTAGTATGGTTGGATTTTTCAACATTCCTTGCTTTCATACTGGTCACAAGTCAAGGATGTGGGATTGCCAACATTCACGTCTGTATTACAGTCTCACGCTGATGCCAGAACACACTGATTTATTATTATTTTTGTTGAAACCTTAGTCCTGTGTGAATAGGTCGATCATTAAAAGGTGGTTCATTGCCACACTTTCTTTCAAGTGGAGTTTGTGGAGAAATAGGGAGAATTTCGAAGGGATGGAGCTATTGGTAATTTGGTACAAATTTTAAAAGACCTAAAGTTGAATATGCTCCATTTCTGGAAGCACGAGGTTCCCTGCAGAATGTGGAAAATTTTGTTTAAAACAGGATTTTCAGCTAGGAGCTCAAGAGTATTACGCAGTTCAATGCTGCAGAGATGGAAGAGTTATGTTTCGTTTGTTTCATCTATTGTAGAGGGGTTGTGCCCCCTTGACGCACTTTCTCTTTCTATTTACATAAACACAGTCATACCATTTTCTTATTAATATGCTACAATGGTTGTGCAAACTAAGGTTGCACTATGAACAAACATTTTATATATTGCCTAGCTTTAATTGGCGCTAATGACGCTAGAAGGTTAACCTGCACCATTAGAGAATTGGTGGTATGAGTTAGACCTGGTTAGTTAAGAACGCACATGCATTTGATAGTTAATAATCTATATTGATGCCGCGTACTCCCATGAGTCCCATCCATAGCATTGGAATCTCAAAGAGCCTCTTTTCTCTTTCATTTTGATGTCCCATTTGGAGAATCTACTTAGAAAACTAAGCTTTCACTTTCTTGGTTTTGTAGACTTAACCCTCATTTATCCAAGAACAACTAAATATATCAATGCTAGATATTATGATCACTCTCATGGGCGACAATTTATCACTAAAAAAGTTTGAATAATAAAAAAATGAATTCCTAAATAGGATGAAGCCATGGATTATCATATGCATGTCACTGTTTTTAACAAGGAAAAAGCTAGGGATCCCAAGAAAACATCCCAATTTTCCGCCCTAGCTGGCTAGCTGTGTCATTTATGTGATTGGAAGTGTGCCAGGATAAGTGGTGTGATATGTGACTGATTACATGTTTGAACCATATTTTGGGATGCAATTAAGATTTTTTTTTTTTTGAGATTTCTAGCACTACTCATTTTACAATCTACTTGGAGGATGTGTTATGATGTACTCCCTTCATTGCAAAGAGACTCTCTTCTCCTTCTTTGGACATTCATTCAGAGAGTCTATTTAGAAAACCAAGTTTTCATTTTCCATGGCGCTTCAGTCTTAACCCTCATTTATCCAAGAACGAATAAAGATTTCAACGGGAGTATGTTTGAATGTTAATATTCACGGGCAAAAATCTATTACAGGTTTGACTTGGAGAAAACGAACTCTTCAAATGAGATATAGTCATGAAGGGAGTATCATATACACATGGTTTCGATGACTACTTATATTCCTTGCTCAACATCCATTCTCTTATAGAAATCTCTTGCATCTTTGTATTTACATTGATACAACTTCTTTATTGCCCAAATCATCTTTTCATAATAAGAGAAATCCAAGACATGTCACATGTGGACATGGGTACCCTTTAGAAGTGTTGGTGCTTTTTATAAGCTCAAGTGTATAGAGCAAAATGTTTAAATTGAATTCTCATTCTCATTCTTACATGTGTTAAAGATTGCTTCCTGTGATGTCCAAACATGTGGCTTCAATCTGAAACTTAGACTTTGTTGCATGAAACTGATAAATCTTTGATCATGAGCCAGGGACGCGAGCGCGTCCAAAAGTGGTGTGAAACCAGAAGTTGATGCGGCTGCCTTGTCCTTGAGGACGTGACCACTTCACTGAATTTCCTGCTTTGGCTCCTTGAACTTCCTGCAATTGCGCTTTCAACCCTCAAGTCTTCAAATCAGCACAATAAATGTCTCTTTGTCTCAATCAGTACCGGGTTTTCCACTTTTACTCTTTTTTTTTAAATTTGGAGTTAGACCACTTAGACTGTAGATGGAGCCCCTACCTAAGTGAGTAGGTTTTGACTTTTTTTTTTCTTAATTAGTTTTCTAATCTAATGAAATTGTATATCCCTCCCACCAAATTTAGGAAAGATATACTACCAAAAGCAATTGATGGAATGTAATTTTGAATGACACATATATATAGTTTCACCATTTAATAAATAGGTTTGGTAAATTTACTTTTTTTAATAATAACTAGAGAAATAAAATAAGAAAGAGAATACAAATTCTAAAATAAGGGTAATTATGTTTTAGTCTTTTAATTACTCCTTCCGTCTCAAAATTATTGTCTCTCTTTCTTTTTCGTTCGTCCTAAAAAATTGTCTTATTTAAAATTTTTTTTTAGGACAACACTTACTTTAATTATAAACCACATGCACGTGGGCTTTAAAGAAAATTACACACTATATCAATATTAATAATCAATTCAATTATTTTTTCTTATTCCGTGTGTCAGACCAAACATGACAATAATTTTAGGACGGAAGGAGTATGTATATTAAGAAAAATGATCAAAATAAGGGTAATTACGCCTTTACTCTAGGCCCTGCCTAGGCCCCTGGGCGCTAAGTGTCAGGCACCTTGCACCCGTCTAGCGATTTTTAGAACACTGGTCTTTTTTAGTGCTTTACTTGCATGGGTCAGGTTATCTTGGTTTAAAGATGAAGTTATATTCATGACTATCTTGACACATAACAACAATGCATCGTGCATATCCTTATTAGTAACCGGAACATTCTTCAACAGTGAATTCAGGGCAAATTGATTTTTCATAAAGCTATCTAATGTGTTTGTTTCTCATTCATATACAAAATTTCACAGTTGTAATTTTCTGATACTCGTGAATGCTTCATGGACTGTGTTGGGATACTTTCATTTCAACGGTTCTTCAGTTTTTCTCACAGGTGCAAATATATGATTTTAGGTTCCACTCTGATGCAAGCGGACCGATGCTTTAGCTCCACTAATTTGTTAATCAGCCCCAGGAGAACAAAATCTCTAAAGAATGGAAAACCACTTATTGTACGAGCTGGGTATGTTCCAGATCTGTAATCCACCCTACCTTTGATTTGTTCATACAACCTCCATTTGAAAAATGGGTGTGCGAAGGGACACATTTTGGGACAGAGGGAGTGTAATTCTATTACATGTAGTTGAATCATATCTACTAATTTTATATCTAGATAGCCTGTTCTTGTTAAAATTTCCTGCTGAGTGCGTTGTAGACATGCATGCGTATTTTGGTTAATTAGCCACAATGTTAATATTGAATCATTCAAAGAGGGGTTCACTGAGTTGGCTTTTTTGCCAAGCATGTATCAAGTAAGATGTCTCTTAGTTCACTATAACCTTACATCGCCCTGTTTCTGTCCCTCTCGTAATGAGCAGATGCCTTTCCTTCTCTTTCTTTTCAAATCTGATTCTGGTCCCTCTTTCCTCTCCTTGTTTCCTTCAATGTTTATGCTGGATGCAGTCGGTATTCTTGCATCATTTGTGATGCCATGTCATTCATAATGCATCTGGCTTCAGTTCATCTTTATGCTTCTTGTCAGCCTCAGCTGCTTCTGGATCTTGATTTTATTGTGCTCGTATATCTGCAGAGGGGATGATGGTGGATCAAGTGGTGCTGGTCTATTTGTTGGCGGCTTTTTGCTAGGGGGAATTGTGGTTGGAACATTAGGCTGTGTATATGCACCACAGGTATGGTTAGAGCCACTGAAGCTTGGTTAATTTCTTAAAATTGTTGCTGGGTCAAATAAATTGGTTGGTACAACTCTATTTATCTTTGCCACTGCTGATTCGAATATTTTGAGTCAACGGGTCAAAGGATCTAATCATTGCTATTTTTTTAGGTAGGGAAGACTTTTAAGCATGTTGGCTAGATAGAGAATTCATTGTTTCAAATTTATATGTAGATGCATCTTCATTGTTACTTATGGTATATTACCGGCAACCAAAAAGTCTCGGTCTTGTGGACTTCAAATTTTCTCTGTGGGCTGGTCGCTGGTGTTGTTTGCAAGCAAACATCACTGGTCTGCAAAGAACACCTATTTAGCGAAACTGATTTATCATCATCTTGCAGATAAGCAAGGCACTGACAGGAGAGGACAGAAAAGAGTTGATGAGAAAGCTGCCAAAATTTATATACGATGAAGAAAAAGCTTTGGAGGTGTGAACTCGCTTTTACTGTATAAATATTGAGAGTTCGTAGCGAGCTACCAAATATCTAGGATAGTCTGGTTTAAGATTCCATACATATAAATGTGCATTTCTCCTTACCCTAATAACCAACCCCCCACCCCCATACCTCAAACTCCAAACATAAAGGAAAAATCCTGAAGCAATTTAGAACTGAAAAATAACTTCCTCGGTTCCGCTCTAAGAGTCCTGCTTACTGTTGAGATGTTCCATTTGACCTATTTCAAAATTAGAGGAACAGATTTCGAGTTTCCAAAAGTTTTCAAATACATCCTTATTTTATGAAACTTAAAAGTAGAAAACGATGTTAATCTTTACACATTAAGGGTATTTATGGACAACTATTTTTAGTTCCAAGTTTCAATCATCAACTCTGTTTGCAGAATTGAGGTAGTAGTTAAGAACAGTAGGAATAAAGAAGAAGAAGAAACTTTACTGGTTTACGTTTCCTTTCTTGACATGGGTATTTTCTGTTTTATACCACAGAAAACTCGCAAGGTGTTGACTGAGAAGATTGCGCAGTTGAACTCTGCGATTGATGATGTATCTTTTCAACTGCGTAAAGATAATCCCCAAAACAAAGCTCCAACAAGCTCAGATGAACAAGAAGCTACTGTATGAAATCACTTCTTTGAAAATATGTTGTAGTAATCTTGCCTGTTGATCCTAATACTAGTAGCTGTCTGATTTTGTACAAGAATCTGCCTCGTTGCTTGCATATTCGACTCTTGGGAACCTTGCCCCCTGTCTAGACCACTGCAAATTACTTGAGTTTGCAGACTTCTTCCCAGACATTTATAAAAGTTCATATTAATAGTTTGTGATAAATGGCTTTTCTTACTTCGTTGAGCGTGCCATAGATGGATGGATAGGAGTAGGGCATCCTTTTAAATTGTGATTCCCTATTTTCAGTTTTTCATTCTATATGTGTGCCTATCATCATGATGAGGAAGATCAAGATTTCAATTGAATTCAGCTTGTTAACAATTTGCTACTGGGGTTTCTGATTGGGCTCGTTAATTGTACAAGTGACCTGAACTTGTTTGTTCTGTGCTGAGCCACCAAAGCGACGATGATTTTAATTGCATTTGGCTAGTTTGAGCGTTGGCATGGTCTGGGCCAGTCCAATGTACTTGTGACACAAACTAAAATACTTGTGATATTAGTTTTTGTTGGCTGGGCTAGTCTAACGGACTTGTGACCCAAATTTAGTTTTCTGGTGATATTAGTTTGGTTCGTGTTGGAACAGTCTGGGCTAGTCTAACGTACTTGTGGTCCGACCTAACTTATTTACTGGTGACATTAGTTCTTGTAGGCTGGTTCGAGAGCTGGAACAGTCTGGGCTAGTTCAATGTGTTTGACCCTAGATACTTTACTTTTCAAGCCGAGCTTGAACAAAGTTGAGACAAGATTTTATAGAGTATTAGTGTTCAACATACTGTCCTAGATCTTTGTTCGATAATCATCTTGGCAAGAGACTGGACAATGGCATAAATACGTACTTAAAGTTTAAGAGTTCTGTGATCAATGCCAACAAATAAGGAAGAGGCGGTTATGGCGATTCAGCCCTATATGAAGCATGTATAATACCTGCTGTATCTGAGTACTGTAACTACTGTTCTCTCAAACGACAATCGGCAGGCAAATTAGTGGGGTTTTATGTTTCTCACAGCCATTTGTAAAAGATTTATGCAGTAGCTACATACATGGCCGACCCAATCCGTCAGCGGCGTCCCCATTCTGTGCAACACAGCGTGAGAGCGTCGGAGCCTCAAAATCATAAAATTACCTCATAGCCATAGCGGGAGGGCCTACAGAGGTCTGTACATACAATATGTGTGTGTGTATATATACAAGTAAATGTCTTTAAAAGGATTTCATTAAAGAAAAAGAAAAGAGGTCTTGTCTTATGGATTTTAATATGTAAGACAGAACTCCACACTCTCCAAGTCTCAACTCAATCCACCAATTAGGGGTGTACGTGATTTGGTTTAGGTCAAAATCGAATCGAATCTCTATTGGTTTTAAAATTTTCAAACCGAATGAACTGAACCACCCGGTTTGGTTTGGTTTTGTGGTTTATATAAATTTTTTTAATCAACTTAAGCAACATTGAGAATAATATATAAATAAGATTTTAATTTGGAATTAATATCAAAATTAGAAAATAATCTATTAAAAAATAAATTATCATAAGAAAACTATACATATTCCAAAATAAACACAAATAATAGAAAAAATAATAGTCCTCCAACAATCAAGATTTTGTTTGAGTTAGTTATTTTAGTGTATATATATATAATGACTAAATCAAGGGTTTAAATTATGCATACGAGATGATCCAAAAGTTTATAATAATTAACATTGGTGAGTAGTGGGTTCACTTTGTAAATTGTAAATACAAGGGAAAATGGTACTATCCATAAATATTGGAAGAGTAGGTCTCCGATGAGACTAGATGAACCTTAACTGAATCGGTAAATAATAAATATCCGGTCTGAAGGTCCGATTCTACACAGTTTGATTCTTGGGCGGTTGTTTGACGGTTTGGGTCACGATTCGAACCGCGAACCTTTTGTGTATATTTAGAGGAACTTCAAAGTTCAAAGGTCAGGTCTTCATCATTCTGCAGTTCTGCATCCGCCTCCCACTTTCGAATTCCATCATGGCCGCCCCGTCCATCCCTCACGCCTGTCATCTTCATGATCTGCATCTCTCTCTCTCCCCATACTAATGAAACTACCTCCCTCCCCTATATCTTAAAAATGAGTATACTTTCATGAATTGAACAGTTTTTAATTTTTTTTTAAATTTTTATTCCTCCCTGTTATTCATTAGAGAAATGAGTTTTATCTTGTGACAATTTTGTCAAATAAATAATGGGTATGGGCCACTTAAAATTTTAAAAAACGTCTTGCATTAATTATGATGCTAAAGGGCACCCATACTAAAACTCATTAACTTTCTTCTAATTTTGTTTTATCAATTACATACATAATTATAAAATACTTAAGATTAATAATGACGTTTAACAAAATTAATATATTTATATTGTTCACCCATTCTTCCAACCACCCCCCACCACACACACACACACACACACACACACACACACACACATATATAGTACACCCGCCCTTCCAACCGCCACCCCCACCCCAAAATTACAAAGCAACGCATGGAATGTTGTTCTATGACTCTGTACCCTTAAATGAAACACAACATCATTCCCAAATTGTTTAAATTTTATAACTCTGTAAATATTCGTCCTTTATTACACTATAAATAGATTCATAGCGGTTTTTGTGAGCTGCAGCACGCGACATTCTTATTTCTCGAACCTTTTCATATAGATTTGTACATGTGGCTTAGTTTTTGGGCTTTTTCGCTCGGTGTTTCCACTTCGTGTGTTTCTATTGAGTTTCAGCGAAATTAAAAATTTAACTACAAAATAGAAGATTGAATTGAGATTTACAAAAAAAAAAAAATACATTTTTACATACTAATACATAAAACTATTAGTAAAAATTAAAATGCAATTTCGAAGAAAAGTTATTTTCTTCACAAACTACTACTTCCGTTCTTAGTTCATTTGTCACATTTTATTAGATCCCTAACATTTTCCTTTTATTGGTGTCATATGTGTTAAAGAGAAGAGAACATAGAACTCTAATACTAACTACTCCATCTGTTCCACCTAAACGTCCACGTTTGAAAAGTTAATTAATAAGAAGATATATTAATATCATTGGAGTTAGTCTTAATTACAAAAATATACTTTACCGCAAGCAATATGTCGGCCTTTTCCAATTATTGTGGTTGTAATTTTATATATATATATATGATAATTTTTTGTAAAAAAATTTATTTTTTGTAATTTTTATATTTATTTGATAAGTGCATGTTAATGAGTAAATGGGCGCCCATGCCCATTTAGCTATATGCCCATACTATTAAATGGGCACTTACTTGCCCGCCCATTTGAACCCGCCGCCCATTTAGGCCCGCCCACGCCCGCCCATTTGCCACCACTAGTTTTATCCAACCTTTTTTTGTGACAATTTATTCAAGAGAGTATGGAATTACAATATGTTAATTAGTGAAGATCTGAATTTAAGAAATTTTAATTAAGAAATAAAATGGAAAGAGAAGTACCTTTTTATTTTGGCTATTTTATTTAGGAAGAGGCTATTTATACTAGTACAATTTTTTTGCTTATCTCACTACATCTTTCATTATTGCATTAAATAAATATATGTTTGAACAATCCTTAAGTATTTACTTATTTTAAGTTGACTAATCAAGTTTACCTTATAATATTATTTTTTAGTTCAAACATCAATAAACAACATAATTATCTATTTTTTTTTTATATTTTAATTCTCAACAAATAAGGTAGTTGTGCTCTTTTTTCGTAATAAATATGTTTAGTCATTTTTTCTTATCACTCATGGTTTATATTTCATTAACATAAAAATAATATATAATTAATGCATTTTCTACCAAATTTTTAAAAAATATTTAGTATTTTATTTAATATTTTATTATCAAAACTAAGACAATTTAATTTAGTTTAATTTTTTTAAAAAGATTAATTCAATAATATGAATATGGTAAATATTAAACTGAATATTGGTTTTGATCAACTGAAGAATTAAAATTTTGAATCAATTATAAAGGTAGACAAAAAATTTATAATTTACAATACTATGTCATACTATGATTTTACTATTGAATCAAAATTTTACAATTACATCTTTAAAGAATACATATTTACTCAAAGTTTGGTAACCAAAAAATGTTCTTATCATAGTTTTTTATTATATAACTTTAGTCATAAGATTAATTAATAAAGTCATTAAAAAAATTAAAAAATAATAATAAAGTAAATATGTTTTCATCGAGTTTGAACTAAAAATAATAATAAAGTTGATATTATGAGCTAGAAATTGTGGTATTATTACAAACTCTAGTGTTAGTGCCATTAGATCAAATCTCTTAAGATCTATACTCCTTAGATTAGATATGTTTTTTTTAATTGATAACATAAACATTCTAAATCATCACCAACTTAATCATCTAACGGCTTGAACACTAAAGCTCATAACAATATACAAACTCTAGCTAGTAATATTATTTGCCAAAAGGTAATTAGAAAAGTAATTTGATTGGTCAACTTAAAATGAGCAAGCATTTAAGAGGTAGTTTTGTCTAGACATGTATCCATTTGATATAATATTTAAGATTGTAGTTAATAAACAATAATTGTAGTGGAAATAATCTCTCCCTTTTATTTAACGAGAGATTATACAAATTGAAAAATACTTAAAGTAGACAAAAACGCCTTATTTTTTTGACCGTATTAAAGCTTAAGCTCGGGCCAAAGGTAAATGAAAAAAAGAGTTTAGGTCAGCATTACAGCATATGACCATATGAGTATAAGTTGTTCAGGGACGTAATTGAATTATTGAACAATCACTTTGATAATAAATTAATAATAGCAAAGAGAATCGTTGACGGAGAGAGAGAGCGCGCTCAGAATCCAGTAGTTTATTTTTTATTTTATATATTTATTTATATGAGTCTTAATATAAAATTAGTTAAATTAATTAATTAATTCTCTTATCCTTCTCTTAATAAGATTTTACTTCTTGTTTTACTTGTCCTTTTGTATCTCTACTTTGTAACTTATACGTACTCTTTTAAATTTGTCGTTTAGACACACAATCATAATATATCATACCATCTTCAATTTCATACATCAAATCTCAAATTATCATGGTATCAGAGCCAAATCGATTCTATTCTTCCGCTATCTTCCTTCAATGACGTGATTCACCAAAGTCAAACAATGACTTGGTTCTAATATCACTTTGTGAACGGTATCCGATCTATTCTTTGCACTAAGGAGGAGTTTTACAAAATGTTCAAATTTTCCTTTATCTTCAATTTGTCAACTATTAAGAAGCTTTTCGGATACCGGCTCCTATTTGAGTTTCTCCATATTTGCAAGGTTGCAGTTTCTATGACAATTTGGGTAGCAGCCTCTACTGCAACGGTTTAACACTTCATTGGTCTCCAACTCGACCACTTCATAAAGATTCCGTGTACGAGTTGAGGGGGAGTGCTGAGAATGTAGTAGTTTATTTTTAATTTTACATATTTGTTCATGTGAGCCTTAATATAAAAATAGCTAAGTTAATTAGTCAACTCTCTTATCCTTCTTCTAACAGGATTATGCTTCTTGTTTTCCTTGTCATTTTGGATCTCTATTTTGTAACCTATATATACTCTCTTAAATCTGTCGTTTAGACACACAATCATAATATATCATACTACATTCAATTCCATACACCAAATCTCAAATTATCAGAGAGGGAGAGTTTGAGGTAAATACTCTATTGAAATTTTATTACGACCTACTTTAACTTTATTTTAGGGTTACACTTATATATAATACAAGACCAAACTCTAAACATACATGAATAAAAAAAAACAAGAAACACAACAAAACGGTGCGGTCACTTCATGGGTCATGGCTCGACCACCCCGACTCTTGTGTGCTCGCTTCACCTCAAGTGAGGTAACCGCGCCAAGTACTGTATGAGTCGCCCAAAGTCCATTAGTCGCTTAACTTGTATGGACACCCTCCGAAGACACGCAGTCGTTCCAAGTTCTGGGGCTACACCTGAAAATGTCGCTCACGCGTCAAGCTATCTTGCGTAATCGAGCTATATCGTCTACAACAAGTAAGAGATGATATAGGAATTTCATGTTAACTTAAACAAAAAATCTATCGTTAGTTTAAAATTGGGCCGCTTAAAGATGGAAACATAGTTATAAGGCCTGATTGAGGAATTTTAGAGTAGGATATCTCATGTGAATATTGACAAAAGTATGCGACACTTTTCAAAATAAGGCTTACCCAGTAAGCTATTAGAGAATAATATCTTTTCATTATTCTTGTTGATTTGTAATTAGTAATTAGTGGTAATTACATTGTGGAGTTTTTTCCTTATTTTATTGTCTTCCTTGTATAAGTTTCTTGTACCCTACTCCAAATGTAACCATAATTGTAAATCTCCCTATAAATAGATGATTCAATCAATGGAAAGGCTATGTCATTATTCCTAAACTTTATCTATTTCTATATGGTATTAGAGCTTTGTTCCTAAAATATTCTCCTTCTTCCTATAGCCGCCGCCCTAACCACCATGGCTAACGGAAATCACTCCCTTACCATTAAAAACCCCCTTAATCCCACTCAAACCTTCGACCTCATCAACATCTCCCACCACAACATCACCAAACTCACCTCCACTAACTATATCGCTTGGAAACTCCAAGTTGAGGCCACCCTCATTGGCTATGATCTCTACAAGTTTATAGATGGATCACACCCTTGCCCGCCTCCCACAGTCCTCACCAAGGATGCCCAATCATCCAAGGACGTCGCCACCCCAAACCCTCACTACCAGCCATGGATTTGCCAAGACAAACTCCTGTTTGGGGCTCTTGTTGGCTTCCTGACTGCTCCCCTGGTTCCTATGATCCAACAGGCCGCCACTGCTTGAGAAGCCTGGGACATCCTGGCTCACACCTATGCTCGCCCAACTCGCGGCCACATCAAACAGATCGAAGATTACCTCAAACGAGCAACCAAGGGAACTCAGTTGAATTCCAACTACATACAGTTTGTCAAAAGTCGGGCTCATGAGCTAGCGACTCTGGGCAAACCACTTGACTACGAGGACCTTATTGAGATCCTCCTCGGTGGGTTGGATGATGACTACCATCACATAGTGGATGTGGTTGAAGGACGCGATGCCCCTATCTCCTTTGATGAGCTTCATGAAAAACTCATCAACCGCGAGTTGCTCCTGAAACAATCTCAGCCCACCTCCTTCTCCCATCCGGTCACTACCAATCCTGCCACTCTGAGGAACAACAACTCGCATGCTCGGCACTCTTCCTCGTATGCTCGCCAGGTTTCCTCTCAACCTCGGCATCCCTCACAGCAGGCTCCGGCACCAGCTCATCGGCAACAACGTCCCTATCTTGGTAAGTGTCAAGGCTGCCGTCAACAACGTCACACAGTTGCTCGCTGTCCGACCTACCAACTAGTTGCCACCAACACTCGGACTACCACTTCCTCCTCGGCAAGTGGCTGGACACCTCGGGCCAATCTAGCGACCTCAACAGACACAGGGACTCCAGGCTGGCTTCTTGACAATGGTGCTTCTCACCATGTTACCAAGATCTTGGCAACCTCCATCTTTACTCCAACTATCCGGGCACGGATGACATGGTCATTGGTGATGGTACATGCCTACATATCTCTAAAACTGGTTCTTATATCCTTCCCACCCCTGCACATACCTTTACTTTACAAAATGTCCTGTTTATTCCTAGCATGAAACACAATCTCATATCCATATCTCAATTCTGCATATCAAATAACATGTCTATTGAGTTTTTACCATCTTCTTTTCATGTGAAGGATCTACTGACAGGGAGAATACTGCTAACCGGACAGTCTAAAGATGGTGTGTATGAATGGCCGACCACAGCTCCTTCTCCTCGCCCCTCTGCTTGTGTCAGCTCCAAAGTCTCCCACCAAGATTGGCATCATCGCCTTGGCCATCCGTCTGGCCCCGTCCAAAGTCAGATACTCTCTAGCCTAGGTTTAGCATTAGACACTGCTCGCATTCATCTTCATTGTAATGATTGCTTTTCTAATAAAAGTCATAAACATACTTCATTTTCATCAAAATACTATTGTGTCTACTCTCCCTCTTCAAACTATTTATACTGATGTTTGGACCTCCCCCATTTCGTCTATTGATGGGTTCAAATACTATGTGATCTTTGTTGATCACTATACCCACTACATTTGGCTTTACCCGTACAGACTTAAATCTGAGGTCGTCACCATCTTTCCCAAGTTTAAAGCCTTGGTGGAAAACTATTTTAAAACAACTATTGTCACCCTTTACTCGGACAATGGAGGCGAGTACATGGGGCTTGCCCAGGCTCCTGGCTTGGCTGCCTACTTGTCCGGCCATGACATCTCTCACCTCACCTCGCCCCCTCACACCCGAGAACATAATGGGTTCTCAGAACGTCACCATCGCCACATTGTGGAGACTGGTCTTTCCCTTCTTTCTCGTGCTTCTCTTCCGCTGCCTTTCTGGTCGTTTGCCTTCCAAACCGCGACCTATCTCATAAATTGGCTACCAACACCCACCCTTTCTCATCAGTCTCCCTACCATAAACTTTTTGGCTCTTTGCCCAACTACTCCAAACTTCGTGCCGTTGGTTGTCTCTGCTACCCTTGGCTCCGCCCTTACTCTGCTCACTAACTCGCTGCTCACTCAACTCCATCTGTCTTCCTTGGTTACTCGCTCACTCAGAGTGCCTATCTCTGTTATGATCCGAGCACCACCAAGCTGTACATATCGCGTCATGTTTGATTTTTCGAGTCTACCTTTCCAATGTCCACCCCGGCCACCAGCCCTGCTCGCCCGGATACATATACTAGTGTCTCTTGGCTACCCTCTCATGAACTTCTCGGTAACTCATACACACCGTCGGCTGCTCACCTCAGCGCCTCCCCGCTAGTTTCTCCTTGCACTAATCAGAATGTGGTTGATCTCAGCTCACCCATACCCCAGCCTTACCCACCCTTACTACTGCCCGCTACTAGTCCTTTGTTGCTTGCTCAACCTTCTTCGGCCACTAGCTCCATGCCCGGGGATAGCCCTCCGCCCACTTGCACCATGCCTACTGACCCTGATCCTGTACCTGTGCCCGTATCCGCTGACCCTGTTCTTGTGCTCGCTGCTTCTGGCCCTTCAACCATAGTTACTCGATCTAAGAACAATATCTACAAACCCATCACCAAACTGAGTCTTTCAGTTCAACTGGCAGCGGACAGTGAACCAACACGTGTCACTCAGGCTCTAAAAGATGAGAAGTTACGTCAGGCCATGTTTGAGGAGTTTGATGCTCTAGCTCGCAATGGAACTTGGGAACTTGTCCCTTCGGCAGATGCTCGTAATATTGTTGGTTATAAGTGGATCTACCGCATCAAAAGACATGATGATGGCACCATTGATCGTTACAAAGCTCGTCTAGTGGCCAAGGGATTTCACCACCGGTGACAGTGTGAGGTTCTGGAGTGCGACCGCGCCCGCCCTGGATAGGGGTGCGGCGTGCGTGCGGATGCGGGACACCCTTGCTCTCGTTCCACCCTCCCTTGTTTAGGGGAAGGCGAAATCCAAAGTGCGAGAGGAGTGCTTGTCTATGTTAGCACGTTGGAATGTGCCTCGGTTGCCTTGAGTGGATTTTGTATCCAAAATGGGAACTAAAGGTTTCCTCATGTCAGGTTATCCCTTATTTCGGGGATAACAGGATATGAGAATGCATTACCTTTCCATTCTCATTCTCCCCTTTTATCTTTCAGGGGAAAATAGAGAAGTGCAAAAAAGATATTGCGACGTCCCCACTTATGGATTTATTAAAATAACCTTATGGCCCATCGGATCGCTATGGGAGCTATGTGTTTCCGCGCATCAAGTTATCCCTTGTTTAGGGGATACCGGGATATGGGAATACATCACCCTCCATTCCATTCCCGTATCTCCCTTTTTTAGGGAGAAGCAGAAAAGTGCAAAGAGGAATGTTGCGAGGCCCCACCGGATCTGAAAGTTTTAGAGTCGCCACCTTTATTTTAAGACAAAAATAAAGGAAAACCGAAAATAAAACCGAGATTTTAGAAAGCGGGTTCGGGGCTAAGTTACGAGTTGGGAAGGTCTAGGCACCCAACTCGCCCTTCGGTCTCAAACGTTTTTGGTCGAAGTATGCTCATTGTTATATTAATCTAGCAAATAAATAAGGTCTTATTTTGACAAGGGAAATTTAACAGATACATTCGTGGCTACATTATTTACGGACTCACAGTACCTCCTTCCAATAATTACAAACATATTTAAGAATATTTGGCCATTATAACGGTTCTTTTACATAATATTTCCTAATCTAATCCGGCGACACAACGGCTTATATTGGCTACATTGCGGATTTAAATAACAATTTTTGAAAATAAAAGATAGAAAATACAAATAAAATAAAAACACGCTCTTAAAGGTTTTACCTTTTAGAGCGGTGGTGTCGCTCTGTCCTCCTGAGAGGAGTCTTTTTGTTTTGAATTGACCGGATGACGCTTGATTTGATTGATGTTTTGAGGTTTGGGCTTATCAACTCGGGCGAGTGACGACTTTATTTGGGTAGGTTTTGGCCTTTTCGGTTGGGCGGAACCTAGACTTAGTTTTGACTTCTTTAGCTCGTTACTCGGGCGAGTAATGGCTTATTTTGGGATTTTGATTTGGGGATTTGAGGTGGATACCTAACAACTAGGCTAGGGATCACTTATAACCTATGGGTTTTTGATTTGGCAGAGTTTGGACGGGATTTGGAGACAATAGGGGCTTCCACTCACCTATCTCGCACCTCTCGTACTAACTGTATCGAAGGAATCACAGAAGCAGAGCTTCGCTGCGATTTTTCTATCGCGTAAAATGAACAACTAAAATGCGAGGCCGGGGGTCTCTATTTATAGTAGAGACTGAGGACGCAGTGGGAATTTCTTCGTTTGTTCTCCGTGCATCAGCTGCTTGTACATTGCGCTTTGAGACTTGTACTAATTTGATCGTGAGAGAGAGGAACATGAGTTCCATGGTGCGGCCAAGGCTATGCTTGGTGCGGCACCATGGGTGTCATTGGCGGCACCAAGCCTCTTTTGCAACTTTGAAAATTTTGCACTTTAGCCCCTAGCCATCAAGCTTGTTTCGCATCCCGCTTCCTTTCACATTTTGACTTCTCGACTTGAAATTTGTTAAGTTTTAACAGTTCTTGATATTTTATGTCAGTCACATACTAGGGGTACGAAATTGGGGTGTCTACACCAGGGGTTGACTATCACGAGACTTTCAGCTCGGTGGTTAAACCGACCACTGTTCGTCTTGTTCTCTCACTAGCCATTTGTCAAGGGTAGGATACTCGACAACTGGATGTGAACAATGCCTTTCTTCAAGGCAATCTGTCCGAGGAGGTATTCATGGCACAACCATCTGGGTTTACAGATAAGGACAAATCTCATCATGTGTTTCGACTTCACAAGGCTATTTATAGTCTCAAGCAGACTCCTCGAGCATGGTATAATGAGTTGCGTCAGTTTCTTCTTGCCTCCGGCTTCAAAAACTTCGGTGGGTCGAGCACATCAATTTGTTTATCCTTCGCATCGCGGCAACATCATCTATCTCCTTGTATATGTGGATGACATCATTGTCACTAGGAACCAGACCGCTGCAGTTCAGACTTTCATCTCTCTGCTCGCTAATCGCTTCTCTCTCAAGGACCTTGGTGATCGTCACTACTTTCTTGGGGTTGAAGTTGTTAAGTGCCCAAGTGGTCTTCTGTTCTCCCAGCGTGGGCACATAGCTGATCTCATTGCTCGCACAGGCATGACCGATGCTCGCCCAGTAGCTACGCCCCTTGCTACCTCGCCTACCTTGACTCTTCACACGGCACGCTGCTCTAATCGATCCGATATTTCGAGCAATGGTCGGGAGTCTTCAATATCTGTCTCTCACTCGGCCTGATGTTGCCTTCGCTGTCAACAAACTCTCTCAGTTTATGCATCAGCTGACCATTGAGCACTGGATTGCGGTCAAGCGAGTTCTTCGGTATCTCTGTGGAATTATTAATGCGGGCATCCTCCTTCATCGCCAGTCTCCTCCTGCTATCCATGCCTTTACTGATGCGGACTGGGCTGGCAATGGCAACAAGGATGACTACACATCCACCAGTGCCTACATTGTCTATCTTGGAAGCAACCTGATCTCTTGGAGCTCCAAGAAACAAATAAGATCAGATCTCGCTTCGATCAAGCCGAATACGGCCGCTGCCGCCATCGGTGGGGTCGTGGATTGTATCTCTTCTTGGAGAACTCGATCTCACCTCCTTGACTCAACCAGGTCATTTATCAGACAATGTGGTGCCACGAAGTCTCGCTTTAACCCTTTTTCATACTGCATGAAGCATGTGGCCCTGGACTTTCATTTTATTCGGCAACAAGTTTAGGATGGGCTTATGCGAGTTTGTCATGTCTCCTCGACCGATCAACTGGCCGATGCCTTGACCAAGCCTCTTGTTCGCCAACAGTTTCATCAATTACTAAACAAGATTGGTCTCTCCTCTCGGACGTCCATCTTGCGGGGGCATATTAGAGAATAATATCTTTTCATTATTCTTGTTGATTTGTAATTAGTAATTAGTGGTAATTACCTTGTAGAGTTCTTTCCTTATTTTGTTGCCTTCCTTGTATAGGTTTTTTGTACCATACTCCAAGTGTAACTTTAATTGTAAATCTCCCTATAAATAGGTGATTCAATCAATGGAAATGCTATGTCATTATTCCTAAACTTTATTTGTTTCTACATAAGCTACGGAAGTTATGAGTTAGCAAAGTAATTATCGGTCATAAATATTTTAGATTGAAAGCGAACATGGTGCCTGATAAATTTAGATAAATAATTATAGACAAATGATATTACGAGCTAGAGCTTGTGATATAATTATGAGCTTTAGGTGCCGTTTGGTAGCCAGGATTAAGGCCAGATAGGATTAATAAGCCAAGTTACCTGATGTTTGGTATGCAATAAGTGGTCGGGACTAATAGCACGAGTTATCCGGATAAAGTCATTATCCCCCTCACTATTAATACCAACGGGGAGGGTGGTATTATTAGCGCCCTCACTAAAAAAATTGGGATTAACATTTATAATCTCAAAACTACCCCCGATATATAAGTGAGGATTAATAGCGAGGGCACTAATAGTACTGTGATTAATAATAATGTTTATCCTTGTCTGACTACCAAACAAGCCCTTAGTGTTTGAGCCGTTAGATGATTAAGTTGATGATGATTTGAAATGTTCATATCATTACTTAAAAAAGAATATATTTAATCTAACGATGTAAATATCTTAGGAGATTTGATTTAACGGCACTAATACTAAAACTTGTAATAATACTACAAGCTCTAGCTCGTAATATTATAGCTCATAATTATAACCTAATTAAGTATGATTAGCTAAACTTAATATATCCTAATGAATTAATTTA
Source organism: Codonopsis lanceolata (assembly GCA_013146195.2). Taxonomy (NCBI): domain Eukaryota; kingdom Viridiplantae; phylum Streptophyta; class Magnoliopsida; order Asterales; family Campanulaceae; genus Codonopsis; species Codonopsis lanceolata. Next base: position 98,488,788 of record CM028377.1, read on the forward strand.
AGTAAATCAAGCAACATGGTTCAACAGTATGGCATGGCACCCGAAGAACTTTACTTGAGTCGATGATACTAATATAGAAATGATACTGATGCATACAAGACATTATCATAATAAACCTTTCAAAGAAATCGTATAAATATGATTTCTTGTGGTCCTACCCGACTCATGATTAGTCTTAAGTTTACCGTTTACGTGCTTGGAGAAACCTTATGAAACATTTATAAAAATAAATAAATGAATTCACCCCTTTTTGTGTGGAGTTCAGACATTATGTCATTTTCATCTCGACCATTGATTAAAATGTAATAATTGGGATGCAATGATTGAGATAAAAAGTGGTACACCAGTGATACACACAAGTGGTACATGAGATCTGAATTCTTTTGTGTGTGGGTAAATTAAGTAGGGTTACATCTTTAAGCTAAACAGGTTGTATCTGAGACAAGGCCTCAATTGTGGTATATATGTGGACATTAGATGACAATTTCATATTGACTAGTTAAGTTTATCAGTTTTCTTATTACGTGAAATCCAATCTGACTATACTTTCTTAATATGATTGTTTATAGTGGTCCAACTCAATTGAAATTTTGACAATAATTGGACATAAGAAAATCCATGGTTGGAAATGTTTGATTATTTACAGCAAATAATTGAGTATTCAATATTGGGTTGCAGCTGCGAGTCTAAGCACGCAAATGACGCAATCCATATTCTCATGTGATTGTCGATAATATCTTTATTACCAACCTAATCATCCAATGTAAACGCAGGTTACGCGTTCCAATTTCGTTGGTGATTACTGATTAGTGAAAAATATTACCAAGCCACTAAGATTTGACTCGTGGTCCAAAAAATAGTTAAATTAATTTAAACATAAGATCATACTTATTCTTTAAATCAAATCAAATATGAACATTGCGAGCTCGAGCTGATGCCTTGTGTGTTTAACATGTCCAATTCAAATTGAATTCAACTAAAAAAAAGGATCAAAGGGTTGAGAAAATTCCTACACATGACCACTGTAAACAGCAGACAAGACATTTAACATTTTTGTTTCAAGGTCATTTAACTACTTTAAGTCTAATCGAGCCAAACATGAGAAATAAATACTCCATCCGTCCCTAAATTATCGTCCTCCTTTCCTTTTTCGTCCGTCCCAAAATAATTGTCTACTTTGAAACTTACCTTTTTAGAACATCACTTTTACCACTTTACCTTTACTTTTTCACCTTACTTTAATTATTGGGCACATACACATGGGCTTTAAAGGAAACTACACATTAAACCAATATAAATAATCAAGTCAATTGTTTTTTCTTAATCTGTGCACCGGGTCAAGCAGGACAATAAATTAGGGACGGAGGGAGTACAAATTATATTCCCTCCGTTCCTAAAAAAAATATACATTAAAATTTTTATTTGAAAAACACCTTTGACTCAAAAAGTTAAAAAAAAAAAAACAAAAACAAAAACAAAAACAAAAACCCCCTACATATATTAAAGTATTATGGTAAATAATTAGAGCAGAGTTAACAATGGTTTTTAAACAAATCTTCCAAGAATCAAGTCCTTCAACAGTGGTTCTTAAGAAATCAAATCCAAATGTGATGTAGGATAAGATTAGATTAGTTTTAATTTTAAGATTGGATATTTTTATTTTATTGTAATTTTCGTATTTAATTTTAATAGGGTAATATTTTTATGTTTAGAAGTAGATTTAGCTAGGTATATAAGTGATGAATTTAAGTCCTATTAGGTTACCATATAAGTTAGGCTACTTTTTAGGTGATTTTAACTTGTTTTTCAAGCATTACTAATTCTATAAAAATAAGTTTCATTGTAATTCCGAATTTGAATTGATTATTTTAATAAAATGAGAGTTTTCTCTTTTATCTGGTGGATTCCAGTTATTTCTTCCTAGTGGATTCTAGGTAGGTTAAGATTTGACGTGTTTCAACCTTATTTTGAAGAGTTTCTCGTGATAAGAGCCCTTGTTATTTCCGTTGCGTCAAAATGTTATTTGATTTGTATTAATATAAGGTACAAATCAAAACACCCCAGCTAAACGTCCGTGCTTCAGCAATAAAAGGCTCAAAGCGACATCGTTTTGAGCCGAAAAAATAAAAATAAAATAAAATAATCGACTAACATAGGCGCCGACTCCTCTGCCCCCTTCCCTTTCTATGTGTCGTCATCTTAGTGGATAGTTTTTTTCCCATTGCCTTGACCAATTTTGAGTCAACAAAAATTATGTTTTTTAATTTTTTTCCTAAATTAAAGTACATATTTTCACCTATAAATATATATTTGGTTTTTTTATTTGCATATCATAAAAAATTTCTATGATTTTTTATAAGTTTTTTGCTATTTTTTTGAAAAAAATATTAAATTAATGGAGATAAATATGATGAGATATGTAAAATTATTATATTTTGTGTCACCGTTGAAAGAGTTTTAATTTTAAATTAAATAAATTATTTTATTAATTTTTAATAAATAATGCTTGATTTGATTTTTGATTTAGGTGTATTTAATTCGGTGGTTGTTCAATTCTTGCTATACGGGTAATCAAATTTGAAGGGACCCATAAGAAGCTGATGTCAATTAAATGCATGCATGTTAGGATCCATCAGAAAATGGAGATATCTAAATCTAAACATCAATGCAACTTGACAACTTGATAGTAATTAACAAGTGTTTGATGAATACTCCAACAAAAAATTGATATCTTCGTAGTACCACTTTTTATGTTAATAATAAAAGCAATAATGCATGGAATGTGGGGGTCCAATATATGACCAACTAATTAAAATTCAAAACCTAAAAAATTGTAATTATATTATTATGTTTTCTTTATTCGTTAGTCCTAAAAAATGTATTTTTATTTTAAGAAAACACTTTTTTCCTATTTACATATTTTTTTCTTACTATTTTAGTAGTTCTCTCATGTGCCTATACGTTTTAAAAGTAAACGACAATATATATCAATATTAGTAATCGAGTCAATTTTTTTTCTTAATCTGTTTGTAGAGTTAAACATAACAATAATTTAGAGATAGATGGTAAATTAAGAGTCCACTTTCAAAAAACATATATTTATTATCTGTAGAAACTAATAAAAGTTTAGGAATAGTGGCATATCATTTCCATTGATATTGTGAACATATTTATAGGGTTACAATACTTGCTACACAAGTTAACCTAGAGAGTCTAAATACAAGAGGGATTAGAAAACCTAAATACAAGAGGAACTAGGAAACCTAAATACAAAAGGGATTAGGAAACATAAATACAAGAGGAACAATGAAACCTAAATACAAGTAAATTGGGAAAGTATAATCTAAAGATAATTATAATATATTACAAATATATTATATTCACTAATACTATAAATATAATATATATGAAATATATTATATTCTCTTATATGCTCCTGCAAGATGGATCACCGTTAGGAGAGACAAATCTTGTGAGAATATGCGGACAGCGTGCGATTTGAAAAATGAGAGGGTGATCGGCGGTGGTGAGGGGTCGGCTGGGTCTTAGATGAAGACAAGTTGTTGAGGAGGGTCTTCGGTGGTGAGAGCTGTTTCTTTGAAGACATGGTTTGCTCGAGGCGGTCGGTGGCGAGGCTGGGTTGGCCAGGAGTCTGAGTTCAGAGAGCAGGCTGGTTGAGGGTCTTCGTGGTGAGCGGGGTTTGCTAGAGTGAGGTGCTCGAGGGGTGAGGCTGAGTGAGGACTTGTGGTAAAGTCGGGTTTTGGGGAGTCGCCGAGCCGGCTGAGAGAGGGCATATGGGGAGAGAGGGGCCTCGGCGAGCTGTTGAGGGAGGGAGTTGGCGAGATTGCCTTCCGAGGAGGGCAAGCTGGGTTTGCCAAGGAATCGGGATTACGCTTGGAGGGGTTAGGTGTCGGCGATTGGGTTCGCCGAGGTGTCCTTGTTGTTGCTCGGGTAACGTGAAGAGGGTTTTGACAGGTGGTGTGATAAGCAATGAGGTGCCAAGGTGTAGGAGGGGCGTGAGGTGTGGTGGGATGAAGGTTTATGGTTGTGGAAGTTTGGTTGAGGGTGGCTGAGGAAAAATCCTCGGCGAGCTCGTTAGAGCTTGGTTGGCCGAGGTGTAGGAAGATATATGGAGGCAGAAGGTTTGGTTGAGGATGGTTGAGGAAGGTCCTCGGCGAGCTCGTCAGAGCGTGGTTGGCCGAGGTATCCTTGTTGTTGCGCAGGGGGAACTTGGCGTTGCTTGGGTGATCGGTGCCGGATCTGAACTTTGGGTTCGGTGGTCAGATCTGGTTTGGCAACAGCTTTGGTGGGAGGAAGGTTGGTGGTTTAGGGGTGTTGACGGAGAGGCGGCTGAGGAAGGACCAAGGCGAGCTTGTCAAAGCTTGGTTGGCCAAGGTGTCCTTTGGTTGCTCAAAGGGAGGGGGGTGGAAGAGGCTTGTCGGTGGAGTGTCGCCGGATCTGAATGTTGGGTTGGTATGGTGGTCAGATCTGGGTTGGCGACGGTTGTGATTAGAGGTAGTTTTAGGGTTGATGAAGTATTGGGTTTGCGGAAGATGGTGGTTGTAGGTTTTAAGAGCGATGCTCTGATACCATGTAGAAACTAATAAAAGTTTAGGAATAATGACATAGCCTTTCCATTGATATTGTGAACATATTTATAGGGTTACAATACTTGTTACACAAGTTAACCTAGAGAGTCTAAATACAAGAGGGATTAGGAAACCTAAATACAAGAGGAACTAGGAAACCTAAATACAAAAGGGATTAGGAAACATAAATACAAGAGGAACAATGAAACCTAAATACAAGTAAATTAGGAAAGTATAATCTAAAGATAATTATAATATATTACAAATATATTATATTAACTAATACTATAAATATAATATATATGAAATATATTATATTCTCTTATATTATCTTCATAACATTTCAATTTTAAGTATGTACTATGTAAGATTGCGTTTTACAGATCCTAATTCATAAGATGGAGTTCTTCTTTCACACATCTCAGCCTCCGAGCAGACGATGGGTAGGGTAAGTTCAATTGACTATGCTCAAGCGTTTTTGTAGTCACGACAAACTATAATGCTAGTTATATATTCCTTGATAATAATAGATCGAATTAAAAGAAGAAGTGTAACATAACATATATATGGAGTTGAGAGAGTGGGCACATAATTAACAAAATGTAATGAAGGAAACATTATAATAGTATTAAAGAATGGTGAAGTCGTGGATTGAAATGGTCCACCGCGTTGTGTATTATGATGTCTCTTCTAATGAGTGAAAAAGAAGGGCCATTGTAATATTCCAATGGTTATATATATATATATCATTACTTTTCTCTTGAATGCCAAACTGAGTTATTACGAAGCAAGTCAAATGATGATGGCGACCGGCCGGCCATGGGGGGTGGCAAAGGGGCTATGCCATGAGTCCCCAATTTTTATGCCTCAAATATGTGGGTACTACCTTATATTTAGTATATATATTATAATGTCAAAAAGGTTAACAATTGATTGGTTTCATCCAGTGATTAAGATGCACTTGATTTAAGATAGAGGTCACAAGTTCAACTTCATTTTTATCAAGGGCCCCCCTTTTTATTTTGGTCATGGACCTTTCGAAACTCAGGGCCGGCCCTGGATGGCGACAAGGCTATTCGATCTGCACTAGTCTTGGGTGACAAACTTTTATACGGTACATTCGGTTATCCAATATAACTATTATAAATAATTATGGATATTAACCGGTTATCCATTGGGTTTATCCATTAATACGGTCATAACCATTTGGTTTATCAACTAATGCCACCACCACCACCCGCCTCCGTCCGCCGCTGTCACTTCCCAACTCCGACAACCACCACCACCCACTTCCGCCCATCGCCACCAACCTCCGGCCACCACCTGTCAACACCTCCCACTGCCGCCACCACCATCGTATGCCGTCAACCTTAGCCTCCGACCATCACTTGCCGTTGGCACTTTCTCCCACCACTACCACCACTATATGTTCTTCACTTAAAATGATAATAAATAAAAATGAAATTTGCTATTAACAAACAAAGTATTTGAACTTCAAATTAAACCAAACCAAACCGAACTAAAAAAATTGCTTCGGTTCAGTTCTGAGCATCAAGCAGTTTGATTTGGTTTGAGAAAAATGAACCGATGGAAGGTGGTTATGTTTGTAGTTTTGATCTAAACCGAAACAAACCAAATTATTTATACCCTAAGGTGTTATTTGATAGATAAGATTAAGGTCATATAAGATTAATAAAATAAGTTGTCTGATGCTTGGTATACAATAGTGATTGAGGCTAATAATACGAGTTATCCGAATAAAGTCATTATCCCTTTACTATTATTATCAAAAGAGAGAGTGGTATTATTAGCGCATTCACTAAAAAAATTGAGACTAACATTTTTTATCTCAAAACTACATTCGATATACAAGTACATGAGGATTAATAGAAAAAACACTAATAATACTACGATTAATAATACTACATATTCTTGCTGGACTAACAAACAAGCCATAAAAGAATAAGTTATAACGCCTAACTATTGAAACGTAATTACTGATTTTCAAATCAAACACCGATTACTTAACATGAGTTTTGTTCTTTTAAAACCTAACTTATTTTTTCTTGGATTGTCATTCAAATAATCAAATGTCAAACCGAATTTCAATAGTGACTGTCGAGGCATCAATGGTTAATGGTTGGATCTAAAAGAGTAGCCAATCAATTTCAGGGCAAAAGTAAGAAATGATTCAACAACTTGTCGAGGAAAGTGCCAGCCAATATGGGTGAATGGTCTACAAATAACTGTTGTTCTAAAACTTCCCGTTTAATTTTGCTTAGATCCTGTCTAGGTGTTAGGTACCTCTCTATTGTCGTGATTTTCTTAGTCGCTGCCTAATTGACGCCTACACCAAACCCTGCTGACCTTAATTTATTTTTATAGCTTTGATTTTGTAACGTACGGTGACCGGAGAAGAAATGTGGGCGAACTGGAGAAGGAATGTGGAGTGGTAATGGTGAGGTAGAGAGATAGGTAGAAAGAAAATAAGTTAGATTTTGTGGATATTCGGTGAGCTGCGAGAGAGGATAGATTAAAGGGTTATGTTTAGGAGGAAAGAGATTGAATGGTGAAAAATGAGGGCGATCTGGGAAGAAGAGAGAGAGAAAAAGGAAGAGGAGACCAATTTAGAATGAGGAGAGACTAAAGAGGATATGTTAAACTGTTGGTTGTAGGGGTAGTAGGTAGGTGAAGTGATATATATATATATATATATATATATATATATATATATATATATATATATATATATATATATATATATATATATATATATATTTAGTTCTAAACTTGACTGGTTTATTGTTTTGAGGTTATTGAGAATTGAGATTAATGGTAGGTTTGTATATATATTTTTCATTTTACAAATATAGACAAGCGTGAAAAAATTAAATTTGTAGTCAATGTGTTTGATCTTTGATGTAAATTATCAAAAAAAATTGTAATTATGTCTTAATTCTAGGTCCCGTCTAGGCCCTGATTACGCGCAAACTAGTCCCCTATGCACTAGGCACTAGTGTGCCGCCTAGCGGCCGCCTAACGATTTTTAGAACCTTGCAAATAACTCCCCCCCACTCCCAAAATTATTAATCTTCAATCCAAAAATTATTATTCTTTTTATTTTTAAGATAATATTTTTATTCTTATTTTTTCTACTTATTTTAATTATAAGCCACATTTAAATTGATATTTTTTTAAAAAAACTACACATCAAACTGATATTACTAAATTAATTATTTTTTCTTAATTTATGTATCAAATCAAAATGAGAATAATTTTGGAACCGAGGGAGTTTACTCCTTTCTAAGGGCAACCACAACAATAACACCCAATATCACACTCTACCCACCTCGTTTTCTGTTTCTTTTATACTTTTTCAACACTCTAAAAAATAATTCACTCCAATAATCACCCTTTATACAATCCTCCAAAAACTTCAAACCTCTTTCATCTCAACTAACAAACCTAACTACCAATATATTTTTCAATTTTTTATTCCTACTTTTCAACACAATTAGAATAAAATATTTATATTTAAACTATTATTCAAGTTAAATGAATCGCAACAGCAAGATTGGGGGCTGCTGTGGGCTTAAGTTTCATTAAAAAACTCAAAAGGTGATTTTAGGTATTGATAAAAGGCTCCATTGTGGAGGCTCTAACTACCTTATCATATCTTTTGGGAGATTCCTTCCAAATTCCAAGTGATAAGTATTTACTAACACGTAGCTCAATCATCGATGGCATTTTTCGTCAGTTGTAATTAGGTCGAAATGGAAGCGTCCAACTTGATTCTCCCACTTAATTGTCTAAATTTAGTGATGAGATACATGTATATGTTTTTTAAGGCATACAAAATCCTCCCATTTCCCTTCAAGAGAAATGTTTACCAAATTGGAAAATTCATTATCTTTAAGGTAAAAACTTAGTATATATCGTTTGTCTTATTTTATGTAAGACACAGATCCCTTAACTCGATTCACAGTGTATTAGTGAGCTGAGCTGTGAGCATGTGAGAGATTAGGATCCGAAAGACAGTATTAGAGGTATTTTATGTAAGAATAATCTCTTTGAACCGAAATTACGAGAGAGTGAAGTTCCGTCTTACAAATTAACATCCATAAGACTGCCTCACGAGACCCACTCATACCATAAATGAAATTAGTCTTTGTACTCAATGTGAATTTGAAAAACATCGTGGAGACAAAAAAACATAAATATTAATACCCTTGACTTAATCAATCAATGTTTTAAGCTAACACGTATGGATTTCACTTAAGAATGTTAATAACCCAAAATCATATTTTCAATCATTTAAGAGTGTTAATATTCATTGCAAAACCAAATTTTGTATTAAATCAATGTAGAGCAATACCTAACATTCATTTCATCCGCTTTTTTGCGACACCATAACCATTACATAAAAAATCCGCTCTTTGGTGACCACTTCCATTAGGAGTGTAAGTGATTTGGTTTGGTTTGGTTTATGCCAAAACCACAAATCGAACCGCCTCCTAGTGGTTCTAAAAATTTCAAACCAAACTGAACCGAGTAAGACTTGGAACCGAACCGAACCACTCGGTTTGATTTGATTTGGTTCGATTTTGTGGTTTATATAAATTATTTTTAATAAAATTAACCAACATTGAAAATAACAATAAAAATAAGATTTTAGTTTGTAATTAATATCAAAATTAGGAAATAACTTACTAACAACAAATTATCATAAATAAAACAATACAAATTCTAAAATAAACACAAATAATGAAAAAAATAATAGTTCTCCAACGATCAAGATTTTGTTTGGTTTAATATCCGTCTATATATATATATATATATAGTATGAATAAATCAAAGGTTCATAATAGTTAATAAATTTAATAAAATATATATTATATAATAAATAAATAAATATATATAGGGTAGTTCGGTTCGGTTTCGATACCAAAAACCGTAAACCGAACCGAACCGCGTGATTTTCTAATTTTTGAAACCGAAACTGAACCGTCTTCGACCAAAATCGAACCAAACCGACTGATTTGGTTTGGTTCAATGGTTCCGATTTACACCCCTAGTTTCTATTACATAGCATCCATTTCATCAGCTTTTTTACGACACCATAACCATTATCGCGACCACAAACATTTCACGACACCATAATCATTACTGTAACCGCAAACGCTACATTATTGGAGTCGATGTCATATATAGACGTTTCAATAAGATTCATGTTGTTGAAGTTCTTTTCATCCCAAATGGTGCTTTGTCCAGAATAGATACTAAATTTGAATACGCTTCTCCTAGTGTCTTATTGTCGGGGAGGTGAAAACCAAAAATTACTAGATCCCACCTCTATCCCACACACACACACAACTATGCACACACCTGCATCGAGAATCATTCTTCTATATATAGAAAGTAGTATGATACAAGATTAATGCCACGTACATTGTATGATGTTTTGCTAAATGCACACTTTATAACTTATGGCCTTTTCCTTTTCCCTCTTCAACCTAGTTGATCATAATCACCAATTTTCTTCTAATAATATTTCCTCAAATCCCATGTTCATCATAGTTCAAGCTTGTCAATCTTCTCAACTCAGATTTGATTCCAGGTAAATTCTAAATTTGGTCACTATTTTCTTCACTTTCCCCACTTAATTTTCTTGATCATGTTTTTGCTTTACGCAAGCTAACGCATGCTCATGCTCATGTTTAATTGTACGATAGGTTTCGAATTTGTCACATTTGATGTTAATTTTTACACCTTTAACTTCATCGATTCGATGATGGGTTGTTTACCAATTTCACGAATTATGTGTTGGGGGGATGATTAACGAATTTAACTTTTAATTTCTAATAACAAATTAAAAAAGAAATAATTAAAACGCTTGTCTTTAACTCTTATGTAGATGTTCTGGTCATTAGAACATGGTACATGATAGATGCATATTATGTGTGTGTAAATTCACGCACAAACACACAGTCATACAGCTGAGAGGAGTAAAGAGAAAGATGGGGGTAGAGAGAGATTGATTCTTGACAATTCAAGATTATAACAAAGTTTGTTTTTCGGAGGTGTTTTGTGGTGAAGGTGAGATATCTTTTGTGGTTGAAATTGACAAGCATGGAGTGTACTTGCTAAATTTGGCGTTTTTGGCCTTTTTCTTTGAAAATTGTAGATGCCTTGTCATCAATGTTGATAATCATTTATGGTGAATTTTGTATATCTTGTGTTTTTTTATATTACGTGATATTGAGTATTTAACACTCTTCTTTTATATTTAATTGAAATATATCTTTCCATTATAAATATGAATTTAATCTTATATAACATGTATCCACCACTAAAATGAAAGTTCATAAAATATTTTAAAAAAAACAATCGATAGAAAGAGTTTTTAACAAGAAAAATGAAGACAATAATGTGAATACAATATTGCTAGCCTTACATCTACTTCTATAATTTTTTCTACAACTAAGCTTTGAAGAAGGGTAAAGTTGTCTTTGTTCAAAATATTTTTTCTCAATTCAATGCTTAGTTGTAAGGAAAGTTGTAGGATTAGTGGTAAGAATATCATTTTTCATGTGAATAAAAGTTATCAACATTGTGAATAACTTTGGTTGACACATCATATCCACACCCTTCATTCGTATTTGCATTGAATATGTTTTTTTTTTCAAAAATTGTATAAATCTTAAGTAACATCTAATTTCTTTTACATTTACATTAGCATTATTGATGGTCTTAATTTTATACAGAAAATAACGTGTCATCTTTTTTGGCATCGCATGAACTTCATTGTAAGTTAGAAATTGAAACCAACCAGATGACACATAAATTTGTACACAAAATTAACTATTTATCAAGTGATTTTAGCATTACTCATTAAGTGGCGCTCAAAAATAATATTAACATACTTATAGTACTTTTTCCATTTCTAAAGAGTGTATTGTTTGATTCGAAACACAGATTAAAAAAAGTTAATTGATTCTATTATAAATATTAAAATATTGTATATTTTTCAAGGATTCCCATATAAAATCAAGACCAATCAATTAAAATGTAAATCGAATCAAGGATAAAATGTTATATACTAACTTCCAAAAAAGAAAATATTAGAAAGTTTACACATTTTTTTAACCACCTAAAAAAGATAAAGGTACTCTTTTTTAGGCATGAGTAATGAATGAATCATTCATACCGTACGAGTCCGGGTGTTGTAAAAGTTATGAGTGTAAGTGGTTTGGTTTGGTTTGGTTTATACCAAAATTACAAACCAAGTTCAAAGTTTCAAAAATCTCAAACCAACCAAGAAGATTGGGCGAACCGAACCGAACCACTTGGTTTGGTTTGGTTCGGTTTTTGGTATTATATAAATTATTTTTAATGAAATTAACCAACATTAAAAATAACAATAAAAATAAGATTTTAATTTGGAATTAACATCAAAATTAGGAAATAACCTACTAACAACAAATTATCATAAATAAAACAATACAAATTCTAAAATAAACACAAACAATGGAAGAAATAATAGTTCTCCAACAATCAAAATTTTGTTTGGTTTAATATATATATATATATATATAATGAATAAATCATATGTTCAAAATAGTTAATAAATGTAATATAATATATATTATATAATAAATAATAAAAATATATAGGTTGGTTGGTTCTGGTTCGATACCAAAAACCGTGAACCGAACCGAACCGCGGTTTTCCAATTTTGAAACCGAATCAACCGTTTCGACGAAACCGAACAAGCCGATCGGTTTGGTTTGGTTCAGATTGTTTTGGTTCCGACTTACACCCCTAAGTAAAGTGTAAAACAAAAAAAAAGTAAAGAGAAATGAATAGATACATGCATTTTAGCTTACGGTGTAAAATGAAGGAAATAGTTATAAATTTCCAAAATACCCTTATTATCATGTGACTCTAATTTAGACTTTCTTTAATTGGCGTGACAAGTTTGTTCTCATCCATACATTTATTTATGGCGTAATAAAGTCATTATGTGTTTCTCAAAAAAAAAAAAAAGTCATTAGGTTGAGAATAAATTTTCTAAGGAAATTATGACAAAAACTTAAGTAAAGACGGGTTTATTTAATATTTTATAAAATTAATCATTTTTATCTCGATCCATTGTTTATTGGTGAGTTGAGTTATAAGAAAGAAAACTCAATCTTACAAATTAAGATATGTAAAACTGCCTTAAAAAACTACTCAAAAATGGTATCTTTTCAATTGAATTAACTACCTTTATTATTAGACAAAAACTTGAGTAATACTGGTCTTACGTATATTTTTTGTAGACGAATTTCTTTACTTAACATATTATATGTTAAATGGGTTAAATCGTGAAGAGTGGAGGAAATGCCTTATGAATTAAGATTTATAAAGACACGGTCTTACAGAGATATCTATTCTTATTATTATTATTGTTATTATTATTAATAATATTTATAAACAAAAAACTTGTATAAGATAGTCTTAAGAATATATTTTTATAAGAGAGATCTTTTTTACTAAACCACCAATTATGTGTTGATGAATTAACATATGAGAAAGTAAAATTCCATCTTATAAATTAAAATTGTGAATACTTATTTTACTTGAAACCTATTCATAGTTATACGTTTTCAATTTACGATGATTTATTCAACTTTGGAATGGATAAAAAGGAATTGCGTCAGATATGTATGTATAGATAGAAAGATAGCTTTATTTGAAGTCGTCTACGCGGCTTCGTCAAAGTAGCGGTGTAACACTAGCACATGTGCAATTACAAGTAACACTGCAATACAGCCAATTTATTACTACTACTCGAAATCCAGCACAACGTTGTAAAAATATATATAAAAAATTCTTTAAAATGTTTTAATTAGTATTTTAAAACATAATCATTTAAAAATGTGTTCGTTTAAAAACTCTTTAATTTGAAATGATTTGGGAAAACAGAGGTTTTAAAACACTGCGTTATTTTTTACAATTTCTTGTTTATGAAAATGACGTTTTGAAATAGTTTACAAACATGTTGATAAGAAAAAATTTCGTTTTGAAAATACTACACCAAACGAGACTTAATTTTTTAAAATAATTGTGTCTAAACAAATGTTTTTTTTGTATAATTTAACACATATCTAGTGTGGATTTCTAACGTCAGTATGTGAATATTAAAACATGTGCATGTGTTACTAAAATAATTTGAAAGTTAAGTTTATTATTTATTTTATTAGGTGTATACATACGGAAGACATAATAAGATATAATCCCTCTTCCGTAAAAAAGCAGTGTTCATTTTTATATAAGTTTATTAATTTCACATGTAACGTTTATCATGTTTTTGTGCTTTTAATCCCTAAGGGGGTGGCTCAGTGGTTGAGATGAGACATCACTTGATGTGTGGCGTTATGTGGCTCGATTAATTTCGATCACTGCCTTTAGGAGAAAAAAATGTTTTTGTGCTTTTAATGTTATATGTGGACCTTAACGATATTAATGTATATGTGTTACTAAAATACTTAAAAACAACCTTGTTTATTTAGTAAGAAACTAAAAATGAACATTTATATATATATATATATATATATATATATATATATATATAGAGAGAGAGAGAGAGAGAGAGAGAGAGAGAGAGAGAGAGAGAGAGTCATGTAGTATTAATAAAGATGAATGTAATTATTTTATAGAGAAAGAGACACTTATTTTCAGATAATTTTTTATAAGGAAGCACATTTGGAATACAATTAGTTAAGTTGTAACATAAGTAGTACAACAAAGACTAGTAGCATTATTTGGAATCAAGGGCGTAAATAATCCTTTTTAAAGAAATACGAGGGAGTTTAGCACAACTTGTGCCAATTTACTAGGAATAAATCAGTATTAATCCAATGAAAACTTTTATTCATTTCCCCCCACCTATAAAATATTAATAGAATACTCTTTTCATTCCTCCAATTAATATATGTTTAAAAGATCTAATAATTAAGAGAAATATATAAATATTATTAAAGTTGATTATAATTAAGAAAAATGTTTAAGCATAGTCAATTTGTTTAGACCAGAGATAGGAGTAAAGTTATAAGATACTACAGTATAACTTTTGAAAATACTCTTTAAATTAGATCTGACAACTACCTGAAATCCGTTAACCCATCCGACCCGAAAATTATCTGATCTAACATAAGTCATTAATATTTTTGGGTGAGAGGGGTTACCCATTTCAAAAAAAAGAAAAAAAAATTAATAACGAATTGGGTCAGGTTAAAGCAGGTCGGATCATGTTACCTATTTTTGACCCGATAATTTTTTACATATACGCTTTTTGGGGAGGAAATCCGGTCTAAGATGGTTGACCCGAATCAACACGGCGTATTTCGATCAATTTGATATTCGAGATCTAATGGGTTATGACCTAAACCACCTAATTGTTAGACCTATTTTAAATGAAACACTCATAATACAATCGTAGACTATTTGCGTAAAACGAAGTGAATAATTTTTAGTGGTTGTTTGGTGGAGCGTTTTGACCAAAACACTGGTAAAAAATGCAGCGTTTTTTCTTTTAAAGTGTTACAATGCAGTGTTTTAAAACGCACCATTTTAAAAATGTGCAACGTTTTAAAACACTTCAATTTGGAACGTTTTAAAAATATGTTGCATTTATAACTATTTTATTTATAAAAATAACATTTTAAAAATACCCGTATTTAAAAAATTTGATCGAATTTTTAAAACGCTGTATTTAAAACTGCACGATCCCTTGCCATCGAGTGTTGCATCAACAACAAACATACAACATAATTCATTAACCACATGTTTTAAAGTTTCGTATCTTTAAGAGTTGTACATCGTGGCAAAAAACTTGTACATTAATATAGTAAAAATTAGAAACCTTTGTACTTGGCTCCCGTGGATAAAGACAAAATCTATTTGTTTGGGATGACTAGGAAATTAGAAATGAGCTAAGCACTTTGCTGGATTGGCCTTAAATGGTGTTCTAGCTGTTATACGAAAGCTAGAGTTTTGATTCGATTTCGCGTCTAACAAAATTAAACGATTTGGTCTCTCCTTGTTTCCAGGATATATCTCCTCTTTTATTAGCCACATCTCCTCAAATTCATATATATATGTAAAGTGAGAGGATCGAATTCTTCAGAGTTTATTTGAACAAAAAAGGGATTCAGAAAGAAAGCTGCCCCACAAAAAGAAAAAGAAAAAGAAAAGGAAAAAGAAAGAGGATTTAGAGGGAAAAGAGTTATTTGAAGAATTGAAAAAGCTATGGGGTTCTTGACATTGTTTGAGGTGGCAGCAATGCCAATACTACAAGTGATTATAGTAAGCTGTTTGGGAGCTTTCATGGCTACTGATTATCTCAATCTTCTTCCTGCTCATACAAGAAAATCCCTTAACAAGGTATGTTCTTTGCCTCGTCTAGCCTCATTTGGTACAATTTTTGAAAACCAGTGTTTTTAAACACTGTTTTTTTCTTTTTTTTAAACTT
>CM028377.1:98504991-98541531 GCA_013146195.2 Codonopsis lanceolata
TTCAAATCTACTCTTTAAAGATGTAATAGCAATATCCACAACAACAAAAAAATAATTAATCTTAAAAGACTCCTCGGGGAGATTGTGATATGTCTTCATGACAATTTTCATCAAATTGTTTTTCTCTACGAATTTTACGTTTTGAGCAAAGATATGATCAATTTCCATTTTAGATGCAAGTTCTAGGGCTAATTTTTGATAACCATCTCCCTATATCTTTCAAAATACAAATCAAACCTTTCAAAATAGTTATTGCATTATCAATTTGCATATCTTCGATTGTAATTTCTTACTAATCAAATTAATTTTCTTCAAAATATTATGCCATATAGTCATGCCCAATAATTCAAAACTTTCAAGTTGAGTTGCTAATGTCTCGGCCTCACTTTTAGTTTTGGCATCTTCACTTACTCTCGACAATTCAAATAGGGCTTCTCTCTTGGTGAGAGTGATTATGGTTGTAATACTATTAACATGACTTTCCCACCTTGTTGTTGATAATGGTTTTAAAGTTAATTGATGAACATGATCTAGTAAAATTTTCCATCTTTTGCAGAACTAGCAAATAAGGTATACATGCGTGCAATAATTCCAAAAAAAAGAGATAGCTTTAACACAAGAATTTGTCATATCACATATTGTTAAATTAAGAGAAATTATACACATGGCATATAAAATGCTTTGGATTGATTTCAGAAATCTCTTTTTGTACATTCTCTTGAAGTTTCTTTCATATTGGAGCCATTATCATAACCTTGTCCCTTACATTATCAATATCAAGTTTGAGTAATTCTAAAACAGACATTCATTGAAAAGCCCTAATCCGATGTATCATCAACTATTAAAATTCTATGAAATATTCCTCTATCTTTATTGGACAACTTAACATATCAACACATAATTATTAAAGTTATTTGTTCATTGTGGCTTACATCCGAAGTACAATCAAGTATCACCGAAAAATACTTAGCCTCTTTTATTTTTTCAATTATAGTGTTTTTACTTTAGAGCTTAATATTGAAATCAAATCATTTTGAATCTTATGACTAAGGTAATGATAATGAATTTCCTTTTTTTGAATACGTCTAAAATGCTCTTGCATTACTAAATCAAATCCTCGCTAATTAATTCAAGTAACCCTAAAAAATTTCCATTATTATTTTGGTAAATCTTTTCATTTTCTCCATTAAAAGCCAAATTTCGAGTACAAAGACATTTTACAACGAAAAGAATTCTTACCAAAACTAGTTTCCAATGTTCTTTATCTTTCTTAATTTGAGTTTGTAACTCTTTATCAATTGTTTCATTTTTTTTCAATCTAATTTGCAAATCTAACCAAATTCTCATATTGTTGATATGCTCAATACCGTTCTCATGTTTTTTTCAATCTCTCACTTAAACGTTTCCAATCATCAAGGCCTTCATTTGCTAGCAAACTAATATTTTGCACCGATTTAAATAATTTACAACAAAAACAAGACACTTTGTTCACATCTTTTGAGTAAACAAGCCATTTTCTATCTTGATTCTCTCCATTTTGTAATTTTCTTGTATAATAAGAATATGCAAAATGTCTAGAAAGCCCATCTATAGGAAATTTCAAATTATTTCCTCTTATAGGACCTTTCTCCACTAAAATATCTCTTGTTTTATTATCAATGTTATCCCAAGTTCTTGGATCATATATATTCAAAGCTTGACTAGTTTGTTCAATTTTATTTTCATTCTCAATTAAATTATCATCTTCTTCATTCAAATCATCACTATCATCTTCTTTCATTTCTTCTTCATTCAAATCATTAGTATCATCATCTTTCATTTCTTCTTCATTCAAATCATTAGTATCATCATCTTTCATTTCTTCTTCCCCACTCATTATATGTTCATTTTCTTCTTCTTTATTACTCGGTTGTGATTCATCAATTGGATCTTTAACGGAAAAACTATTTTTAAAAAACTTATCAAGTGCTCCTCTTTGAGTTTTCTTCATCTCATCATCTCCTTTTCTTTTATTTCTTTTTTGACTTCCGGATAAATATTTTCTTGGTAACATGTTTGCACTATAAATTCAATTCTAAAATAAAACACTCAAAGATAAATCTAACACAAATAACGATAATAAATAAAATGGTAGTCAAAGAGCAAAGAACAATAAAACCCGATTTTTTGCTTCCAATGTTTATGTTGAATTGTTGATATAAATATAAAACATCCAAGGATCCACCCAAAAATTATTGTAAATAGGACTTTTTGTATTTTAATTTTCAAGCAAACCGCAAGGAAATTTGGGAAAACAAACAAAATTTCATAAATCATAAACAAATCAAAAATAAAATCATCACAAATTCACAATGATGATCTGTGATCATGATTCATGACTAATTTATATTGTCTAATGTATATTAACAATGAGTCAATGACTCATCCTGATTACAGTGATTAAAAAAAATCCAAAGAGTCAAAGACTAATCAAGAATCAAGACATTTCCCAATTAAAAAATGGCTTAAATCGCAATTTGGTCACCCTACTTTTCCACTTTTTGCAATATGGTGACTCTACAAATTTTTTTTTTTCAATTTAGTCATTCTACTTGGTTTGGACATTCAATATGGTCACTCAATCCATTTCCGTCTGTTATGTTGGATGGAAATGGTTTAAAAGACTAAAATACCCTCTGAACAAAATCAAACTGTTTTGGCTTAATCGCAATTTGGTAACCCTACTTTCACACTTTTACAATAAGGTAACTTTCTACAAAAAAAAAAAAAGGAAAAATATCAAAAGTCTCAATACTCTTAGTCTACTCTCTCTACCGTCGCCCCCAAAATTGGGGCTTTCTCCCCACGAACACAACAACACCACCATTAATATTGGGGACCGGCAATTCGCTTGGACACGGGTTTAAGCAAGAAAGAAGAGAGAGGACTGGTGGGGTTACCGGGCCGAGAAAAATGAAGGCCGCCGATTGGCGAGATGAAGAAGCTTGGGAACCTGACGCCTTCATGCGTCTTCGGATCTCGAAAAGAACTGAAACAAACTAGAAGATGAGGAACTACACGATTGGCGAAACGAACCGAAGATGAGTGTACGCCGATTGGCGTAACAAAGATGAGGGATCTCGAACGAATCGCACGCCGATTGCAGATGAAGTCACGATTCGTTCTCCTCAAATCAAATTCCCTCATCAATCACATGTAAGTATGCCCTTTCTTGGTATTTTTCACATCTACCTGTATGTGTGTGTGTTTGAGTTTGTGTGAAGAGTGTGATTTCCTTTTCGCTTATGGTTTTTTCTTGAATTGATTTCATGTTCTTGAGCCAAGATCCGTGTTTTTATGGGTTTGTTTGTAATTTACTTGCATGTTCTTGAAGGGTTCATCTTTCAAAGCTTCCATTGTTGATCTTTTTTTTTCTTGGGTTGGAATGTTTGACTTTTTCTAATTTGCAAGAAGGTTCTTTAAATTTGGTCAAGCTCACGCCATAGCCCATACATTGGAGAAAATGTTCTTTTCTTCGTAAATTGACAAAAGAACTCCTTTCCTTGGTACATGAATTGATTGAGATGCTTCAAAGAATCACGCTTATCCCAATTTGATAGCTTGAATGAGAAAGAGTGTGTTGATTTGCGTGTTTTTTAAATCGATTGCAAAAACTTCATCATTCCGCACAACCCATCTCGATTTTGTTCATTTTTCATTGATTCTTGGAGGTATAGGAGAAATTAGTTATTAGAAAAGGGTTTGTCCTGAATTTAGTGTAGCAAGATGGGATCTTTTCCTGGGCATGTTCTTCCTGGGACGCTATTTCTTGCGGTTCGTTCTCCCTCAAACACACACTCATCTTCCAGTTCATTCACTGGATAATAATCCAACATTGTTGACCCAAATAAAGATGAATATGTAATTTTCCAGTTAGAGTCACCTTATTGCAAAAAGTAGGAAAGTAGGGTGACCAAATTGTGATTTAAGCTAAGGGTATTTTCGGGTTTCTACAATTGTTTTAAGTTTTCCATCCAAAAAATTGGATGGAGTGATGAACGTGCTATATGTTGCCAAGTACAATGATTAAATTGAAAAAAAAAATTGTAGAGTCACCATATTGCAAAAAGTGGGAAAGTAGGGTGACCAAATTGCGATTTAAGCCTTAAAAAAACAATTAACCAAATTTGTTTTTCACTTTTTATCTCCACTATTTGTTTTTCCCTTTTTCTCAAAGTCACTGTCTCACATAGAGTAAGAGACAGCCTCACAGGCGGCTCACTGCTCACAGTCACTCGTCACATAGTCACATTTCACAAAGTCAAAACTCAATTTTCCTTATTTTCGGTTTCTCTCTAGTCTCTCACTCTCGCTCTCCATAAAACCCAAACTAGCAAAGCTACAGAGTAGCTAGTCAGCCCAGTCTACTGTCTAGTGTCTACAGAGGTAACAGACCTGCCGGAGAGTCGGAGGGAGAGAGAGCATACCTTTTAGAGTTTGAGCCCGTCGCCGCCAGCCAAGCGGCGGTTGCCCTGCCGGCTACCGTCGTCCGTCGTCTCGTCATGCGGCTACCAAGTAGCGATTTCGGCCAACGATTCAGATTCTGCGTCGGCCGTCGGCGATTCCAAAGAATCAAAGATTTAGCCGCTCAACGTGATTACGTGAAAGAGAATTAGAGATTTATAGGCAAAGCGAAGAATTCAAGAAAATCCCCAAATTTGATTTCTATAATTGTATTCCAATGTAAATTGATAATGATGCAAGATGTTTTTTTCAAATTTCAATTTGGGAAACTATGTTTATAATAGATGAGAGGAGAAGGTCAGAAGAGAGGCGGATTGTCGGATTGTCCATTGGTTCATGCCTCCTCCATCTCGATTCTCGTTCTTCTCGGTGAGTCGTCGTGCCTTAGTTTTGGTGTAAAAGAACGCTCGTTCTATATCGTTTAGTCGTTCTTCTGTGTGAGCCGTCAGCGGTCAGCGTATTGCCTTGCCGTTTTGGTGTAAAAGAACGGTAAATTTTTTTTACATATACCCCCCCTTATAGAAGTATATATGAACTCGGGGCCCCCCAAAATTTGGGGCCCATGGCGGTTGCCCCTCTGGACATACCCCGTGCCGCCACGTGTCTATGTCATTACCTGCCACCAGCACATCATCAATATATACTAGCACACTTGTGAACTTTGTACCTTCTTTCAAAGTGAACAAGGAGTAATCTGCTAGGGATTGTGTATAGCCAAGACTTAGGAGTACTTCAGTGAGCTTTGAAAACCACAGCCTGGATGCCTGTTTTAATCCATACAATGATTTCTTTAACAGACAAACACTGTTTGGTTTCACCTGTGACTTGTAACCTAATGGCAGTTGCATGTAGACCTCCTCTTCCAGGTCACCATGTAAGAATGCATTGTTCACATCTAGTTGATGAACTTCCCATTTCTGCAAAGAAAATGCCTAGAATAGCCCTTACGATTACCATTTTGGCTACTGAGGGGCAAAGGTTTCTAAATAATCAATCCCTTCTTTAGTAACCCTTGGCAGCATCTTGCTTTGAGCCTCTCCACACGCCATCGAATTGTATTTTACCTTGTAAATCCATCTGCATCCTATAGCCTTCTTCCCTTGGGGCAGATTCACTCTGTCCCAGGTTTGATTTGATTCCAGGGCTGCAATTTCTTTATTCATGGCTTCAACCCAATCATTACTTTGTGCAACTTCATGGTAGGATTGAGGCTCTTGTACAAGCATTATAGAATTGACACAACATTGCTGCATATTGTATTGATTAAAGTAATGACCAGGTTTGGTAAAAACAGATGAAACAATGTAATCCTTTAATTTGACAGAGGGATATTTGACTCTTGCTGAGACCCTACTAGGGGCTTGAGAGTTGACATCATTTCTAACATCTGCATGGTCATCAGATTTGGCATCATCTCTTATGTTAACAGAGTTATGGAGATCTTTAAATTCATCAAGGTTAGGATTAATCCCACCACTACTGTCTGGTGTATTATCATGAAAAAGGTTAATGTCTATCTCAGGATGATCATAAATCTGATCAGGTTTCACAGATTCTTTGTTAATGAAAGGGAAAATGGATTCATGGAAAATGACATGCCTGCTAATGAAAATTTTCTTGGTTTCAAGGTTGTACAGAACATATCCCTTCTGTCGTGCAGGGTACCCTAAATGGACACATTTCACAGCCCTAGGAGCAAATTTATCTGTAGGATGAGTGGAAGCATAAGCTAAACAACCTATGACTCTCAAATGATCATAAGAAGGTTTGGTAGTATAGAGTACTTCATATAGAGATTTAAACTTCACAGTTGCAGTTGGGATTCTGTTTATAATATGGGTGGTTGCCAAAAGACAATATCCCCAAAAATGGATAGGGAGGCCTGACTGGAACCTAAAAGCTCTAGACATGTCTAAAAGGTGCTGGTGCTTTCTCTCAACAACCCCATTCTGTTGGGGAGTATCAACACATGAGCTTTGGTGTAGAATGCCTAGGCTAGCAAGGTAATGTATAACTTCAGTATTATAGAATTCAGGCCCATGATCAGTTCTACAGAATTTAATATTGGTCTTGAAATGATTTTGAACATAGGCATTGAACTGTTTTAATAATGAAAAAAACATGAGCTTTAGTGGACATGAGGAAAGTCCATACCCCCCTTGAAAAATCATCTACAATAGTCAAGAAGTATCTACAACCATTCATGGTAGTTTTCCTATAAGGCCCCCACAAGTCACAGTGTATGAGATCAAAACAAGCTTTACTTTTAATATTTGTCAACATAAATGGCAGTTTGTGCTGTTTAGCAAGAGGACAAATATCACAAGATAAGATTCTTTCAATGTCAAGATTTTTATGTTTACAACGAGAATTCAAGCCAACAATGTTTTTTAGAGTACTTAAGGAAGTGTGTCCAAGTCTCGGTGCCGCCTAAGTCTCGGTGCCCAATGTCTTTGTGTCTAGAAGCATTAGTGCAAACATGTTTAGGGTCTGGAAATTGTTCTGCCTTGAGAAGATACAATCCATCACTCATATCACCAATAGCTATGGTCCTGGCCATCTGAAGGTCCTGGAAAAGGCATTATGTTCCAATGATGAGTGTGTGACATCTTGTTTGCATAATGAGTTTGGATACAGACAAAAGGTTGTACTGAAAATCAGGTATATAAAATACAGTTTCCAATGTAAGTTGAGGGTTAATATAAGCCTTCCCTATGTGAGTGACTTTTACTTTAGCACCATTAGGCAGAGATAGAAAAATAGGATGATTTGTAACTTCTACATCATGCATGACAGATAATGATGTGCATATGTGATCAGTGGCACCTGTGTCAATAATCCAGGTATGCAAAGCATGATAAAGTTTAGACTGATGGTTGGCAATAGAAGTACCTGCCATATGTGTCATACCAACAAATTTGTGTCTACTTTGACCAGCATTATGATCTTCAGGACTGTCTTTGGCTTTTAGCACAGCCATGACTTGGTTCATCTGCTCCTGTAGTTGATCAATCTTGGACACTCCTAATCCAGCCTTGTCATTGTTTTCTGCATTTCCAACAGATGTGGCATGTACTTGCATGATCCTGGAGCTTGATGACTCCACTTGATTCCCTTGACCTTTCCCAACTTGTCTATTTCCAGTATTAGCCTTGGGCTTGTGTGCTGGATGATTGGGATTTCCAGGATGTCCAACTGGAAAACCCTTCAGTCTGTAACATTCTTCCTTGATATGTCCTTCCCTACTACAGTAGTTGCAGAAGATTCCTTTCTTAAAAGGGGTTCTAGTGTATCATGTCTTGATTTGAGAGGGTCCAACAGTGAATCTATCTGGGATGATCTGAGATTGTCCTAACTGGCTAATGTTGGCTGCAATAGAACAAAACTCAGGCACATAGCCTTGCCTTTGTGTCTCTTCCTGCCTAATTATGTAATAGGCTTCAGAAATAGTGGGCAAGGGCTTCATTCTCAGAATTTGTCCTCTTGTGTTCATATAGCTTTCATGCAGCCCCATCAAGAACTGCATCAGTTTAATTCTTTGATCTCTTGATTCTTGAATCTTGGAAGAACCACAAGTACAGGGACACTTTCAGATAGTGATCGGATCTAAGGCTGCATTTTCATCCCAATAGCCTTTCATTTTATGAAAATAAAATTCGACAGAGGCTGTACCTTGTTCAAGTCTATGCAATTCTTTTTGCAACTAGAATGCCCTGTGTCCATCAATATTGGAGAATCTTTCTGCTAGCTCTTTCCAGACTGAATTGGCATCGATCACAAATTTCAGGCTGTTACTGATTTCTTCTGTGACCGTATTGAAGATCCAAGAAATTACCATGTCATTTGCTCTGGCCCATAAGGGGAAGAGAGGATCCTCCCTTTCTGGTGGAGGAAAGGTGCCATTCAAGATCGTAATCTTGTTCTTGGCCGATAATGCAATCTCAAGAGACCTCGTCCATGAGTTGTAATTTTCACTACCTGTGAGTTTTGCAGCGATGAGAACTAATCCTGGATGATCGTTATTGTGTAGATATAACGAATGCATATTGGAATCAATTCCAATTTCCATGGAAACCCCTTAGTTTTTCGAACTGGATTGATCGATTTGGGTGGCTAATTTTTCTTCCGTCATTGTTTAGGGTTTTGGGGAAGAAGAAGAATTGGTGATTGTGGGTAGTCGATCTAACGCTCTGATACCATGACAAGAAAGAAGGAAGGAAGAGATGAGCAATCATAAACTTGATTGCTCTCTTGTGTATTATTCATATATATATATATATATATATATATATATATATATATATATATATATATATATATATATATATATATATATGTTAAACTCTTGAGTAAAATTTTGATACATTTTCGTTTTTTTTAAAATAAGCAACCTAAAAAATGTATTTTTTGATGATTTTTTTTTCTTTCTAAATTGCTATCACATTGACACTTTATCACAAATTAACAACATACTAAATTTTGTAGACATAAATTTAACTTTTTTGCATTAAATTGACTACAATTGTATTTTAAGTTTGATTGGTTGATATGAGTATTAAAATTTAAAGCATTGTAAAAAAATAAGTAGAACATCAATTATAAGTATCATGTATGATATGAATCAAACCAATTCTCACACTACTTCATTATATATAACTAGTTTTACACCCATACGTTAAACGTACAGATAAAAATATTTTTAATTAAATAATATTTAAGTAGAACAAAGAAACAAATTAAAATCAAAAGAATGAATTAAGACAAACAATGTTGGAAACAACTACTTAAATATAAATATATCATTTTACTGGTAATATTATGGATTTTGAATTTTTTTTTATACACAACATCATCTTCATCGGATATTGATATATTCAAGACAAAATGGTTTGTTACCCTAAAAATTTCTATACGATACTACCAATTGAAATTGTTATATATGGAACTTGAAATACAACCTCACATTTAACGGAGGTAATGACATTTTGTCTCCATCATTGCTTTTATTAAAAAAAAAAAATAGATTCAACAACGTGATTCTTAAGCTTAGTAATGATTAGTCTTGTTCTATTAATAGGGTCAATGTTTCTTAACAACATCACCGAAACACCAATCTTAAGTGTTAATTCATGGTTCGACAATCTTGAACACTTTATACTATTAAAAAACTCCGGAGAGTAAATGTTTTCAAACAAACTTGTGTTGTTCTTACCCTCAACATAAAATCTGAAGTCAAATAAGTTTTTCCTTCTATGTCATTATTATAAAACATATACTCATTTATGGTGTCAACAACATCAAGTGCCGAGACAAAGATAGCTCTTCCTTGCAAATATGACACATCATCAAAAGACTCCAAAAATGACGGATATATACTTTCAACAATTTACTCGATCAAATTATCTGATGCATTAACCAAAATATCATTTAGAACTTCTATTGCTGCAACACAATTATTTTCACCACCATATGTACCGTCGTTGATACTTAAAATTCACTTAGAAAATGTCTTCAACACGAGATGCGTTCGTCATTGTTAAGAGTTTGTAGTTTCATGTTTTTTTGTAAGTTTCAAAACTTTGCAATGTGTCCATAAATAGTACAATTTGTGATCATGTTAACAAAAATCATGTTGAATTCTTACAACTTTACCCTTACTTTTTCTACCAACTTTAATTATAGTCACATACTCAAAGACATTAAAAGAAATCACACATATCACCAATATTTATAATACAGTAAACTACTTTTTATTAAATGGTGTGTCGGGTCGTCAAAGAGAACCATATTTTGAAAACAGAGGGAGTATTTTATTTTACCGTCTGAGATCTATTATATTCTAAATTTTTAAATAGATTTCTCAAGGTTATTTTGAAAAGAATATAGAGCTGAATTTTTGAGATATTGAATTTATTTGAAGGGATAAATTTATCTGTTACATTTCTTAATATTTTTTATTTAACAATTATTCATGCTTATAAAAAATATATAACTTTATGGTTCGACAATATCAACTACTTCATTGTTTATTTCAGTTGGGACTAACTATTTCCTTGTAACTCTGACTTTGAGAATTCGGTCGAATCTTTGTTTGTGGGTGTCTCTTAGGACGAAGGGTTTGAAAGTCATGATAGTTGCAGTAAAAATTTTGGGTTCAAAATGTCTAAAGTTTATGTCATGATGTTTTTTTTACTTTGTAGAAAATTGGCTGAACATCCATAAAGAATATCCACAGACTTTTATATGTACTAGTAAGATTCACATGCGTTGCACGTGGTGTTAATGATTTTGTTCAAATTGATTTGTTGGTTCCTTTATTTTTTTGTTGACTTTTAATTATTAGATTTTTGTGTGTTTTAATATTTACAGTTTTTGAGACTTATAAATTATGTTGTTGTGTGTTTAGCATTTATGATACTTTGTTTTTCGGTCATTTATAATGTATGCTTTTAGTCATTGTATAGCAACTTATCCTACACATTTGTCGTTTTTGTTGGTGATGAGCGCAAGATTTCCACGAATTTTCCCGGGAATTTTCTGTTATTTTGTGCTATTTTTGAGTTAATTATGTTTTGGAAATATTATTATTTGTGTTTTTGTGCTTAATATATGTTTCCAAGCATAATCGAGCGTTTATATGGTGTTTAGTACGAAATTCGAGATAATTTCGGGCTTTAAAGTTGAATTGGAATTTATTTGGACAAAGTTCGTTTCCGTCCGTTTAGCAATCCAAGGCAAAAGGAGGCTAACAGAGGCTGAAAAAGCTAACAAAGGACCAAAATGATGACCTGGAAGAAGACTGGCCGGCGGCGCCAATTTCTGAAATTATAGGGGTACCGGAGCAAATGTTAGAAAGTCAGGGGCAGCCGCCGCAATTGTATGTGTCCCTCTCGGCGTTGTCGCCTCGATGGCGCCACGTGGCGCAATCTGGCGTGCCTCCTCCACTAAGCGCGACCCGCGTCTCCTTCGTGGATCCGGGCAACCCGCGTCCCTTCAGCCCATCAACCGCCCATCCGACCCTTTTCCCCCTCACTGCCTCACCTATTCCGGCCCATTTCTCCAGCGGGTGACCCGCGTGCCCTCTCCTGGATACTCCTGACCCTGCCGCGACCCAGCCACTCTTTTTCTTTCCATTTCAGCCCCTAAAATCCTCCTGTTCTTCCTAAACTACCCCTGGCTTACCTCCAGATTTTGTGCCTTCTCCCTTAATACTCCCAGCCGGCCTTCATTTTGAAACAAGTCCCCATTTGGGACTCCCTTAATACTCCCAGCCGGCCTTCATTTTGAAACAAGTCCCCATTTGGGACATTGCTCCCAAATGGGGCACCAGCCCCTTCTTTTCCAAAATTTCTCCCATTTTCTCCATTCAATTGTCTGTTAATGAAGGTTTGGAGCATCATTTCAAGAGCCAACGACGCATTTACAAATGATTTCAACCCCGGAACGCGATTCGCTCGGTTTAATTCTTCCTATCTCTATTTTAGATAGTTGTTATAATTTATTGGGTTGATTAATTTTGTAATTGAAGAATTGGTTTGTGCTTAAATTATTATGGAAATGCAATTATTTTTCTATGTTAAATGTAGTGTTTTAATTTAATTTATCTCTTTATTTAGTACACATTCATGTTGGTTATTATTTTGTGCACTTAATGCCTTTAATTAATTGATCACTAATTAAATGATTTTAGAAATATTTAAGATCCGCGAGAGCTACCTTTATATTTCAGACCAATGAATTTAATAGTTGGTGTTTTGTGACACACACCGATAGCCAAAATGAGACTAGGTTTGACACGCGATCGAACCACCTTAGCCATTCGCGAGGTCGGAGAGATTAGGGTTGACTATAAGATGCGAGAGCCCGTAGTTAATCAATTTTATTTGTCTCGGCTACCAACATGACTTGTAGAAAAATATAGAGAGTTTCTTTTTGCGAAGTATTACCCATGCGTTTGGTTATTATTGTGTGATCTTCATTCTTTTAATGGCGTAACGAACCATTAGATGATCATTAGAATTATATGATAAGATGCGAGAGCCTGTCCTATTAATTCCGAAAATCACATTAATTGTTTACGTTACGTGAGACCGAGAGGTCGTGCGTAGATAGTCATTGTGTGTTTGCTTTGACACGCGGCTATTTTCTCCTATGTTATAAGAAGCGAGAGCCCGTAGCTAGGAGTTGTAGCTAGATTTGCTATATGTTGCGAGAGCTCGTAGCGAATAAAATAGTGCACCCGACTACCAAAACTTGAGTTAAAGAAAAGCAGAAAGATGATTAAATTAAACACCGGCTAGACTAGAAATAATGCATTCCAATATTTTTATCTTGATTTGTTGTTGCCAAACCACCTCCGCAGCAGATTAGATTTAATTGCTTTCTAGGTTGTTTATATTTTTAGATTTTAATTTAATTTCTTTTCGCTTAAATATAATTAGTTAGCCTAATTTTGGTACTTAGTTGGAGTGAGAATTACGCGCATTCCCTGTGGGATCGATAACTCGTACTTATGTACACTTTATTACTTGATACGGCCGGGTATTCTTGCCTGAGTTGCGTTTTGATCGTCCCGAGCAAAGAAAATGAATTATGGAAATGCTCGAGCACAACATGAAATGATGGCGGCGCTCAAACAAGATCCCACAAGCATTACCATCCAAGATATCAACCTTAAGATTATAAATATGCATAATGGAGGTATGAATTGATTCAAATGCTATCAAACAATCCTCAAACAATCATTCATACAATAAAACATTTTTTTTCTTTACCCAAACGTAGCATTGCTATAGCTTAGATTGAACGGACAACCGAGACACCAAATGCAAGCCAAACCGGGAGAGTCATCAACAAATATTTTTCTAACAAGACAAGGCAAAAACACACGGTATGACAATATCAATAGGACTTTTTAAGCTTGTAATGTTCGGCCAAGGTTTGGGCTAAAAATGAAGGATAAGATAACAAGTCAAGAGAGCAAAGAATTTGAAGTCTTCACATAATGACTAGCTTCATTAAGACATAACTCTTCAAATAACCACAAACATCACTTTAACAACCCCTTAAACGTTAAACTTTGGGTTGAAAAAGTATCTCATCTACCACAAACAATTAAGCACCATCCTTATATCTCCTTGAGAAAATTAAGAACAATGACAATAGATAAAAAGAAGGGGAGAAAAACACTTCTCCTATATGTGTAACATCTGCATATGACCCATCAGGCATTTGCATTGAGATGGGTTGTGGAATTAAATGATAGGAAGAGAAAAAAGATAGTGAAGAGCACACGTGATGGGTGGCACCACTATCGACAAACCATGGGATAGATGGTTGCGAATAAGAAAAGTGATCCGAAGCGGAAAGTGTTATACCTGAAAGGGTATTAACAGGAGGTTCCATGTTTGTGTCGGCATCTTCTGTCGTGACGAGAGAAAGAAGACGATTGCATTGAGAGGTGGTGAGATTTGCTAGCATGGCGCTACATGGCGGTAGGAGGGCAACGGAAGAAGGTGTAGGCGAGGGAGGGGGCGAAGCTTCAACCATGTTTGCCCGCGGTTGAGTTGGTCGATCAGGAAACCCAATAAGGTAGTAGCAAGTCTGGCGGTAGTGACCGTGTCTGTGGCAGTGATCACAGAGAGGACGTTATCGTTTCTTTCCTTTAGAGTTATAGGAAGCAGGACCATTGTTTGGGGTTGGAGAGGAGTTAACTGTGGGGCACCGTGTGCTGAAGTTGAGAGCAGCAGATTGGATGGAGGGGATTTGTTTAGCATTTATGTTTTGTTGCTCCTCTTCTTGTATTACAAAACTGAAGATTCGAAGAACAGGAGGTAATGGGTCTCGCAGCAAAATCTGACTACGGAGACCTGAGAAACGGTCATGAAGACCTTGCATGAATTCCATGGCACGATCTTGTTCATGGCGTTCGAGGAGGAGTTTGCTAGCACCACAGATGCAAGGTGCCACAGGTACTAGGGAGTCATGCTCATCCCATAAGCTTTTCAGTTGAGTGTAATACATGGATACCAGCA
Source organism: Codonopsis lanceolata (assembly GCA_013146195.2). NCBI lineage: Eukaryota > Viridiplantae > Streptophyta > Magnoliopsida > Asterales > Campanulaceae > Codonopsis > Codonopsis lanceolata. The sequence goes on from CM028377.1 coordinate 98,519,529, forward strand.
TGGATTCTTGCTTGAGATTAGCAATTGCCGACTTCAATTGGAAAAGTTTGGGACCATTGGAATGAGAGAAACGCACCTGTAAATCTATCCAGATGTCATGGGCCGTTTTGGCAAAGATGCAACTTGGTCGAATACTCTCATTAACAGAGTTAAGCACCCAACTCCCTACCAAGTCATCACAGCGCTTCCAGCAATCATAAAGAATGGGATCATCCTTTGGAGCTGGAAGAGAGCCATCAACAAATCCTAGTTTTGCCTTAGCATTCAAGGCTTTTGAGATACCACGAACCCACGTTGGATAATTATCTCCTTGCAATAAAGGAGTATAGAAAACAGAAGTTGGATTGTCGTTTTGATACACAATGTATGGATCGGGTTTCGACGGTTTGGTTGTGGTGGTCTGTTCAACTGGAGAGGTAGTGACGGTAGGACTGTTAGTTTGGGTTGGAGCATTATCATTGATTTCATCCATGAGAACTGAGATGGCGAAGAAGAGAACAAAAAAAAAATATTTTAGTGGGATACTATTGCTCTGATACCATGTAAAATAGTAACCCGGATGCTTCAATAGTTGGAAATATTTTATTGATCTTGTTGATAACATGGTTAAACTCACTATATATAAGGTACAAGTGAAGTTAGATAAGTAACAATCTGAAGTTTGTTAGATACATGCTTACATCAAATATATGATAGGAGTTATCACAATTCAAATTTTAAATTTGTGATTTGGATTTTGGAGTGCTGGTGCATGAGGGCTCTTTTCCATGTTGATTGTCTGAATAGGCTTCTATACAAGGCGTGCCTAGCAAAGCCAGCCAAGTTACAAAACCATGATTGTTTCAAGATATAACTTGTCCTGGTCAAACATTGCTCAACAACAGAACCAATTGAACTTATCCGGGTTCTTGATGTCAAATATTTTACTTGGTTGTTGTTGGATTTAAAACTAGAGCCGAAATCAAAATAGACCAGTGGAAGATTTTACTTAGCGGGTGCTAAAACCAAATCACCATAATCCGGTAAACTCAGCAATGTTTATCCATTGCCTCCTTTATCTCGTGTTCATCCAAAATTTCAACCAATTGACCCAGAACCTCCCCAGATAATCTTATCTACGATAAAAAACACATACAGACACACAATTCATAGACAAATTTTAAACCCCATCAACTTTCTCTTTTTCTTCGTTCCAGAATACTGAACTCTGGTCAAGATCTGTTCCGCCCAAAATTGGAACAAAGCAACCCTTTCTATTTACGGGAAAATGCTGCAGGAAAAAGAAATCAAACTCATAATCTTTGGGTGAAGGGCTCTTTTCCTATTTCGCTAACTGTATTTATTATGTGTGCTAAATATTCAGAAAAAAGATCAGACAATCGACCATCTCTCTATCAATTTCTAAAGCACATTGAAAGAAACAGGATAAGCTTACAAGTCCACAGCTTGGCCTATGAAGCTTTCCAAAATGTTTACTCCATGTTTCCAAAGTATTGAATGTATGACTTACTTGGTACCCTAATCCATCAATCAAACAGAACAAAACTACTCTTAAGATCAATTTAATAAAACAATTAGTGTGCAAAAATAACAAATTTCCTTCTTTCACCCAAACCCAAAATTAAAATGAAATTTGTTTGACTTTCATACTAGAATGAATTACAACCGCTATGCCATGGCAGATGTATGGGGAAACATCTGCAAAATACTATTTGTTCTACCATAAAAAGAACTAGGGCATATATAGTTTCGCATAATCTATCATTCACAGTTGAGCAATTGTCTAACAAAAAACCTAGGACAAATAATTGAGGATGAGAGAATTTTTAAAGGGGCATACCTTTCAATCGAACTGCTGTGAATTTCTCTGTTAATCTTCAATTCAAAATTTTGGGGACGTAGGGAGAACTTGATGGAGGCTGCGTGAGTAGGGAGAATAGCGAACTCGAGGTGGCGTGAGTAGGGAGAGGGCTGAGAATAATAGCGGCAGAGATTGTGAAATAGAAACCGCGCGAATGGAATTTTTCTAGCGGGAAGGCTAAAAAAAAGTGTAAAAATAAAACCCGCCCTTCTTAAAAATTAATAAACCTTTCGTTTTTAGTCCGTTCCAAAAAAAAAAGAATTAATATATATTTATTTTTTTAGGAAGTAATTTTTATATTTTACCCTTATTTTTTTACATTAGGCAAAAACTTAGATAATTGATGTAGAACAGGTGCCGAAACGTATTTGAGCAAGGTTTTTGAAGTTCAGGGGGTCCAATGGTAATTTTTGAAAGTTGGTTTGGTGGGTAGTTTTCACAGTTTTCCGTTACTTTCCGTTATGTACTTGTAGAAATCATTTAACGGTCGACAGAACTTTAACGGAGCATAACTTTTGCGTCCGGATGAATTATGGGGCCCACCGCATATCAAATCGAAGCTCTCGACGAGATCTACAAGACTCACCTAGTTTAACCCATGATGATTTTGTTTTAGGCCCAAAAATCACTGTTTAAGCACTGTTACGGGCCTTGGAACTTTTCGGGTATTTTCGTCTATTTTTATTTATTTTTTCCTTTTAGGGTTTGTTTAGGGCATATAAATACCCTCTTAAACGTCGGATCCTTCTTAGCCAACCCACCGTGAGTTGGTGGGTTGAGTTGTGAGAGAGATGGGCTTCGTCTTACAAATTAAGATCCGTAAGACCGTCTTACATGAAACTTACTCTTTACATTAAGGACAAGTCAAAATAATACTTGGGTTTTAAAAGAAAATAGTCGATTAATGTTTTAAATCTAAAACTACATCATGTTTATACACAAATGTAATAAATAAACCATTCAACGACTCCTATTTCAACACATTTTGACTAGAAGATGTCAGTGTGGCCTATTTTTGATTTGATGGGACGCCAATTAAGGAGGTTCCTAATTAAATAATTTATTGCATCACTGATTTATGTGTCTCAATAATCCGGGCTCTTTTCTCGGTTTTTTTTTTTTTTTTTAAATTTGTAATGAAATGGCTCCTACAAGATTATTTGATACTATTTGATATTTCATAATATAACACAACAAATGCCTTAATATGTCACTTTACGAGGTCTTAAGAAAAATCCCCGAACATGAAGTCACGATATCTCAATTTTCTTGTAAATCATTAAAACTGACCGATTGATAAAAAGAATATGTGATTATGATTTAAATGGTTACAATGAGTACTCAATTAAGAAGTTGGCTTAAGCAGTGATTAACTTGAGAGGACCCTTAATCTGAAATATATGTAGTTGTTTGAAGTAGTTCCTAGCAATTATAACCTGGAATACATTAAATTTTACGACACTTCATTATGTGTTGGCAATTTTCTAACGAATTGTAAGAATTGCTGAATATTTCCCGACATATGCACGATGTGTCGAATAGTTATCGATTCTTATGAGAAAATGTCGAAAAATTCTCAACACTTTAAATTGGTAAAACATTGCAAAGTTCTGACATTAAAACAAAATGTCGTCAAATTTCTGTTAAATATGTTAATTATCGTTTATTTCTGACAAATATATGGAAGTGTGGGGAATTGATTACGGTTATTTCAAACATCAAGAAAAAAAGTGTCAGCAAAAACTATGTTTTCTTTTATTTAGTGCTTTTAGCCTTTTTATAGGACGCTACTTAAAAAGTGTCATATTATCTCAATGGCTTAATGAGATGCTACTTAAAAAGGGTCCTATAAACCTTTATGATAAGAGGGCCCAAGAATTATGTGTCTTATTAGGTATTATGATAATAGGACCCTATAAAAAGACATCTTATTAAGTACACCCCTAGTAGGTCCCAATGACCTATTGAGATGCCTACTTGAAAGGTGTCCTATTATCCCTTGTGGTAATAGGACCACTAGAGTCATGTGTCCTATTAAGCATCAAGGTAATAGGACCCTGCGGCTTAGGCGTCCTTTTAGGCCTTTTTATGGGATGCCATTGGAAGGCGTACTATTAAGTCTTGTGATAATAGGACACAAAGAGTAAGGTGTCCTACTAGGCGGTACCATAATAGGACCCTAATAGTTAGGCGCCTTATTGCGACCTTTATAGGATGACTTTTTAGAAACGTCCTATGTAGGGCGTCCTATAATATCATTTTTGTTGTAGTGAGACTGTTGCAAGTCCATAAATAATATAGATGTAATGGATGTATTTGTAGGCAGTTAATGCTTTATTTACCTGTTAAATAAATATAACAAAAAACATACTTTAGCCAAAAACCGTTTTGAGACCGAAAGGGCGAGTTGGGTGCCTAGCACCTTCGCAACTCGTAACTTAGCCTCCGAACCCGTTTTCTTTATCTCTGGTTCTTTTTCTAGTTTTGCTTTATTTTTGCCTTAAAATAAAGATGGCGACTCTAAAAACATTTTGGATCCAGTGGGGCCTCGCAACATCTTTCTTTGCACTTTCACGTTCTCCCCTAAAAAAGGGAGAATGAGAATGGAAAGGCGATGCATTCCTATGTCCTGGTATCCCCTAAACAAGGGATAACTTGACATAGAAAACCCAAAGCACCCATAGTGATCCGAAATAGGCCATAAGGCTATTTTCATAAAATCCATAGTGGGGGCGCTGCAACATCTTTCTTTGGACTTTCACGTTCTCCCCTAAACAAGGGAGAATGGGAATGGAAAGGTGATGTCTTCCTATGTCCTGGTATCCCCTAAACAAGAGATAACTTGACATAGAAAACCCATAGCTCCCATATTGGATCAAAATCCACTAAAGGCAACCGAGGCGCATTCCAACGCGCTATTCCGACAGCACTCCTCCTGTAACACCTCGTATTCTTGCATGTGCATTGTATGCTTGCCTTCTTGTTTTCTTGTTGATTGTGAGCATGTTTACTTAGTTTATAAATGATTTGGAAACATTCATGAAGCTCTTAACATGTTTAGAATCATGTAAGCTTGTTTGTTGAATCGCCGGTTCGATTGCCTTGTTTTGGTCTTAGCGATTTTTTCCCTTCGTTGCTCGTTTTGCTTCTATTTCGTCGTGCGAAGTGTTCGTTGAGTTCTTGGCTTTATATTCAGGTCATAACCATGTTGAAACAAACCTTTTTCATGTCCAAGTTATCCTAGTTTGATTGGTGTTTGATTGGAGTTTGATTCGTTAACCATTCGTCGCATGATTCGAACCTTGTCCTACCTTGTTCCGGATGTTGTTCGGGTGTGTTTCCGACTTGTTTTGAGTTGGGTTAGACCTTAGAATGGTTGCCCATAAGTTTGGGATCATTTAGGACATGTTTAGACCAAGTTTTGAAGGTTCAGAAGCCCGGCGCCGTCGGCACCTTGTGAGGCGCCCGCCTCAAATCGGGAGCAATTACAAAATGATCGAATCGGACATTGGCCTCTGGGTTGAGGCGCCTGAAGATGTTGAGGCACCCGCCTCAACATCAGGTACACTTACGGGATTTTTTTCCCCTGTTTTGAAGTTGAACGATTTCTATACCCAAACCCCCTATCTAAACCTATCCTAAACCTCCCTAACCCTCCTCACTTATGTCCTAATATATCTAACTTGTTTTAAGGGTTGATTAAGAGTGCATTAGTGACCAATTAAGCCACAAAAATCTAATTCAAGAGACCACATTGGCTTGACACATGTCCCACTCAAATTCTAGACCAATATAAGCCTTGTGTTCAGATTTTGACCCTCATTTCTCACCTTCAATCCCTAAAAACGAATTTCCTTCCTCTCAAGCTTCTCCCATGGCTTCTTGAAGGTTTCCTCTTGGTCTTCCCTCATCCATTCTCCATTTGCTCAAGCCACCTTCATCAAAAGTGTAGAGCTCGAAGAGAAGATCATTTTCAACCGATTAGTTTCTTTCTTTGCTTTCTTTGGTGTAGAACACTTGTAAGTTACTCTTCTTCTTCTTCGCTTTAGTTCTCATTGACCCTAAGGAAACAAAGCCTATGGTGATTGAGGTCAATGAGGACACATATATGCTTCCTATGCTCTCTTCTTATGTTTTGAAAATATGAACTTGCTAGGAGCATGTATAGGATGATTTCTTGCCTATGAAAGTTTATAATACTCTTTCATCTTGTCTATTTAAGGTTTTGATCATGTTAGAAACATGTATTATATATGTTGCTTGAATAAGTGCAATATGTGAATGCCCTAATTTGAGCCTACATTGTATGTTGTTAAGCTATTATGTGTTCTATCCTCAAAGTTGAACTCCATGATGTATGTGAATCACTTTGCAATGCCTTGGTGAATTTACAATCTTGTTGAACCTAGAAATGACCTAGGTTGGGTTATGAAGCACATAGCTTCAATTTCTCCAAAATTGGGAATTTAGAGAAAAGACTCAATGGAGTCGACTCTAGGGAATATTTGGACATGTTGAACTCTAGTTTCAATCCCTACGAAGTTTGGACACCGTTTAATTTGGTTTACTCAAATATGAGCTTGGTTTAATTGTTTACAACAAGTTGTTATGAAAGATTGTGTTGGTCCCGAAGTAGGCTCAATCTAGGCTAGAAGGGGGGGGGGTTGAATAGCCTAGATATGTTTTTATAAAACTTTTTCTTTTAAGAACACTTCTAAAGGATTTATGAAATGTTTGAATAGAAGTGCTTAGCGCGGCGGAAACAAATTAGATTCGAAATTATCAAGAGTCTTTGTTAAGGCGTATGAGAATCGAACATTAAACACAATCAAATAAAGTGAGAGATAAGAAGAGTTTAAAGCGCGAGAATTTGAAGTGGTTCGTACTGTGAATAGTACTACATCCACTACCAAAGTGGTTAGCTTTGGATTTTAAAAGTGCACTTGTTTATCCACTAGGTTTATGACTTAGATCTCTAATGGATCGTGTACAAAAATGAATTTTTAACCAAGTGTATAAAGGTGAGAGAGACAATCAATGAATAATTGTTCTCCACACGTGCAGAAATTAAAACAGTTTAAAGACAAAGCAGAATGAAGGCGAGAAAGAATTTAAGATGGCGGATCTGCGGCTTGGAAAGTTTGGTGAAGTGTTAGCCACTTGTCCTTTGATCTCTTGAATGCTTGAGTGATGAAGATGAAGCTTGAGAGTTTAATGCGCAAGAGTTATTTCTTCGAATCTTCAACACTTGAATATATACCGAGAGATAGATCTTTTGACCGTTGGGTTAAAATCGAGATAAATCGATCAACGTTCCTTTGCATTGAATGCAATTCGGCGCTTTGGGAAAAAAGCGACCCACGTCATCGAGATGCGGTGTGCGAGAGAGACATTACTAAACGAGTAATGTTTCGATTAATCGAGCTTTGCGGCTTGGAAAGTCTTCTTAGCCAAAGCGGGTAATGTCTTGATCTTGATTTTTCGAGGATTCGATGCAGGCCGGTTGTCATTATGCGAGTTGACTTCTTGAAAAATTATCTAGTGAAGACATGATGACGGATATTTTCGAAAATATCGAATAGGTGTACACGTGTCATTGTTCCTTGATTTTGGCCAAATTTGATTTTCCGCTATTTGAGCGAGACTTCAAAGTCTGTTGTTCCTTCAAAGAAGAAAGCTTGCGTGGCGCCTAAGAACTAACACTTAGAAACTATTCTAAACAAAATGATTCTAAGGCAGTTGCCACACTAATCGAATGCAGCGAGACCTTTTAGCCCTCTTGTCAATAGAATCGAAGATGACTCAACCAAATCTAATCATAGGAAACAACAGATTGGTTTTGAGCAATTAATTGCCTTGACATGTTTTATGGTAGAGATTAATACCCTACTTGGTTGGTCGAGTTCGCTCTTGTCGAATTCGATCCTTAAATTGGTTTAAGTCAAGTAAATATCTACTTGTGCATCACATTGAGTCCAGCTGGCATTATTTGGTTTGTTTATTAAGTCAGGGTGGGACGATGCATCGCCTTCACGAATTATGGGATTCGTGTTCGCTATGGATCGCCTTGCAGGGACCTCACACACCTCCCTGTGTGGGCCGCGGTGGGGAAGTAGCCACTGCCGTAACAATACGTGCGCGTTGGCTTGCTAATGAAATCGAGTAGGTTCTCGGTATGAGTCCATGAATTCACAAAACATCGATGGCACGAACCGATAAAGAGAATGTATTGCGGGAGCTCTGAAGCGGCCGTGACTATATCATATCCTACTTGTATGATTTATTTTCCCGCACTTATGTGAATAATGTGCTATGTGCTATATGATGATCATGTACCATAATTGAGATAAATGTCATGCTATAACATGAACATGCATTGTTGTAACTTACTAAGTCTTTCGACTTACCCTATTTGTTTGTTTTGTTTCCTTAGATCCGAGCCGAGAGAGACGGTCAGAGATAGACTCGCTTTATTCACGCTTGGTGGTTTGTGAGCAAGGTTGCTCTTTTGGACTTTTGTTATTAGTCTTTTATTTTGGAAAGGACGTTGGGAAGCAAGTCAAATAGACTTGACTTGGGGTTTTTGTTGTTGTAGTTGACTTAATGGTTTAACACTTGTAATCTTTTGTATCTTGAGCTTGTATGTCGAGCTTTGTTTATATGTTTATGGTTCACTTCTGGTTTCTTCCGCTAAAGCTCGTTTAATTATTATTGTTGTTGTTGTCTCGGCATGTTGTGGCCGTTGATGTTTTATAAGCATGTGTTAATATTGTAGGAGTAGTTGTTGGGTTCAAACGTCGCCGATGACTTGTTTATTTTAAGTTGTTTTCGGCCAAGTGTAGCCGGGTTGTTATCCCTATGCGATGTTGCGCCACATGAATTTTATAATCCTACTTGTGCATGCTTGTGTATCTTGTCTATTTGGACGGCGCGACTCGGGATCCCGCATTGGGGTCCGGGTCGGGCCGTCACACCTCCCGCACTTTTGATCTCATCCTCCACAAGCAAGGGAGGGTGGAGCGAGGCGATGGATGTCACCGCATCCGCACGTGCAGCGCCCGATCGAGGCGCGGGGGAAGCGGAGCACGCATCACAGGGAACCACACAAACTCTCCATCGGCACCCATAAGCCAGCTGCGAGGAAGAATATGGCGAGACCCCTTAACATAGTAGGGCACCAGCTCGTCAAGGAAGGCCTCCTCTCTTTAAAATCTTCCACGCAGTGAGCCGCCTTGACTTGTCATCGAACCAGACCACTTGAGCTAAGGCCACATCTCGCTCTTTACGCCTTGTGTCCTTTTCCCGGCGATCGTATTGTTGATCGGTTTCTTGGTTTTCTTCCGAAGATCATCAACTTGGTCAGATAGTTTGTTTCTCTGCCCCTTCATTTCTTCTAAAAGCTTCAAAGCTTCATTCAGCTCGGCAGCCTTCTTGTTGTTATCACTCTCCAAGGATTAAACCTTGGCCCTCAGAATGTCTCTCTCTTCCTCGCTCGAGCGAGCCTCCCGACGTAATCTTTTCTCGCTGGTCACCACCCGACCAAGACGAGTGGACAACGACTTCACCACAGCACAAGCCTGCAACCATGAAAATTAACTAGCTATTAAGTTGAGACAAAAAGCAAGAAAAATTTGAAATAAAAGGGGGATTAAAGGCTCACCTCGCCGGTTATCAGGCCAAAGCGACCTAGCAACTGAGCAGAGCTAAGAGAGTTCATCACCCCAACCAAATCTTTTGGTGTAGCTCGGGAGGCCACCCCCTGGCCAAGCACCGTTGTGATCTCGTCACAGACAGTGAAATCAAAGTTGCCAAGGGGAGGAATGTCAGCAATGGCCTTGGCCAAATCCTTGGCCGCCTCCTGAGTGGTCGGCAGAGTGAAACCATATTCAAGCCAAGGCACCCCAACCTCTTCATAGATAGGGGAATCTTCCTCGGCCACGGCCTTCCCCTTTCTGGCAAAAGAAGGTTGACCGGCACCCTCCACCTCGTCGTCTTCCTCGTCGATGAGATGCATTACTTTCCTCTTGTGTTTCTTCGATCGGCTCTTGCTGGGAGAGGAGACAATGGTTGGGGTAGCAACGACGGCCGGGGACTTCGCATACACAACTGGTGGAGGAGGGGTGGATGAAACAGTTATTGGAAGGGCTTTCTTCGCCCCGGCTCCTCGGGAGGAAGTGGAAACTGCCTTCACAACCTTCACTGCGGGGGCAGCCACCCCTTCGGTCAAAGGTTGGGTCGGCAGACCATAGCCACTTGTTATATCGGAGGCGGCGACCTCCAGGGTAGCGCGACGACTCACAGCCGACTCCTTCCGACTCCTCGTCAGATTCATGCGAGCGTCGAGGTTCCTCTTCGCTTAAAGACAAGAAAATTCAAGTTAGAACAGACTATAGAAAAATAACGAATAAACAAAGAGAGAAAAAAGGAAAGGTATTCACAATGATCTGGGCAGGGCTCTTCGGCTCTCAAACTCTGACAAGAGAAGCAATCCTTCTTAAAAACGAGGTTTCTATGCACCACCCACCCTGGATAGGAGTCGATTTCGGGCATTGTGCATCGAGGACGAAGACCCTTGATATCCCTGGCCGACATCCCAACTAACCTAAGCAGTTCCTCCGTGTCAGAAACCGAACTCCAATAAAAAACGAGAGGATTCTCGCCATGCACGTCTAGATAATCCTCCATAGCCTTTTTGGCATTCTCATCATACTCGGTCAAGGCCGGGGCAGAAGACAGGGACTTCACTAATTCTACTGCATTATGAGGAACGGGAAAATTCCATCCCCGCCGGATTTCTATGATCAAAACTTTATCGGCCCAATGCCCTGTCTTATTGGGAGGCCGAGCAAGCAGGTTAACCCCGTTGTTATGATGCTTGCACTGAAGACGACCTAGGGACATGTTGACGCCGAACTAATTCTTGAACAAAGGAAGAGTGGGCTCGAAGCCAAGCACTCGCGCGGCAAGCGGCCGATCAAATACCTCACCAGTTGAGGGACAAATCTAGAGGATGAGCCGCCAGAGCTCACACACAAAGGATCTAAGAGGGCGATCGAGCCCACTTCAAAGAAAGAAACATAAAATCCAACTCCGCTCCGGAGGAGTCTCAGCTCGGGAAGAGACAAACTTAGTTCCGGTGCATATCCCCAAAAGTCCTTAGGACTATGGTTAAACTGAGTGCTCCAGGTCTCCACATCCTCGGGGCAAATATGATTGCGCCACCCCCTTAGCCACCTACCTCCGGGCTTACCACCCTCTTCGCCGGGATCCTCGCTCACTTTAGCCTTGCCGAGTCGAGCCTTCTTGCTCGTCTTGCTCACCCGGTCTTCTACCTCGGGCGCTGAAGTAGAATCAACGACAGTTTTCTTCCTCTTTTTCTTCGCCAGCTCTTTGTTCTTCTTCATCATCCTCAGCACATCAAACTCACTGAAAAAAGTTTTATAGAGATCAAAATAAGCTTGGTCCCTCGTTTCGCAAACATACATCTGAGACCCAAGAGGTCGATCCTCGACCTTCCAGGACTCATCCTCATGCGAGGGAAGCCCTTCTAGGTCATAACCGGCGGCAAGCAGTAGCCTCTTCGCTTCACTAGGAAGAACGGCTTCCTAGTTTCCATCTATTTGTTTGTACACCCGGGAAAGGGTGGGGGACCGAGCATAAATTGCCCCAGGGTTCGCTTTCTTAGTCCTCATTGTCGAGGATAATACCGAAGGAGATGTAACTTTTATGGAAGACGACGAGGAAGACTGGGAAGGGGATTTGTATGCTATGTTTGAGGAAGACTGGTCGGGGGTACGACGCGAAGACCCAGACCCAGAACTCATAAAAACACTTTGACAGTAAACCTAAGAATGGAAGCTTATAAAGAGGGAGAGAGGTACCTTAAATGGGTGAAGACGGGGCAGACGAAAACGAGGAAGGAAAAGCCGGAACCTGAAAGAAGAAGGCCACCGGTGTTAGTGTGAAAAATGTAGAAACCGGCGATAGGATGCCGGAGGGAAAGGCACGTTGTCTAAAACTCACCAAAAACAACCCAGGAGAGAGTCACGAACGAAAGAAAAAGGAAGAGGAAGGAGAGACGAGCCTAGCACACCGCTTTTTAAGGAATAGAAGTGACTGGAGGACGGTTAAAGGGCGATTCCGGCAGCAAGAGCAAAAAATCGCCTGGTAGCGGTACAGTTAGAAGAGCGGGAAAACGATAAAGTGTGAAGAAGGAGCCAAGTTTTGGGTTTTATACGACCCATGACTAACCGGGTCAGCCCGATCCAAAACGCGTGGATCCCGTTCAACCAGTTGTCACCCAACACGTGGCTCCAATCACCGAAACGACGTCGCCAAAAAAGAGGAAAGCGGCGCCGTCATCCCGATCATTAAATGAAACGCCGGCTATATGACGCTTCGAAAAACGCGCTATTAATGAGATGTGACTCCAACCGACGCCATCGTTTCGACCACCAAAACAAGCTCGTTCCGAGGACTTTGTCAGGCACATCCTCGGTATATGCCCGAAATTAAAACGAGGACGCCATAATCAACAAAGGAGACCCCAGTCGAGGACAAATCGAGTTATACTTTCCAAGCTTGGGACAAATCCTCGCACTTGGAAAGTCGGGGGCAACTGAAAGGACTCAATTGTCCGTTCCCCATGTGGACGACACGTGGCAGCTAAAACGACCTGGCCAAGCCGAGGATTACCCTTAGACCGATCAAATTGTACGTGATTAGGCCGACCAAGGTCAGTCCGAGCAAGATTATTCTGAACAAGCCGAGCATTACTAGGCCGACCAGGACTGGCCCAACCCTGATTAAGACCGACCATCATAACAAACGAGGAAGCGAACCCAGCCGACCACGCGACTATGAAAACCTATGGTCGATCCTATGCTCCGACCAACCTGGACGAGGAGACGTCATCACCGTACGAGATACACCAGGTGGCACTATATAATTGGAAAGACATGAACGTGCTCTGCACTAGCCGCACCACCTACTGTTGACTTCTTTCCTGACACTCTGACATATCTGACAAAAGTCAGAACCAATGAGAATTAGCCAACTCGGCCGACCAATAGATTTGGTCTCCATCGTGTTGTCCTACCCTGTCTTGCAAGCCAAACTTGGAGAGGAGTATAAATAGAGAGCATGGCCACCTTCCTAAGGTATGACACTATTCACTCTAAGCTATTGCCTCGCACAAACACACAGATATATTTACGGTGATCTCAGGGAACGCCTGGCTCACCTTTGTTATCCCATCACTGACTCTCACGCCGGAGGGCTTTAGCTGAGATAACCTCCCAGCTCCCTTAACGGTGCCCTTCTTGTTTCTCAGGTCACAGGTGCAAGGAAATCACAGGAATCGGGGATTCACGTATAAACCAATCAGATATCCATCCACTAGTGTCCATTGTAGCTACTCACCGTCCAGGCCAGCTCAATCCACGTGTATTTCCCAATATAGTCACCCTATCATTTGGCGTGATCAAACTCTTATGTAGATGTTCTGGTCATTAGAACATGGTACATGATAGATGCATATTATGTGTGTGTAAATTCACGCACAAACACACAGTCATACAGAGGAGTAAAGAGAAAGATGGGGGTAGAGAGAGATTGATTCTTGACAATTCAAGATTATAACAAAGTTTGTTTTTCGGAGGTGTTTTGTGGTGAAGGTGAGATGTCTTTTGTGGTTGAAATTGAAAAGCATGGAGTGTACTTGCTAAATTTGACGTTTTTGGCCTTTTTCTTTGAAAATTGTAGATGCCTTGTCATCAATGTTGATAATCATTTATAGTGAATAGTGGATGACGTTGATAATCATTTATAGTGAATATTACTACTACTCCTAGATTAGTTTTAAAACATTTAAAATGTGTACTTCAAAAAAGTGTAATGGTAGGAGTGAAAATTTAGAGCAATCTTGTATTTTTTATATTAGGTAATTGTGAGTATTTAACACTCTTCTTTTATATTTAATTGAAATGTATCTCTTCAATGCAAATATAAATTTAATCTTATATAATATGTATCCACCACTAAAATGAAAGTTTATTAAATATTAAACAAAAAACAATCGGTAGATAGAGTTTTTAAAAAGAAAAATGATGACAATAATGTGAATAAAAGTTATGAACGTTGTGAATAATTTTGGTTGACACGTCATATTCACACCCTTCATCCGTATTTGCATTGAATATGTTTTTTCTTTCAGAAATTGTATAAATCTTAGGTGACATCTAATTTCTTTTATATTTACATTAGCATTATTAATGCTCTTAATTTTATACAGAAAATAACGTGTCATCTTTTTTGGCATCGCATGAACTTCATTGTAAGTTAGAAATTGAAACCAACCAGATGACACATAATTTTATACACAAAATTAACTATTTATCAAGTGATTTTAGCATTACTCATTAAGTGGCGTTCAAAAATAATATTAACATACTTATAATACTTTTTCCATTTCTTAAGAATGTATTGTTTGATTCGAAACACAGATTAAGAAAAGTTAATTAATTCTATTATAAATATTAAAATATTATATATTTTTCAAGGATTCCCATGTAAAATCAAGACCAATCAATTAAAATGTGAATCGAATCAAGGATAAAATGTTACTCCGTATATACTAACTTCCAAAAAAGAAAATATTAGAAAGTTTACACATTTTTTAACCACCCAAAAAAGATAAAGGTTCTCTTTTTTAGGCATGAGTAATGAATGAATCATTCATACCGTACGAGTCCGGGTGTTGTAAAAAAGTAAAAAAAAAAAAGTAAAGAGAAAATGAATAGATACATGAATTTTAGCTTACGGTGTAAATGAAGGAAATAGTTATAAATTTCCAAAAATATCCTTATTATCATGTGACTCTAATTTAGACTTTCTTTAATTGGCGTGACAAGTTTGTTCTCATCCATACATTTATTTATGGCGTAATAAAGTCATTATGTGTTTCTCAAAAAAAAAAAAAAAGGTCATTAGGTTGAGATTAATTTTTCTAAGAAAATTATGACAAAAATTTAAATAAGACGGTTTTACGAATATTTTTATAAAATTAATCATTTTTATCTGATCCATTGTTTATTGGTGAGTTGAGTTATAATAGTAAAACTTAATCTTACAAATTAAGATGTGTAAAACTGTTTTAAAAAAACTATTCAAAAATGGTATCTTTTCAATTAAATTAACTACTTTTATTATTAGACAAAAACTTGAGTAATACAGGGTCTTACATATATTTTTTTGTAAGACGAATTCTCTTTACTTAACATATCGTATGTTGGTGGGTTAAACTGTGAGATAGTGAAGCTCCGTCTTACGAATTAAGATTTATAAGACGGTCTTACAAAAGACCTACTCTTATTATTATTATTGTTATTATTATTATTAATATTTATAAACAAAAACTTGTATAAGACAGTCTTAAAAATATTTTTTTATAAGAGGGATCTTTTTTACTAAACCAATCATGTGTTGATGAATTAACTTGTGAGAAAATAAAACTTCATCTTATAAATTAAAATTCGTAACATCATGATGTTACTTGAAACCTACTCATAGTTATGCGATTTCGATTTACGATGATTTATTCAACTTTGGAATGGATAAAAAGGAAATGGGTCATATATATATATATATATGAGCTACGATATTACGAGCTAGAGCTTGTGATATTATTACAAGTTTGAGTGTTAGTGTTGTTAGATCAAATCTACTAAAAATTTTACGCCATTAGATCAAATATGATAGTTTTTAAATAATGATGTAGACATTTCAAATCATTACCAACTTAATCATCCAACGACTCTAACACTAAGGTGCCGTTTGGTAGTCAGGATTAAGGCCGGATAGGATTAATAAGCCGAGTTGTCTGATGTTTGGTACGCAATAGGTGGTCGGGACTAATAGCGCGAGTTATCAGGATAAAGTCATTATCCTTCATTATTAATACCAAGGAGATTGGTATTATTAGCGCCCTCACTAAAAAAAATTAGGATTAACATTTGTAATCTCAAAACTACGATATCAGCGGAGATTAATAGCGAGGCACTAATAATCTTGGGATTAATAATATTAAATATCGCTTGTCGATTCTAGCAATCAAAGCTCTTATTAATATCATGGCTTTATCTCGTAATATCATTTGTCTATATATATATATATATATATATATATAGATAGAGAGAGAGAGAGAGAGAGAGAGAGAGAGAGAGAGAGATGGCTTTATTTGAAGTCGTCTACGGCGCTACGCGGCTTCGTCAAAGTAGCGGTGCAACTCTAGCACATGTGCAATTACAAGTAACACTGCAATCCAGCCAATTTATTACTACTACTCAAAATCGTTACTACAACCCCTAAAAGCTTGTTTAGTGGAACGTTGTAAAAAATATATATAAAAAATTCTTTTAAAATGTTTTAATTAGTATTTTAAAACATAATCTTTTAAAAATGTGTTACGTTTAAAAACTCTTTAATTTGAAGTGATTTGGAAAAACAAAGGTTTTAAAACGCTTTTTTATTTTTTACAATTTCTTATTTATGAAAATAACGTTTTAAAATAGTTTTACAAACATGTTTATAAGAAAAAAATTTCGTTTTGAAAATACTGCACCAAACGAGACTTAATTTTTTTAAAAAAATAATTGTGTCTAAACAAATGTTCTTTTGTTGTTGTATAATTTAACACATATCTAGTGTGGATTTCTAACGACAGTATGTGAGTATTAAAAACATTTGCATGTGTTACTAAAATAATTTGAAAGTTAAGTTTATTTTGCCCCTAAAAGGTATGGAAAAGAATCAAAGATGAGACCTTACACTTTGTAAAAAAGATCAATTATTATTTATTTTATTAGGGTGTATACACATAGTACATAATAAGATATAATCCCTCCGTTCGAAAATGAGTGTCCATTTTTATATAAGTTTATTAATTTCACATGTAACATTTATCATGTTTTTGTGCTTTTAATGTTATATGTGGACCTTAAGGATATTAATGTATATGTGTTACTAAAATACTTAAAAACAACCTTGTTTATTTAGTAAGAAACTAAAAATGAACATTATATATATATATATATATATATATATATATATATATATATAAAGAGAGAGAGAGAGAGAGAGAGAGAGAGAGTCATGTAGTATTAATAAAGATGAATGTAATTATTTTATAGAGAAAGAGACACTTATTTTCAGATAATTTTTTATAAGGAGGCACAATTGGAATACAATTAGTTAAGTTGTAACATGAGTAGTACAACAAAGACTAGTAGCATTATTTGGAATCAAGGGCGTAAATAATTATTTTTAACGAAATCCGAGGGAGTTTAGCACAACTTGTGCCAATTTACGAGGAATAAATCCGTATTAATCCAATGAAAACTTTTATTCATTTCCCCCCACGTATAAAATATTAATTGAATACTCTTTTCATTCCACCAATTAATATATGTTTAAAAGATCTAATAATTAAGAGAAATATATAAATATTATTAGAGTTGATTATAATTAAGAAAAATGTTTAAGCATAGTCAATATGCTTAGACCAGAGATAGGAGTAAAGTTATAAGATACTACAGTATAACTTTTGAAAATACTCTTTAAATTAGGTCTGACAACTATCTGAAATCCGTTAACCCATCCGACCCGAAAAATATCTATCCAACATAAGTCATTAATATTTTTGGTTGAAAGGGGTTACCCATTTCAAAAAAAAAAAAAAAAACGAATTAGGTCAGGTTAAAGCAGGTCGGATCATGTTACCTATTTTTGACCTGATAATTTTTTACATATACGCTTTTTGGGGAGGAAATCCGGTCTAAGATGGTTGACCCGAATTAACACGGCGTATTTTGACCTATTTGATATTCGAGATCTAATGGGTTCTGACCTAAACCACCTAATTGTCAGACCTATTTTAAATGAAACACTCATAATACAATCGTAGACTATTTTGCGTAAAACAGTGAATAATTTTTAGTGTTTGTTTGGTGGAGCGTTTTGATCAAAACATTGGTAAAAAATGCGGCGTTTTTCTTTTTAAATGTTATAATGCAACATTTTAAAAATGTGCAACGTTTTAAAACGCTCCAATTTGAAGAGTTTTAAAAATATGTTGCGTTTATAACTATTTTGTTTATAAAAATAGCGTTTTGAAATAGTTTTTCAAACATACTTACAAGAAAAAAAATTACATTTTGAAAATACTGCATTTAAAAAAAACTGAATTTTTAAAACGCTGCACCAGGCGATCCCTTAGTTACCGAGTGTTGCATCAACAACAAACATACAACATAATTCATTAACCACATGTTTTAAAGTTTCGTATCTTTAAGAGTTGTACATCGTGGCAAAAAACTTGTACATTAATATAGTAAAAATTAGAAACCTTTGTACTTGGCTCCCGTGGATAAAGACAAAATCTATTTGTTTGGGATGACTAGGAAATTAGAAATGAGCTAAGCACTTTGCTGGATTGGCCTTAAATGGTGTTCTAGCTGTTATACGAAAGCTAGAGTTTTGATTCGATTTCGCGTCTAACAAAATTAAACGATTTGGTCTCTCCTTGTTTCCAGGATATATCTCCTCTTTTATTAGCCACATCTCCTCAAATTCATATATATATGTAAAGTGAGAGGATCGAATTCTTCAGAGTTTATTTGAACAAAAAAGGGATTCAGAAAGAAAGCTGCCCCACAAAAAGAAAAAGAAAAAGAAAAGGAAAAAGAAAGAGGATTTAGAGGGAAAAGAGTTATTTGAAGAATTGAAAAAGCTATGGGGTTCTTGACATTGTTTGAGGTGGCAGCAATGCCAATACTACAAGTGATTATAGTAAGCTGTTTGGGAGCTTTCATGGCTACTGATTATCTCAATCTTCTTCCTGCTCATACAAGAAAATCCCTTAACAAGGTATGTTCTTCGCTTGTCTAGCCTCGTTTGGTACAATTTTTTGAAAACACAATGTTTTTAAAACACTATTTTTTTTCTTTTAAATGTGTTT
This sequence comes from Codonopsis lanceolata, assembly GCA_013146195.2. Lineage (NCBI taxonomy): Eukaryota > Viridiplantae > Streptophyta > Magnoliopsida > Asterales > Campanulaceae > Codonopsis > Codonopsis lanceolata. The sequence goes on from CM028377.1 coordinate 98,538,404, forward strand.
GTAAACTATTTCAAAATGCTATTTATATAAATAAAGTAGTTAGTAAAAAAACCTTTCTAAACAGGTCACATTTTTAAAATATTGCGTTTTAAAACATTGCATTGAAACACTTTAAAAGAAAAAACGCGGCAGCTTTTTGGTCAAAACGCTCCTCCACACATAAATGATTAGTGAACTTTTATGGAAACTTCTTATTAACGAAGAAATTTTGTATTTGTGCCAAGTGCAGATTGTTTTCGTGGTGTTTACACCCTCGCTTATGTTGGCGAGCCTCGTTAAAACCGTTACATTTGAAGACATTGTCACTTGGTATAGTATATTTAGACAAATCTTTGAGCTTGTCTATATTTTCTTGTTGATATAACTTGAAGTAATTGTGTGTAAAATTAACATCCTTTGAATGTCTTCTTTTAATATGTAGGTGGTTTATGCCAATTAATGTTGGGATAACATTTTTATGTGGAGGAATATTGGGATGGATAGCTGTGAAAATATTGAAGCCACAGCCACATTTGGAAGGCCTAATCATTGCTGTATCCTCATCAGGTAATAAATTTTGTTCCAAAACATTTGGAATGAATACTTTTGACTTTTCCAATGCAACTGCGGTGAATTTCAAGAAATAAACTTTCTAATTCGGGTTTTAGTTTCCTTGTTTCTTTCCTATGAACAGCCAATTTGGGAAATCTTCTACTGATAATAGTCCCTGCAATCTGCAGCGAGGGCGGTAGCCCTTTTGGTAGTCATAGTGTTTGTTCTTCTAATGGCCTCTCTTATTCATCCTTCTCAATGGCGGTAAGGTTTCTCTCGAATCTGGTCCATTACCTAATCATTGGGACAAAGACTTAGTATTATTTCTTGGTTTTGCAGCTCGGGGGTTTCTACATATGGACATATACTTACCATCTAATTCGGACCTCGGCTTTAAAGTTTAAAGCAATGACAGTAGCCGAGGAGGACTTAAAGCAACCAAACAAAGACTTAGATGCGAATGAGAAGACTCATCTACTAAGTGGAGAAGCTCAAGAGCATGTTGCCATAGTTGTGTCATCAACAAATTCAGATGATGAGGATCCAGAAAACCAACATGTAAGCCCCCCCACCCCTAGGTAACACACAAAAATAATTTCGACAAAAGTAGATGGTATCCGTCTATCCGACTTGAGGGTCTAATGTGCACAGTCTTATCCACAAAAGACGCTATTCAACTAAGAAAACTCTGTATGTCATGTTTTGTTTCTCCTATCTCGTTTGTTTTTTATTGATATCCAATGTTATCTGTGTGAATAAAAAAAATTTCAAACTTTTAAAATTTCTTATCTCCTTGGCATTGTTACTGTAATTCAAACTTTTGGGACCTAGGTCACATTGAAACAACTTAATACTGTTACACCAAGTAGTTGGTTTCTCTAGTCATAACTAAAATTTTAATTGCTTTGCTGCAGATTGTGTATCAAGGATCGGCAAGCAAGGAGGAAAAAGATAAACCATCGTCGTTCTTGCTTAAGGTAGCTGGACTACTTCACATGATAGTAGAGGAGGTATTGGCTCCTCCAACCCTCGGGGCGGTATGTATTTTTATTTCCTACTATCTCCATCATATTACGAGTTTGAAGCTCTTCCCGTTTCGCTAATGCAAAGGTGGTTAGTAATATATGTGTATGTTCATCTGTTCTCAGATTGTAGGACTCTTCTTGGGGGCAATTCCATTGCTGAAAAATCTTTTGATAGGTGATGATGCTCCACTAAGAGTGATCTATGACTCCGTCAAATTACTAGGGTATGCACTTTTCGCAGCCATGTTTGGATCAGCTTATGTCAACCCAACTTTTTTTTGATTTCCTATTTGGGTGTTTTAAAAAACGCTGCCAAACAAAGCTTTAGTTGGAATATAAGTCTCATTTCAAAATATTTTCTGTTTCAGGGATGGAACCATACCTTGCATTACTCTTATACTAGGAGGCAACCTCACACAAGGTACAACAAAGAAAAAAATAAATAAAATAAGTTTCTGCTCGTACTGCTCGCAGACGATTGTGTTAGCATGCGAATACTGACAAATTTATCGGCTTAACAGGCTTACGGAAGGCGAGTTTAACACCACTGACAATCATTGCTGTCATCTGTGTGCGATACGTAATTCTTCCTGTGATTGGAATTGGGGTAGTTAAAACAGCCAACAATCTTGGTATACTTCCATCAGATCCTCTGTTCCAATATGTGCTAATGCTCCAGTTTACGTTACCCCGCCATGAATATTGGTAAGCAACTAGTATTACTATATATCTAGAAGCTTCTTTTAGTGCCTATACCTAGTTAAAAATATTTTTCTTGATGACAGAAGTCTCGTGAACTGATCCATCTCTATAGCATATGATAGGTGCGAAGGGCTGACCGTGAACCAGACTATCCTTCTAGCATATGATACACACACACACATTAAAAAAAAAACTTGCTAAGTTGTGTTATTGATCATAAGTATACTTGTGATGGTGTGGTGCAGGAACTATGACCCAACTGTTGGAAGTGGCACAAGAGGAATGTTCAGTGCTCTTGATGTGGACTTACTTGGCTGCAACCATTGCCCTCACTGCATGGTCCACAGTATTCATGTGGATCTTGACTTGAATTGAATATCAATTGGATCACCCTTCTCTAAGAGTTCTCCACTAAAAGAAGAAAAAAAAACAAGGAAAAGGAAAGGGAGGAGAGAGAGAGAGATAGAAGCCATAGAGGAAAGTGATTCTTTAAATTTTATTTTTTATTTTTTATAATTTAGGGGTTATTAAATGGATGATTTTATTTTTTCTAGAGGCGTAGGAAGGGATCAACCTGCAGAAGCTCCACTGAAGCCTATGTCTACGCTTTTAAATGCGGATGATTGTTAAGTTAGTTGAGCGAAATGAAAGCATTTGTATTTTGTAAGCATAAGAAATCAATTGAATGAATACAAATTTTTGTCCACATTATGCAAAGACAAATGATATGTGACCAAAGGCTTGATATTATTGAACTTTGAGTGTTATATCGTTAGATGAATAAGGTTATGATGATTTGGAAAGTATGTAATATTACTTTTAAAAAACATATTTGATCTAATGGTGTAGAGATTTAGGTAGATTTGGATT
>CM028377.1:98541631-98737755 GCA_013146195.2 Codonopsis lanceolata
GGAGAGAGAGAGAGAGAGAGAGAGATGGCTTTATTTGAAGTCGTCTATTGAGCGCTACGGCTTCGTCAAAGTAGCGGTGTAACACTAGCACATGTGCAATTACAAGTAACACTGCAATACAGCCAATTTATTACTACTACTCAAAATCGTTAACTACAACCCCTAAAAGCTTGTTTAGTGGAACGCGTTGTAAAAAATATATATAAAAAAATTTTTAAAAATGTTTTAATTAGTATTTTAAAACATAATCATTTAAAAAATGTGTTACGTTTAAAAACTCTTTAATTTGAAATGATTTGGGAAAACAGAGGTTTTAAAAACATTTTTATTTTTACAATTTCTTTTTATGAAAATAACGTTTTGAAATAGTTTTACAAACATGTTTATAAGAAAAAATTTCGCTTTTGAAAATACTGCACCAAACGACTTAATTTTTTAAAATAATTGTGTCTAAACAAATGTTTTTTGTATAATTTAACACATATCTAGTGTGGATTTCTAACGTCAGTATGTGAATATTAAAACATGTGCATGTGTTACTAAAATAATTTGAAAGTTAAGTTTATTTTTATTTTAAAAGGTATACATAAAGAATAATAAGATATAATCCACTTTGTAAAAGAAAGTGTTCATTTTTATATAAGTTTATTAATTTCACATGTACGTTTATCATGTTTTTGTGCATTTAATCCCTAAGCAAAATGAGATGAGACATCACAATATAAGGCCGTTCGATTAATTTCACTTTGTAACATTTATCATGTTTTTGTGCTTTTAATGTTATATGTGGACCTTAACGATATTAATGTATATGTGTTACTAAAATACTTAAAAACAACCTTGTTTATTTAGTAAGAAACTAAAAATGAACATTTATATATATATATATATATATATATATATATATATATATATATATATATATATAGAAGAGAGAGAGAGAGAGAGAGAGAGAGAGAGAGAGAGTCATGTAGTATTAATAAAGATGAATGTAATTATTTTATAGAGAAAGAGACACTTATTTTCAGATAATTTTTTATAAGGAGGCACATGTGGAATACAATTAGTTAAGTTGTAAGTTGTAACATGAGTAGTACAACAAAGACTAGTAGCATTATTTGGAATCAAGGGCGTAAATAATCCTTTTTAAAGAAATCCGAGGGAGTTTAGCACAACTTGTGCCAATTTACTAGGAATAAATCCGTATTAATCCAATGAAAACTTTTATTCATTTCCCCCCACGTATAAAATATTAATAGAATACTCTTTTCATTCCACCAATTAATATATGTTTAAAAGATCTAATAATTAAGAGAAATATATAAATATTATTAGAGTTGATTATAGTTAAGAAAAATGTTTAAGCATAGTCAATATGCTTAGACCAGAGATAGGAGTAAAGTTATAAGATACTACAGTATAACTTTTGAAAATACTCTTTAAATTAGGTCTGACAACTACCTGAAATCCGTTAACCCATCCGATCCGAAAATTATCTATTCAACATAAGTTATTAATATTTTTGGGTGAAAGGGGTTACCCATTTAAAAAAAAAAAAAAAAAACCGAATTAGGTCAGGTTAAAGCAGGTCGGATCATGTTACCTATTTTTGACCTGATAATTTTTTACATATACGCTTTTTGGGGAGGAAATCCGGTCTAAGATGGTTGACCCGAATTAACACGGCGTATTTTGACCTATTTGATATTCGAGATCTAATGGGTTCTGACCTAAACCACCTAATTGTCAGACATATTTTAAATGAAACACTCATAATACAATCGTAGACTATTTGTGTAAAACGAAGTGAATAATTTTTAGTGCTTGTTTGGTGGAGCGTTTTGACCAAAACATTGGTAAAAAATACAGCATTTTCTCTTTTAAAATGTTATAATGCAGCGTTTTAAAACATCCCAATTTGGAGCGTTTTAAAAATGTGTTGCGTTTATAACTATTTTGTTTATAAAAATAACGTTTTGAAATAGTTTTTCAAACATGCTTACAAGAAAAAAATTAAGTTTTAAAAATACTGCATTTTAAAAACACTGCATTTAAAAAAAGCTGTATTTTAAAAAATGAGACATTAATTACGAGTGTTGCATCAACAACAAACATACAACATAATTCATTAACCACATGTTTTAAAGATTCGTATCTTTAAGAGTTGTACATCGTGGCAAAAAACTTGTACATTAATATAGTAAAAATTAGAAACCTTTGTACTTGGCTCCCGTGGATAAAGACAAAATCTATTTGTTTGGGATGACTAGGAAATTGGAAATGAGCTAAGCACTTTGCTGGATTGGCCTTAAATGGTGTTCTAGCTGTTATACGAAAGCTAGAGTTTTGATTCGATTTCGCGTCTAACAAAATTAAACGATTTGGTCTCTCCTTGTTTCCAGGATATATCTCCTCTTTTATTAGCCACGTCTCCTCAAATTCATATATATATATATATGTAAAGTGAGAAGATTGAATTCTTCAGAGTTTATTTGAACAAAAAAGAGATTCAGAAAGAAAGCTGCCCCACAAAAAGAAAAAGAAAAAGAAAAGGAAAAAGAAAGAGGATTTAGAGGGAAAAGAGTTATTTGAAGAATTGAAAAAGCTATGGGGTTCTTGACATTGTTTGAGGTGGCAGCAATGCCAATACTACAAGTGATTATAGTAAGCTGTTTGGGAGCTTTCATGGCTACTGATTATCTCAATCTTCTTCCTGCTCATACAAGAAAATCCCTTAACAAGGTATGTTCTTCGCTCGTCTAGCCTCGTTTGATACAATTTTTTGAAAACGCAGTGTTTTTAAAACACTGTTTTTTTTTCTTTTAAATGCGTTTGTAAACTATTTCAAAATGCTATTTATATAAATAAAGTAGTTAGTAAAAAAACCTTTCTAAACAGGTCACATTTTTAAAATATTGCGTTTTAAAACATTGCATTGAAACACTTTAAAAGAAAAAACGCGACAGCGTTTTGGTCAAAACGCTCCACCGGCCACACATAAATGATTAGTGAACTTTTATGGAAACGTCATATTAACGAAGAAATTTTGTATTTGTGCCACATGCAGATTGTTTTCGTGGTGTTTACACCCTCGCTTATGTTGGCAAGCCTCATTAAAACCGTTACATTTGAAGACATTGTCACTTGGTATAGTATATTTAGACAAATCTTTGAGCTTGTATATATTTTAATATGTTGATATAACTTGAAGTAATTGTGTGTAAAATTAACATCCTTTGAATGTCTTCTTTTAATATGTAGGTGGTTTATGCCAATTAATGTTGGGATAACATTTTTATGTGGAGGAATATTGGGATGGATAGCTGTGAAAATATTGAAGCCACAGCCACATTTGGAAGGCCTAATCATTGCTGTATCCTCATCAGGTAATAAATTTTGTTCCAAAACATTTGGAATGAATACTTTTGACTTTTCCAATGCAACTGCGGTGAATTTCAAGAAATAAACTTTCTAATTCGGGTTTTAGTTTCCTTGTTTCTTTCCTATGAACAGCCAATTTGGGAAATCTTCTACTGATAATAGTCCCTGCAATCTGCAGCGAGGGCGGTAGCCCTTTTGGTAGTCATAGTGTTTGTTCTTCTAATGGCCTCTCTTATTCATCCTTCTCAATGGCGGTAAGGTTTCTCTCGAATCTGGTCCATTACCTAATCATTGGGACAAAGACTTAGTATTATTTCTTGCTTTTGCAGCTCGGGGGTTTCTACATATGGACATATACTTACCATCTAATTCGGACCTCGGCTTTAAAGTTTAAAGCAATGACAGTAGCCGAGGAGGACTTAAAGCAACCAAACAAAGACTTAGATGCGAATGAGAAGACTCATCTGCTAAGTGGAGAAGCTCAAGAGCAAGTTGCCATAGTTGTGTCATCAACAAATTCAGATGATGAGGATCCAGAAAACCAACATGTAAGCCCCCCTGCCCCTAGGTTACACACAAAATAATTTCAACAAAAGTAGATGGTATCCGTCTATCCGACTTGAGGGTCTAATGTGCACAGTCTTATCCACAAAAAGACGCTATTCAACTAGAAAAACGGCGCTCTGTATGTCATGTTTTGTTTCTCCTATCTCGTTTGTTTTTTATTGATATCCAATGTTATCTGTGTGAATAAAAAAAATTTCAAGCTTTTAAAATTTCTTATCTCCTTGGCATTGTTACCGTAATTCAAACTTTTGGGACCTAGGTCACATTGAAACAACTTAATACTGTTACACCAAGTAGTTGGTTTCTCTAGTCATAACTAAAATTTTAATTGCTTTGCTGCAGATTGTGTATCAAGGATCGGCAAGCAAGGAGGAAAAAGATAAACCATCGTCGTTCTTGCTTAAGGTAGCTGGACTACTTCACATGATAGTAGAGGAGGTATTGGCTCCTCCAACCCTCGGGGCGGTATGTATTTTTATTTCCTACTATCTCCATCATATTACGAGTTTGAAGCTCTTCCCGTTTCGCTAATGCAAAGGTGGTTAGTAATATATGTGTATGTTCATCTGTTCTCAGATTGTAGGACTCTTCTTGGGGGCAATTCCATTGCTGAAAAATCTTTTGATAGGTGATGATGCTCCACTAAGAGTGATCTATGACTCCGTCAAATTACTAGGGTATGCACTTTTCGCAGCCATGTTTGGATCAGCTTATGTCAACCCAACTTTTTTTTTTTTTTGCTTGATTTCCTATTTGGGTGTTTTAAAAAAAACGCTGCCAAACAAAGCTTTAGTTGGAATATAAGTCTCATTTCAAAATATTTTCTGTTTCAGGGATGGAACCATACCTTGCATTACTCTTATACTAGGAGGCAACCTCACACAAGGTACAACAAAGAAAAAAATAAATAAAATAAGTTTCTGCTCGTACTGCTCGCAGACGATTGTGTTAGCATGCGAATACTGACAAATTTATCGGCTTAACAGGCTTACGGAAGGCGAGTTTAACACCACTGACAATCATTGCTGTCATCTGTGTGCGATACGTAATTCTTCCTGTGATTGGAATTGGGGTAGTTAAAACAGCCAACAATCTTGGTATACTTCCATCAGATCCTCTGTTCCAATATGTGCTAATGCTCCAGTTTACGTTACCCCCTGCCATGAATATTGGTAAGCAACTAGTATTACTATATATCTAGAAGCTTCTTTTAGTGCCTATACCTAGTTAAAAATATTTTTTCTTGATGACAGAAGTCTCGTGAACTGATCCATCTCTATAGCATATGATAGGCGCCGAAGGGCCCCTGACCGTGAACCAGACTATCCTTCTAGCATATGATACACACACACACATTAAAAAAAAAACTTGCTAAGTTGTGTTATTGATCATAAGTATACTTGTGATGGTGTGGTGCAGGAACTATGACCCAACTGTTGGAAGTGGCACAAGAGGAATGTTCAGTGCTCTTGATGTGGACTTACTTGGCTGCAACCATTGCCCTCACTGCATGGTCCACAGTATTCATGTGGATCTTGACTTGAATTGAATATCAATTGGATCACCCTTCTCTAAGAGTTCTCCACTAAAAAGAAGAAAAAAAAACAAAGGAAAAGGAAAGGGAGGAGAGAGATAGAAGCCATAGAGGAAAGTGATTCTTTAAATTTTATTTTTTATTTTTTATAATTTAGGGGTATTAAATGCGGATGATTTTATTTTTTTCCTCCTAAGGGGGCATGGGAAGGGATCAAACCTGAAACCTCACACTTTGTGAAGCCCCATGTCTACCGCTTTTAAATGCGGATGATTGTTAAGTTAGTTGAACGAAATGAAAGCATTTGTATTTTGTAACTGTAAGAAATCAATTGAATGAATACAAATTTTTGTCCACATTATGCAAAGACAAATGATATGACGAACTAAAGCTTGTGATATTATTACAAGCTTTAGTGTTATAATCGTTAGATGAATAAGGTTATGATGATTTGGAAAGTATGTAATATTACTTTTAAAAAAACATATTTGATCTAATGGTGTAGAGATTTAGGTAGATTTGATTTAATGACATTAATACTAAAGCTTATAATAATATCATAAGCTCAAGCTTCTAATATCATACCTCGATGTTACAATTCGATTATCTAACTATGATGTGCATATGTATTCTCGGATAGCGTATGGATTTAGACCAAATATGATTCAGTCCATCACTGATCCAATCTGATTTAATTACTTAAATATAGTAATGTGATACATATAATATAATATTATGGTAAAAACTTGTGCAACATTTTACGGATCTTCAATTCGTAAGAGGAGCCCCAAAAAAGAGAAAAATGAGATTGTTGGAGTGAACTACCCATCAAAGAAGACCATAAGTTACCCAATAAGATCAGGTGGGAGGCAAAAAATTAACAAAATGCGGTCGGCGAAGGGAGCGCATGCCATGTGTTGTGCGTAGGTGGTGACCTTGCATTAATGAGATCTTTCTCATTTGCTTTGGTGCCCCTGATTTTCGAAGGTTTGAGCCGAAATCCTCTTCCTCAAGGTCTTGCAATTTCATCCGCTCCGTCAACTTCATTTTCCTTTAGATGCTTGACGGATCCTAACAGACTTCTATGAAATGCATTGAGTGATTAAAAGTAACACATTTTAGAGTAAAATGATACATTTTAAGGTCAAAAGTGATACTTTGAAAGAAAAAAATTCATTAAAATACAAAATGACATTTTTAGGGTCAAATGTGTCACTTTTTAGCATTAAAAATAACTTTTAATGCCTAAAATTGACACATTTATAATGCTAAAAAGTGACATTTTTTAAAATTAATAGTGATGATTTTCATTTATAAGTCCAAGTAACACTTCTAGGCAAAAAGTGACATATTCAAGGCAAAAAGTGATAGTTTTTATTTATAAACAAAATGACACTTTTAAAACCAAAGTGACACTTTTAAAACCAAAGTGACACATTTAAAAGAAAAAGTGACACATCTAATGTCAAAAAATGACACTATTATAAAGAAATAAAAAATCATTAAAGATGCAAATTGACACTTCTAGGACTAAAAGTGACTACTTTAATGTTAAAAATTGACATTTTTAATGCAAAAAAAAAAAAGAATACTCTTTATTTATAAACATGGAGGGTGGTGTTGTAATTTCCAAAAACTGAGGGATTATGTTAGGATTTTTGAATTTTGACCCATTTAATATGGATAGATCCGTTTTAAAAATTACGATACGTAAGACCGTCTTGCATAAGACCTGCTATAATATTATTTATGTTAAACTCTTGAGTAAAATTTTGATACATTTTCGGGTTTTTTTTTTTTTTTTACATAAGCAACCTAAAAAATGTATTTTTTGATGATTTTTTTCTTTCTAAATTGTTATCACATTGACACTTTATCACAAATTAACAACATACTAAATTTTGTAGACATAAATTTAACTTTTTTTGCATTAAATTGACTACAATTGCATTTTAGGATATTTGATTGGTTGATATGAGTATTAAAATTTAAAGCATTCTAAAAAAATAAGTAGAACATCAATTATAAGTATTATGTATGATATGAATCAAACGAATTCTCACACTACTTCATTATATATAATAATTAGTTTTACACCTCGTGTGATAAATGCATAAATATATATCTTTTTAAATTAAATTTTATTCAAACATAGCAAAGACAACAAATAAAATTAAAAGAATAAATTGCAACTACTTATATAGAAATACATCATTGTATCGTTATATAGAAAAAATAATTTACCTAGAAAGAAGAAAGAGAAACAAAAGTAAAGGAAATATATATACCAGTAAACTGTTGAAGGTGGGGCGCTGACCCAGAATAGTCTCTGTATTTATGATGTACTAGGCCATTATGCATTCACTTGAAGAGAGACGGTAGTGTTATGATTTTATATCACACTGCTCAGAATGAACCCGTATAAAAATGGAGCTTTTAAATTGAATCAAAATTACAACCACTAACAATTAGCCTATTAATACAAATAGCTAATTAGTACCACCAATTAAAAAATCTTAGACCAATAAGCTATGTTCCTACAAAACAAATATTAGTCTAGAGTAATAAGAGTAATTTGACAAAAGAAAGGACACGAAGAGTTTTATTATAACGCCGTGACCCAAACACGACTCGCCTTCATTGACCACGAAGGTCTAGGCTATAAACTCTTCGGCTCAGATTCCTTTCACCGACCAAAGTCCACCAAAGAGTCCACAGCAAACCCAGCAACTATCCACTAAGGTTAGAGCCACAAAAAAAAGGTCGGACAAATCCTTTCCGGTACAGCAAGGAAGAAACAGAATAGCGAACTATTCCACGAGAGTTCCGAATCACAGATTGAAGGGTGAGCCTTCAATCACAGAAATAGGAAAAGAAGGAATGAGATGGCGGCTACTTTTCTCACATACACATGTTTACTCTTTTTTGACTTGCCTTTGGCTGCCAAGAGGAAGGGAGTATATATAATAATCCAGCCAATCAATCAACCTTGATTGAAGGGGCAAACAAAGGAAAGTGTTGACCGAACGAGCAAGACACAGCAAAGAGGAATGGGCGGCCAACCAAAATTTTTTGGGCTCTTGGAATAGATAAAAGGCTGCCACCAATTGGGCCTCCAATTTTAACAGATAGATTCAATATTCAGTCCTTTTCTTGGTGATGCTTCAAGTTAGCTTCCTTAATCACCTTAAGGGGATCCAAATGGCATTTTTTTTTTCCTTTGTAATTTTGTTACCTTGAAGTGGATTGCATCTCTGTACTGAGTTTTGCTGCTTTTGAGTCTTCTGATTCTTTGGAATACATTTCCTCAAGTATATCAGAGTCTCTTTAGAACTCTCAGTTCTCTTGGCATGTTTTTCATTCTCAAAGACCTCTTTCTTCGTAAAAGTTTGCAGCTCCAAGATTATCATCTCTTATGGAGACGAAGAAGACACAACATCTTCATGCTTCTTACTTGCATTATCATGAGACCTACTTTTATGAGCTTTATTAGCGACTTCATCCCGCTTCTTAGTAACATTATCATGTGAATTACTTTTATGAGATTCATTAGCCACCTTCTCCTCCGGCTTTCTCTTACGACCTTTATTTTGCTTCTTTTTTTGTTGCATCCTTATCATGCGAACTACTTTTATGAGATTCATTAGCTACTTCATCCCGCTTCTTAGTTACATTATCATGTGATTTACAGTCATAAGCATTAACTAACCACTTTGCTGACTCTTTAGACCTTCATTTTGCTTCTTTTTTGTAGCATCCTCTGAAAGATTGTCTTGTTGTATATTGACATTAGATGGTGGTTTGGGGCTTTTGCTACAATCATCGGTGTTTCCTCTACGACCTCCTTGGTGGACCCCATAGCTCATAGTATCCAAAATGATCTTACCAAGCTAGAGCAAGCTTGGTCTGCTCGACATCTCCCTTTCCAAGCAAGTCATAATCTATCTCAAAGTGCTTGCTTCCTTCAATCTTAACATCTTCAGGCACAGGGACGTCAAAAAGATGTCTAACAATGTTCCTCTTATTCATGGACACAAATACCTGGAAAACCAATGATTCCCACTTAACTCTAGAAGAAAAAAAAAACAAGAAATAAAGAAGAAAGGAATAGAATAAAAATCACCTCAAGCTCAAAGTATCTTATCATAAGAAACTAGAGATACATATAATAAAGAGAGAAGAATATTTGTGAGAGAAAAGTTTGATCTGTATTATTGATACTCAGAATATATATATACAACTCTTGACCTAGGTTACTTGGAGGAGAATTTTAGAGAGAATATTACAACAAATATTGGAAGATATCTACAAAATAATAGAAAACTAAATCAGAGATTTCTACAAATAATGGTAACTAAATCAGAATCTAGATACACAAATAACTATGAATCTTTTTGTATCTTATCAGGCCCCCGCAAGATGGACGTTCCATGTAATAGGCCAATCTTGGATAGTAAATGTTCGAACCGAACTCGAGGAAGAGGTTTGGTGAGAAGGTCCGCAAGTTGATCACCGCCGGAAATGTGTTGAACCCGAAGTCGTTTTTGTTGAACCATCTCACGAACGAAGTGAAAGGCAAGGGCTACATGCTTCATACGTGAGTGAAAAACCGGATTGGCAGAATAATGAGTTGCACCAAGATTGTCACAATAAATTGCCGGAGATTGAGTTTGTCGAAAACCAAGTTCAGAAAGTAAATTGCTCACCCATATCACCTCAGCAGTAGTATCAGCTATAGCACAAAATTCTGCTTCGGTGGATGAACGTGCAAGAAATCGTTGCTTTTTAGATGACCAAGCAACGGGATTACGACCAAGATAAACAAGAAACCCAGTTGTGGAGAGGTAATCGTCTTTGTCGCCGGCCCAATCGGCATCACAAAAAGCATGGAGAGATAAAGGAGTGTCGCGGTAAAGTTGGATGCCCAAATGTAGGGTACCATGGAGATAGCGCATAAGGCGCTTGAGAGAGACCCAGTGACTATCATGGGGTGTTGCATAAACTGTGCTAACTTATTGACAGAGAAAGCAATGTCCGGTCGAGTGATGGAAAGATATTGTGGAGGCCACCAATAATAGAGCGGTATTCTGTTGGATTACAAATGGAGGTAGGCGGATTATTATGAGTTAGATTTGGAGAAGTAGCCATAGGAGTTGGCGAAGGTTTAGAATTTAGCATGTTATGACGAGCGAGTAAGTCATGGGCATATTTAGATTGAGTTAGAAGAAGACCATTTGTGTTGGGTGTGACTTCGACACCAAGGAAGTAAGACAAGGGACCGAGATCTTTTAAGGAGAATCTAGAAGAAAGAGTTGTGATGAATTTTGACAGGAAAGAAGGAGACGGACCAGTAACAATAATGTCATCGACATACACCAAGAGATAAAGTGGGGAAGAAGAGTTTGTGAAGATAAAAAGAGAAGGATCAGCAAGAGATGGTTGAAAACCAAAAGAAATAAGATAGTTTTTGAGTTCTGTGTACCAGGCACGAGGAGCCTGTTTTAGACCATAAATGGCTTGACGAAGTTGACAGACATGAGAAGGATGTGAGGAGTCAATGAAACTAGGTGGTTGACACATGAACATTGTTTCATGAAGATGACCTTGTAAGAAGGCATTATTAATATCAAGTTGTCGAAGTGACCAGTTGTGACTGAGAGCTAGAGAAAGAAGAAGACTGACAGTGATAGGTTTCACAACATGACTAAAGGTGTCAGAATAATCGATACCTGGACGTTGGTGAAACCCCTTTGCAACAAGGCGAGCTTTATATTTTTGGATGGAATTGTCAGGGTTATATTTGATCCGAAAAATCCACTTGCAGCCGACAATATTAGGAGCAGTATGAGAAGGGACAAGAGACCAAGTATTATTGCGGGTTAGGGTCGCATATTCCTCTTTCATGGCAGCCCTCCAGTGAGGGGTGGAAAGAGCCTGTTTAACAATTTGGGAAGATCAGTAGGAGAAGAGAGGGTAGCAAGATGAGCATATTTAGGATTAGGTTTGATGATGTTGTTGGAAAGACGAGTGGTAATGGTTCGAACAGGAGGAGGTGGAGGTGGAGAGAGAACTTGGGTGGTTGAGGGAGTGTTGGCAGAAGATGGGGTGGGTTCGGCAGTAAGAATAGGGGCAGGCGGAACGGGTGGGATAGGGGTTGGGGTCTCGTCCGAGGAGGAGGAGGGGCCAGGGATGGAGATGGGGATGTAGATGTGGACGGGGTGGGTTGAGATGGGGGAGGTGATAGGAGAATAGGTAAGGAGAGTTGACACCATTGAGACGGAAGAATTTGTTGAGAAGTGTCAGACTGAGAGGTGAGAGAAGGGAAGGGAAAAGTGTCTTCTACAAATTTGACATGTCTAGAAGTATAAATCCGATTGGTAGAAGGGTCAAGACAATGATATGCACTTTGTGTAGGAGAATAGCCAACAAAAATGCATGGAATGGAGCAGGGAGCTAGTTTGTGAGGGGTATATGGACGTAGTCACGGGTAGCATAGGCACCCAAAACTACGCAGTTTATTGTAGTTGGGAGATTTCTGAAAAAGGCGAAAGTAAGGAGAGTCATTGTTGAGTGTGGCGGTAGGAAGACGATTTATAAGATATGTGGCAGTAGTGAAGGCAAAGGTCCACATGGTGAGGGGAAGATTGGCATGAGAAAGAAGAGCAAGTCCAGTTTCGACGATATGACGGTGACGTCTTTCGGCATAGCCGTTATGTTCGGGAGTGTGGGGAGGTGTAGTGAGATGAGAGATGCCATCTTGTGAGAGAGAGAGAGTGAGCTTAAGATATTCACCACCATTATCAAAAAATAACTGAAGGATAGGTCGGTTAAAAAACTTTTCAACAAGAGCTTTAAACCGTGAAAAGGTGGCAAAAGTATCAGATTTTTGTCTCAGGGGGTAGAACCAAGTGTATTTGGTGTGGTGATCGACAAAAATAACATAGTATTTAAATTTGTCAATGGAATATATGGGGGAAGTCCAAACATCAGAGAAAACAAGTTCTAAAGGAGCATTAGTAGAGAGAGAAGAGTCGGAAAAAGGTAATTTATGACTTTTATTAATGTCGCATGCATTACAATTTGAAAAATGGCTAGACGGAATAGATAAAGAAAATTGTTTCTTTAAAAGAGAAATAATTGGAACTGCAGGATGGCCAAGACGATGATGCCAGGAGTGACGAGACTCAGAGATTCCTAGAAGAGCTTGAGGAGAGGGAGGATGCCATAGGTAGACGCCACGATCACTTGTGCCATGGAGTAGAATTTTATGAGTTGTGAGATCCTTGACAAATAAAGAGGAAGGTGAGAAAACGAAATAGGCATTGTTATCTTGACAGAATTGTGAGACGGAAATAATATTGCAAGATATACGAGGCACAAAAAGAACATTATTGAATTGTAAAGATTTGGAGGAAGAAGGAAAAGTAAAAGAACCTATTCCAGAGATTGGGAGAGATGACCCGTCACCAATTATCACATCGTCGCTTCCATTATAAGGATTATGGAGGGAGAGGTTAGATAGGTCGTTGGTGAGGTGATGGGTTGCACCCGTGTCAAGAAGCCGTGACGGGAAGGGATGGTTGAGGGCCGTGGCCGTGTGGGCCTGTGGATGCGGGGAGGAGGTGCGGGGAGGGCGAGGGGCTGTTGGAGGGTTGGGGAAGGTAACACTTGGATAGTCTCGTTTAAAACGACGACATTGGGATATGACATGGCCTGTGTAGCTACAATATTGGCATTTACCCTTAAAAGGGGTCGGATTGTAAGAAGAAGAGGGCGTGGGCATGGGAAGGAGAGGAGGAGAAGGAATTGGGCGAGCGTGCGGTTTGTAGGAGGGGTTGCGGTTTTGTGCTATGTGGGCGGAAGCAGGAAAGGAGGTGGGTGTGGTATTGTGTTTTATGGTGAGTTCATGATGAATAAGCTTTTCATGGAGTGCCTCGAAGGAGATAGGTATGTCACGAGCCCTAACCGAATCAATAACTGGTTTGTAGGTCTCATAATCAAGACCTTTAAGAGTTTTGGCAATAATGTCTTCAGGATCCATTGGTTTACCTAGGATGGCCAATTTGTCGGTGCAAGCTTTGATGGCGTGCATGTAATCGCCAATGGTGAGATTGGATTTGGTGAGAGAATCGAGGTTATCCTTGACTTGAAGGATATGCCCACGGGATGGGTTGGCATAAGTAGTTTGGAGAATGTCCCAAGCCTCTTTGGATGTTTTTGCTTGGAGAACAAGAGGGGCTATGGTGGTGTCAAGAGTGCCAAGGAGAGAGCCTAAGAGGAGTCGGTCTTGTCTATTCCAAGTGATGTGAGGAGGATTGTTAGATACTTGATTATTGGTAGTGATTTTGGCCGGTGGTTGGGGGTGCGATCCATCAACAAACTTGAGTAGATCTAAGCCAAAGAGTAGAGATTGAAGCTGAGAGGCCCATGGAAGGTAAGTGAGAGGGGTAAGTTTGATGCAATGAGAGGGATTAACAAGAATGAGAGGTGAGGAGGGTTCAGCCGAATTGGGTATGGTCGAGGCAGAGAGGCCATGGCAAGGAATTAGGCAGACAGACGGCGGCAGAGAGAATGGCGATTGATGAAGGGGCTTCGCCGGAAGAAGGATACGAGGGGTGGATCGAAAGCTCTGATACCATAAAGAGAGAAGAATATTTGTGAGAGAAAAGCTTGATCTGTATTATTGATACTCAGAATATATATATATACAACTCTTGACCTAGGTTACTTGGAGGAAAATTCTAGAGAGAATATTACAACAAATATTGGAAGATATCTACAAAATAATAGAAAACTAAATCAGAGATTTCTACAAATAATGGTGACTAAATCAGAATCTAGATACACAAATAACTATGAATCTTTTTGTATCTTATCATATAACACCTTGGCAGCCCATGAGAGCCAATATGTAACATGGATGACCGAGAGAAGTTTTAATTTGGGCCAGGAAACATTATGGACTCTGCTGCTTGAATTGAATGTCAAAAATTTCCTAAACAATAATACTATACATGAATCATTACTTGAAGCAATTTAAAATGTCATGTCTAGGATCACCGACCCAAATCCTGTAACGACCCGAACCCGAGAGCTCGGTCCGCTACGCGTAGCCCACACACTAGCCCACTGAGCACGCAGCACCTTGGGTCATCAGGCCCACCACAAGCCAACCCAAAAGTCCATGGATGATGTTGGTGCCCAGTAGTAGCGCATGACTACCTTATAAATCAAACACAAGTCTCACATCTACCTGATGTGGGATTGGGGTATTACAATCTCCCCCACTCAAATCCTTGACGTCCTCGTCAAGGCCGAATCGTAACCCGGACGATGCAGGAATCAAGAGGTGGCTCGTACGGGGATCAAGAGGTGGCTCCCACCTTCTGCGGTGTAGCACTTTGGCCCGCACAGCACTTTGTTCCCACATTTCCTACGACCCGCTCGATACCATTTTGTAACGACCGAACGCGAGAGCTCGGCTCGCTCACGCTGCAGCCCATCGAGCACGCAAAGACCTTGGGTCATCAGGCCCACCACAAGCCAACCCAAAAGTCCATGGATGATGTTGGTGCCCAGTAGTAGCGCATGACTACCTTATAAATCAAACACAAGTCTCATATCTACCTGATGTGGGATTGGGGTATTACAAATCCCACCAACATCGAAACCAGAAACACCAGACACACGAGAGAGTTATGCAGTGATCACAACAGGCTTTGACATTGCAGTACAGTACCTCATAGGTGACCATCACAACATGTAATGAACAACAACTCGAACAAAAGTCAAAAGCGTGAAGAAAAATATATAAATAAACAAATATGCACATTTTTTAGGATCACAAGTAATTATCAAATCAATCTTAAACTATATAATTGAGCTCTTTAATAATTGGACTCGATCAGACAAACTTACAAACACAATCTAAATTGAAGATACTAAAGTTACACAAACTTGCCAATCAATTAACTAACACAATCTTAATTGAAGACACTAAAGTTACTCAAATTTGTCAATCAATTAACTCAAATGATTTTTAAAATTGACTAAATAATCAGTTTTATAAGTAATCAAATTAAACTCAAATAATATTTCAAATTTACTAAATTATCAAATAAAGCTGAAAACAATTTTTTAAATTCACTTATATTATTACAGTTCCAGTTTTTCTCTTTGATTTGATTAATTATTAATAGGCAAATGATATTAATTATTAATAGGCAAACTTTAGCGTTAGAGTCGTTAGATGATTAAGTTGGTGATGATTTGGAAAGTCCGTGTCATTACTTTAAAAAAGTATATTTGATCTAACAATGTAGAGATCTAAATAGATTTGATCAAACGGTACTAACACTAAAGCTTGTAATAATATCACAAGCTCTAGCTTGTAATATCATACCTCTTATTAATAACACTTGCAAACAGTTTAGTATATATTCTTTCACTCTCTCATCTTCTTGAGCCCTCTCTCTCTCTCTCGCTCTCTCTCTCTCATCTTCTTTCTCTCACTAAAGTTATGTGTCTGGTGAAGGTTTCCATGGGAGCTGAATTCGAAGCTGTTAAAGTAGAGACCCAGCAGCAAGTTCTCAAAGTACTGGAAGCAATCAAACAAGCTTCCTACGAGCTCCAAACCAACCCGTGTTCCAAATCGTCCAAGTCCAATTCACCCGCCATTAAAGCCCTTCTTGATTTCGAAACATATGCCCACTCTAGCCTCTTCGATGAACCCTCACCCCTCTAACCTTTTCCACCATCTCGCCACCCTCAAAACCCTCATCGACATTTTCCACAACTCCTCCGGTCGACTCGATCTCAAATCGAAGGTTTTAATTGTGCGCGCCCATTTAGCCCATCATAATTCTTATTCATCATTAATTCAACCCCACCCTCATAAACCTTACAAGACGGCTCTAAGAACCCCCAACACGAGTTGTGGACCACATAAACTGACCTTGTGTGTGGATGGATTAAGGGTACGGTTACTCCGGCCGTATTACCGTACCTTAACTCCAGCAATACTACTCCCCAATCATGGGAAGCATTAGCCAAACGTTTTGGTGCAACATCAGCCTTGCAAATATGAAGGATAAGTTACATGAGTTAAAGAAGGCAACAAACGTGTCAATTGCAGACTACTTGCTGTAAGCAACCAACATTGCAGACGCACTTGCTGCTGCCGGTGAACCTGTAGAAGAAAAGGAACTACTTCAGCGAATTCTTGGTGGTCTTGGACAGGAATCCAAAGAGTTTCTCACCTCCACAGCTTCTGCAAGTATTCGTCAAACCATCTCTCTTGTCGATCTTTCAGAATTGCTACTTAAAGAAGAGACTTTGCAACGTAAATTTTCAGTACCTCAACATCAAAGTGTCGCCCTTGGTGCTGAAAAACCCAACATCGAGACAATTCTAACAATCAAGTAAACTATGTTGCAAATAGAGGTAACGACAGTGGTAACCAAGGTGGAGGTAGAAATCGTGGAGGTGGAAATAGGTCTGGTCGTGGTGGCCAATCAAACCGCGCGTGGTGGTGGCAGTTGGAAACAAAATGGTAATTGGCATAACAACTCGTCGGGAAGACATGGCCGCGGTCAAGGCAGAGGAAGAGGACCGTCGCAGCAACATGTCAATGGTTTTGGTAGAGGTATACTGCCCACTCCGTTTCAGAATTCACTGCAATCTTATGTAACTTGCCAATTATGTTTCAAAGGTGGGCATAGTTCGCAAACCTGTCACCAACGATTCAACGCAAGGTACGCAGCACATGCTGACCCATACATTTTGGATTCTGGGGCAACAAATCACATGACATCTGATCCCTCAACTTTCTATGACTATTTTCCATATTTAGGTAATGATACAGTTGTTTTTGGAAATGGGTCTAAGCTTCGCATATCGCATATTGGTACTTCCTCTGTTGTATCTAATAATCATTCGTTTCGCCTTAATAATGTCTTGTATGTTCCTTGATTACACAAACCACTTTTATCTATTCGTCAATTTTCTAATGATAACAACTACTTCTTTGAACTTGACTCATGTGGTTTTCGTGTTAAGGACAATCAGACACGGGAGACTCTTATTTCTGGCAGTAATACTGGCGGCTTATACAAGCTTTCTTTCAATTCCAAGTCAAAAGATAGTCCCCTTGCTCTTCTTGGTGAACGTTTGAATCAATCGGTTTGGTACGCTCGCCTAGGTCATCCTTCCAATAAAGTGTTACAAGTTTTGAGTCAACAAGCTAGTCTACCTGTTAGTGGTCAAATATGTGATATACACAAGTGTCATGTATGCCCTTTAGGCAAATATAGTAAACTCCCTTTTTCTATTCGTACGTTTAATGCATTAAATCATATTGATATGCTTCATTTAGACGTATGGGGTCCTTCCCCTGTTAAATCTATTCATGGTTATCGATTTTATTTATCTATTGTTGATGACTATTCTCGTTGTGTTTGGTTGTTTACACTTTTGCATAAATCAGATGTTACAATTGTGTTTCCTAACTTTAAAACACAAATTGAAAATCAATTATCCCGACGTAAACAAAATGGTGTTGTTGAGCATAAGCACCGTCATATAGTTGAAATTGGTTTGTGTCTCATGACGAAATCTAATGTTCCTTATCAATTCTGGTTAGAGGCTTTTAACACTGATGTCTATCTCATAAATCGTCTCCTGATGTGTCAACACAAATTCATCTCTCCATATCAAAAATTACTGTTAAGAAAACCAAATTATCAGTTTCTTAAAGTTTTTGGGTGCTCTTGTTTTCCTCATATTCGTCCTTATAACTCTCATAAGCTTATTCCCAGATCCATACATTGTATTTTTCTTGGATATGATGCTTGTCGTAAAGGTTACGGGTGCATGGATTTAGTCAGTGGTCGGGTATATATATCAAGACATGTGGTGTTCGATGAAAGTCACTTTCCTCTTCAGCAGTCCACCACGGATACAAGTAACAGTTTGTATACTTCGTTCGCTTCTTTACCAATGTCCTTAACAGTTCACGAGCATGTCCCAGCGTCCACCCCTCATGTGCTCTTTTCTTCAGCGTCCAGTACCATACTTGGCTGATCCTTCTACTCTGGCCCAATCTTATCCTGTTACGAGCCATACTCATGCTGGTGGGTCAGTTCCGCTTGTAGGGCCACCGAGCACAACATCAAGGAGACCACAGTTTCAGTCTTCTCCAGTCCCGATTCACTTCTCTCCAGTAGATGCTACACACACTGATAGCTCACATATGGCATCTTCATCATCTCAGTCCACCTCGGACACCTCCCCTCCTCTCTGGTGTCGAAATATTGCCGAGTTGATACAAAGCACTTCTCCATATTCTCTCCCTCATGCCATGGCTATTATTCGAGATCCTCTCACATATGAGCCTCACACTTTTAAACAGGACTATCAGATACCGCATTGGCACCAAGCCATGAGTGAGGAAATTTCTGCTCTGCATAAGAATCAGACTTGGCATCTTGTCCCGTTGAATCCGCGAATGAATGTCATTGGGTGTCGATGGATTTTTAAGGTCAAGTAAAATACCGATGGGTCTATTGAGCGTTACAAGGCTCGGTTAGTTGCTCAAGGTTTCAGTCAACAAGCCGGACTTAATTTTGATGAGACGTTCAGTCCTGTAGTCAAGCCATTTCATAATCATGGGCCCACATCTTACCGTTCATTTTATGAAACCCATATTTCCTCCACATTTTCTTAGTATCTTTTCTCTCTTCGCATTATACCAGTGTCCTTTTCTGCAAAAATTAATTAGTTACAAAAAAACATTAAAACAGAAGATTAAGAATAGAAGAATATAGAGTGTAAAGGGTTACCCTTACTGAGAAACACCGAGTAAATATCTTCATAAACATTTTTCCTACATACGAACACAAATTATGGGTTATGCATGTTCCTTGCAAGTATGATAAACATTTTCATATATTTATAGGAAAATTTAGAGTAGAAAGAAAATATCATGCCTAACTCTTAAAATTAGATTCTTTCGAACAACCCAAAAAGAAAATTGAGACTCTTAAGTGGAACGGCGGGAGTCGTGGATAACATCTACTACATACCATAAGTAAACACATAGATGCAAAAGCACCACTTAGCTGAATTGGAAATGAACTGAGGAAGCAATCAAGATTCCACAGTTTCATGATTTATCAGTCTACCTCATAATAACAGCTAAATACACATATCAAGAAATAAGATCTAGCTTTGTCAAAAACCATAAGTAAACAACATATTTTTCCTACTTAACAAAGTCAACTAGATTATGTCAGAAATTGAGAGATGCATGAGATGTTAAGGCAAATCAAGCATTAAAAGCAGCGGCAACAACTAAGAAAGGAGAAATCACAAAAGAATCGATGAAATAAACGAGCAACCTATTTTTCCATGTCAGGAAACAAAGCTACGTGAATGATCGAGTGTCGTGGGTGTGAGGAAGCTGAAGATAAGTTAGATCAAGAGTAAGAAGACAAAGTATTGACGGTGGTCCTAGGGGGAAAATAGTGGATTCTCTTTAATGAAGGTTGTGGGAATATGAATGAGAAACTATTTTTGTATAATTGATTTTATTTTATTTGTACTGGTGTAGAATATTTTATTTTAGGAAGTGATATCTCCGGCCCAAGCCGAATCACGAGCAAGGCACGAGCTAGCATCACGTGCCAGTCACAAGCATAATCAATATAAGGCTCACCAACCTAGCGAGCAATATAAACAAGGTATCAAGCGGCGAGCAAAATGACTCCCACATAAACTTGGCCGGACACAGGCCTTGCCTGTCCGACCAGGGGCCATGCCCGAACACCACATTTATGTCTAGCAAAGGAACCAGTCTCATCCCATCCAAGCCTGGTCGAGTATTGGCCCTGCCTGCCCGATCAGGGGCCACCCCTGGGATCTACATCAAGCGCACATTGAATATCCGGGCAGAGACCTGCTCACCCGGGCACACATCAAATGGGAAGCACCGAAGGCTTGCTCTCCAAAACAAGTCAAACGTTTCCATATCTAGGCAGAACACTTGCCTTATCTGCTCCTACATCTACGCGGCCAGCCGCCAATCATGCCTAAAATCAAGGGATTCTCTCCTTGATTGATTTGGTAACTATGGAAACTAAATCCTAGACGGATTAAACCACATTGGGGGCCTATAAATACCTCTCCATAATCATTAACAAGGTACACACACTTTTCTTGAGCCTCGACACTCTGTCAATTTGCCTTTTGACAATCACACCCGATACTTACTCTCACGCCGGAGGGGTTTCGCGAGGCCCTGCCTTGCTCTTCCACTCAGGTTTTCTTGTGATCTTAACAAGCTCAAGGAAGGTGATTCGAAGCCCAGATATCCTACCTACTATAAGGACGACCCAAGCTGTGATTTTGCCACATCAGTTTGGTTCCGTTGCCGGGAATGAAGTCTCAATGCTTCTTTCTAAGTTTTTCCGGTAAAAATTCTCGATTTTCCTTTTGTTGCAATGGCTGGAAAAGGAAGCAAACATCATGCCACCACCAGTAACCATCAGGCTGGCACTAAAGATCTGCCACCAAAAGCACCCCAAGGGGTGCAAACGAGAAACCAGAAAGTGGCTGCATGGCACGCTACTCATGGCAATGACGTACCATACGTGGAAGAACAACCATCCTAGCACGCCAGCCAAAGCCATGCGAGCCAGCGTGATGCTAGGCAGGTCATCAATGAAAAGTGCGATGCCCGCGCTGTAGATCTTCGCATACAGTTGAATCGCCAAAGAGAGAATGGTCAGGACAGCCACACGAGTCTATCCGGGCAAAACCTCGATCAACAAGCTGTTGCTCTGAAATTCAGGCGGAGTACTACAACAAAATGTATGCACTTAACCAGCAGTTGCTCGCCTTGGGCCACGCCCCGGTACCAGTTGCAGACTTGGTGTTGCCCGCTCTCAGCAACTCGGCACCTGTTAGCGACGGCCATGCCTCCCAACAGTTGCCCGCTCCGAGCAGACGTATGCCCTCCGTCATTCACGTACCATCTGAAAGGGTGGAGGCGGTAAAACAAGCAGATGACCAGGCTGAAAGTAGATACAGCCGTTAGAATCTTTCCTACAAGCACCACCATCGCCCAGCATACCATGCTCGGGAGAAGAGTAATGGCCGTCGTAGGGCCCGTGAGTGCGCAGAGGCAGAGGCACAGTGGCCAAAACACAGAACTCGCGTCGCGTAGGAGGCCGGATCCTCTTATGAGCCAACATTTTGCCCTCGTGTGCGCGGCGACCAAACAGATCCAGCCCACTCTTCTAGACTCACAGTGGACGCGAAAGGCGGCTGTCCGAGAGAATGAAGTCCATGAAGGGAGATATGGCCAAGCAAATGGCTAATCTAGCCGTGGCCAAGCCCGACTATGGAGCCACCAAGCCGCTGGAGGGCAACCCGTTTACTCCTGAGATCGAGAATGCTCCACCAGCGCCAGGGGTAATCTTCCCACAGTTCGACAAGTATTTCAAGAAGACGCGGGCGAGCGATTGGCTTCGATCATTCGAGGCACAGATTAGGATGGTCACGGATGTTGAGGCCTTGAAGATGCGGGCATTCGAGGGAGCTCTTCAGGGAAAGGCACAGGCCTGGTTGGGCAGAGTTCCCCGGGGATCAATTGATAGCTGGGCAACACTCAGGGAAAAGTTCTTAGAGGAATTCGGTAATGCAGGCCCAACCCCTAAAAATCGTTTCGACCTTGCTAAGATCAAGCAAGGTGACAACGAATCATACAACAGCTACTTGAAGAGATTCGAGGAGATGCTCGATCAAGTGACTGCGACCAGTTACCCTGAGATTACTTTTTGCTACCTCAACAACATGAGGGCAGGGCCACTGAAGACAATTCTAGCAATGAACCCGGGGGCTTCCAAAGTAGAGCTGCTAGCAAATTCATATCTTTTCTGCTCGACTGAGAGCGTCAAGGCCGACAAGGCCAAAAATAAAGACAAGGCTCAGGGCAGCTCGGCCACGCCAGCTGACCAGAGCCCGGAGGGCAACCAACGCTCGAGCAGAGACAGGAAGAAAACAACCACCCCCGGGCAAAGATTCAGGGAGGCTCAGTTCACCCCGCTAAACACTACGCGGGAAGAGATCATGTTCCAAGTAGGGGACGCGCTGCCCGTCCCGTATCCACTCGATCCTGAGCTCGCTCATACCCGAGACAACACAAAGTACTGTGATTACCACCATGGTAACGGCCACACCACTGAAGAGTGCTTTGTGTTGAAAAGGGAGATTCAAAAGCTGATTAATGCGGGCAAGCTGGACCGCTTTAAAAGGGATCAGGGCGCAGGGAATAATGCTAACAATGATCAGGGAAGATCCCCAAGAGGAAGAGGTGGCTAGGCCCATCAGATTCGAGGGGTGATAAACATGATTCAAGAGGAGCTCCCGTCCAGCACACAGCTCGGAAAACATATATATTCTTTGTCCAAGGCTGTCAATGCACCAGCGATACAGCGGGCAGGAAAGCAAAGCATCTGCTTTACCCGCAGCGAATTGGCGAGCACCCCTTTGGCATCTGAGCAACCGCTGGTTATTTCCTGTTTGGTGAACAATTGGCAAGTCCACGTGGTCTCGCTCGACATCTTTGAGCATGCAGAGACATCATGTATTACTCTTGCTTCAAGGGACTGGAACTGCCGGATGCCCGCCTCAAGCCGTATCTGGGAAAGCTGGAGGGGTTCACTAATCACCAAGTGAGTGTCAAGGGCACCATCTAGCTGGAGGTATTCATGGGTGCTCAAACCCGGATAGAGATGATCACATTCTTAGTGATTGACCTGAAATCAGCGTACAACTGTATTTTAGGCGCTCCAGCAATGGCCAAATTCCAGATGGTCACCTCAATTCCCCACCAGAAAGCCAAGTTCTACACTGAGAACGGAGTGGGGATCCTCAACAGCAAACCTCGGGCAATGTGGGAGTATGTCCGGGAATCTCAGCGGAAGAAACAGAAACTGATCGTGGACATTCCCGACTGCATGGCGGCCCAAAGCGATCGTGGACCTTCCCGATCAGACTGTAGTGGCTTCCACTGAAACCGCTTTAGCCTATGTCCCTATTAATAACATCGAACTCGGGGAGACTTCTGAGGCGGCAGATCCCATGAAAATGGAGGTTCCCGAGCAAACCCTGGCACCAGGGCCCTCAAGGCGCAAGGCTAAGCGCCCAAAATCACAAGACATCGAGATGGACACTCTGCAAGTCCGGGACGAGCCCGATATTCAACCGGAGGGCGAGCTGGAAGAGGTAGTTATCAATCCAACCTATCCCGAACAGAAAATCAAAATCGGGAAGGCCATGCCTCCTGAAGCTCGGGAAAGATTGATTGAGCTGCTAAAGAACAGTCTGGATGTGTTCGCTTGGACAGTCGAGGACATGCAGGGTATCAGCGAGAGTATTGCCCGCCACGACCTGAACGTTGATCCTACCTTTCGGCCTATCCAGCAGCGGCCAAGGCAATATTCACCCGAGAAAAACGCGACTATCAAAGCAGAGGTCGAGAAGCTCCTGAAGGCAGACATCATCGAGGAGATTCAATACCCGACCTGGCTGGCAAATGTGGTAATGGTCAAGAAGGCCAACGACAAATGGCGGATGTGCGTGGACTTCACCAGCCTCAACAAAGCCTGCCCGAAAGACTGCTACCCATTGCCTCGCATAGATGTGCTCGTCGACTCTATAGCCGGGTTCGAAATGCTCAGTTTCCTGGATGCATACTCAGGATATCACCAGGTCAAAATGAACGAGCAAGACAAGGCGAAGACAGCCTTCCGGGCAGCTGGGGGCCTCTACTGTTACAAAATGATGCCCTTCGGGCTGAAGAATGCAGGAGCCACTTATCAACTCATGGTCAACAAAGTCTTCGGATCTCAGCTCAACAGAAACATGGAGGCCTACATAGATGACATGGTCATCAAAACAAAGGGCCGCGACCATACTCTTGACCTGGCAGAAATGTTTGTCAATCAGCGCAAACACAACATGAAGCTGAACCCGAGCAAGTGCGCCTTTGGGGTCCGAGCAGGGAAGTTTCTTGGGTTCATGGTCAACCAGCGTGGTATAGAGGCTAACCCGAAAAAGATACAAGTTCTACTCGACATGGAGCAACCCTACTGCATCAAACACATCCAGAAGTTAAACGGCGGTGTCATTGCCTTGGGTCGCTTCATCTCCCGATCAGCAAAAAAATGCCTCCCTTTCTTCAAGGTTCTGCGCGGCAACAAGGGTTTCGAGTGGAATGCAGACTGTGCTAAGGCCCTCGAGCAGCTCAGGGAATATCTTGGCAAACCACCTCTCCTCAGCAGCCCCGTGCCCGGTGAGCCTTTATATGTATATCTAGCAGCCACGGACCAGGCCGTGGTCGCTGTTTTAGTTAGGGAGGAATTAGATATTCAAAAATATGTGTACTATGTATCCAAGGCCCTCAGTCCGGTTGAGGGTCGTTATTTTAATGTAGAAAAATTAGTCTACTCCCTTGTCATAGCTGCCCGAAAATTAAGGGCTTATTTTTCTGCACATGTAATCATAGTATACACAGACGCACCAATGCAAGAAAGTCCTCGCACAAGCGACACATCAGCACTACTCAACCGGGTCAATCGAGCTCACAAAGTTCCATATAGAGTATTTGCCCAGGCGAGCAATCAAAGCTCAAGCTCTAGCTGATTTCTTAGTCGAAACAAGCTTCACCCAGCGGGAGGATCCTGAGGCCCCCCAGAACCCCGAGCAAAGACAATGCCACAACCCGGCCGCCTGTTGGGATCTTTATGTAGATGGGGCAGCGAGCAAAGTCGGGAGCGGAGCTGGCATCCTTCTCATAGCTCCCGACGAGATTACAGAATTTGAGCTAGCACTTCGGTTCAAATTCTCCACCTCAAACAACGTGGCCGAGTATGAAGCGATGATCGCCGGTCTTGAACTCGCAGCTGACATGGGCGTAGAAGTGGTCACAATATACTCGAATTCACAACTAGTTATGAACCAAGTCCAGGGAGAATATATGGTGCATCACCCTACCCTGGTCAAATACTGCGAGCTGGTCAAGGAAATCTTGAAGAATTTCAAGTTTTGGGAGATCATCAGAATTGATCGAGCAGACAACATGCGAGCAAATTACTTGTCCAAGATCGCTGAGGCAAACCTGGTACTACTAAATCCCTCAGTGATGATCGAGCACCTGGAAACCCCAGCCGTTGACAGACCGGTCATAATGGACATCGAACCAGCGACTAGAAGTTGGATTGATGATTACAAAGACTACGTCGAGCAGGGAGTTCTGCCCGCGAACAAGGTCAAAGCCACAACAGTTCGAAGCCAAGCCTGTCGTTACTCAGTAGTAAGGGGAATCCTATACAAGCGATCTAAGGTCAGACCTATGCTTATTGCGTACCCCGCAGTTAATCAAGGTGTTTTATATGAAGTACATGAGGGAGAATGTGGTGGCCATTCGGGCACACGAGCTTTGGCTGAGAGGGTTCTGCGTGCAGGATACTACTGGATAACCCTCAAAAGGGATGCAGAGAAATATGTTCGCGAATGTGACAAGTGCCAGAGATATGCGGACATACCAAGGCTTCCATCCACAATGAAAACCCCAGTCGTTGTGGCCTGGCCCTTCGATATGTGGGGAATCGATCTGATCGGCCCATTCTCGCTAGCACAAGGTAAGTACAAGTATGCAGTGGTCACCATAGACTACTTCACTAAGTGGATTGAGGCAAAGCCCTTGGCCAAGATCTCAGAGGCCAATGTCATCAAATTTGTTCACGATCAAGTATGGTGCCGGTTTGGACTCCCTCGAGTAATCATCTCCGATCATGGCACCCAATTCTCGGACAAATTCACCGCAAAATGTGCCCGTTTGGGCGTCAAGCATTGACAGTCGTCTGTAGCGTATCCACAAGGCAACGGCCAGGCTGAGGCCGGAAACAAACAAGTACTGCATGCTCTCAAAAGAAATCTAGAGGGCGAGCAGGAAAATGGGCAGAAGAGCTGCCGTCAGCCTTGTGGGCGGTCAGAACCACTGTTCGAGGACCAACCGGGGAAACTCCGTTTGCACTTACATACGGATCTGAAGCTATGATTCCGGTAGAAATGGCCTTGCCTAGCTATCGTGTTTCACACTACAGCGAGCAGAATAATCAGCTTGCCCGAGCCATAGACCTAGACCTACTCGAAGAAAGGAGGCTGGATGCACGACTCAGGATGGTCAACTACAAACAGAGAGCAAAGGCTCATCATGACAAAAGGGTCCGAGGGAGAGCCTTCTCTATTGGGGACTGGGTACTCAGGAAAATCGAGGTAACATGTTACCGGGTAGAATGTGGAAAACTATCTCCTAATTGGGAAGGTCCTTTCCAAGTCACTGGTATAATCAGAGAGGGCACCTACACACTTCGAACTCCAGAAGGAAAAGACCTAAAGCATCCCTGGCATGCAGACCACCTCAAAAAATATTACCCCTAAGTCAAGGCACAAACGGGCAAGACCTCAGTCCTGTTGAGGGTCACTAATTATTGATCAATAAAAGGCAAGTTTTGTCATATTTGTTCATTCAGATTTTTCAGTTATTCAGTTATCTATCATATGTTGTTTTTCGGACTTGTTTGGCAAAATCTGCTCGCTTGGCGAACAGATAGGCCATGCCCGATCAACAATCCTCAAACCCCCTAGTATTAGTGAACTTATCCTCTTGGTGGGTGAGATGCGGCCATGCCCAGTTCACATGCTAGGATGCTCGCCCAGGGCGATAGAGGTCATGCCTACAAGATATCGGTTAACTACCTCGGATTCCTATAGTGACCGAGCAACATTGTTAGCCGTATATCTCCATGCCCAGTTGATATACCAACAACCGCTTCGAGGTACCCACATCGAACAAGGGCCATGCCCGGTTGTTGGTCGCCACCCAGAGTTGGGCCTTGCCCGCTTGGCAGTCTATTGGAAGCTCGCCCAAGGCGATAGGGGCCCGGCCCACTCAAAGCATTGGCCAGAGCCAAGCACTCATGCCCGATAACTATCTGGGTAACCTCTGAACTTGAGTAATAAGTTTGCCTTTTTTAGCCTTATTATTTTGATTTATCCGGTATCTGTTTGTTTTCTATCTATTTTACTCTGCATGTTTTCTGGGGAGCACAAGTGCTTGTACTAATTAATGGCAGGAAGAATGCGAGTAAAGAAAACAGTTATCGAGCAAAATCAAAGTAGCTAAATCAAATAGAAGAACACAAATACAAGGAACATTGGTCAACAAAAAATGATTTCATTCATGACAATTAAATGTGGAGTTACAAGGAGAAATCAAAAACAGTGGCGCGCAGGCCAAATGAAATTCTAAGCTTGTTCGGGTGTAGAGGGAAGCTCTTTGGCACTGGCCCGATATTGTAGCTCATACTGGAGGTTTAGCTCCTTCCGTGCAGCCTCGTCCTCAGCTGCTTTGGCCTTGGATTCCGCTTCAATCGGCCAGGCGGGCCACCTACTCGCATTTCTCCTTCACCAAGCTCTCGCGAGCCCGGTGGTCAGCCTCCGCCTTTTTGCGAGCTTCCTTTTCTTCATTGTACCGATCATAGAGATTTGTACAAGTGGAAGCGATCTACGAGCAAAAGACAAATAATCAGAGCGGGAAACAAAGAAGGAAGAAAAAAGTAAATCACCAGCAAATACTTTACCTCGCTCAGGTAGAGCCCTACATTCCCGACCAGGACATGGCCGGTAGTGTCTCAATCTAGGGCTAGGCCGTCATGGATGGCCCTCTCAATAACGCCCTTACCCACCAGACCTCTAGGGCTTCCACGGGTGTGCAGATCTATGCCCCCCAGCAAAGGGGCATCCCCGGATATTTCTTTCACTGCCGGCAAAGCGTAGTAGCAGGCATCACAAAGCCAGGCCGCCTCCAAGTAGCTTCCCCGCTCTGAACAGGGGCAATAGAAACAGGGTCAGGACTTGAGCCCCGGCGGCGAACATCCCGGACAGGGGGAGGGTTTGAACTCTTCTTCCTTTTGCCCTTTGCCTTGGCATCCTTGGCAGCGAGCACCACAGAGATGTGGGCGGCAGGCGGCTCGGCGGCATCGTCAGTAATGGCCACAATGGCCTCTTCTTGCGCGGCCTCTTTTTGAGTAGTGGCGGCAATCTTGGGAGCCACTGTCTTCTTGGCCGGACTTGTGGCCCTGCCCAAGCCCGGTGTTTTCTTCGCTGAAGGGAAGAACGGCACTTTGGGCAAGTCCATAGGCTTGTTGACCTTCAAGTAGGCTACCCGCTGGTCAGCATGCTTCTTCCGCTGCCTCAACACCGCCAAATTCTTCATTCCTGAAACAAGACAAAGCAAAACAGGATTAGAAAGAATTCGAAAAAGAGATGACTAAAACAGAGAAAAAATATTCATGGCTAGCAACCGTCCCGATCTTCATAAACTGGCCGACAGTCAGCACCCGGGCCTAGCCGTTGGCACTCGACGCATTCGCGCTTGAACATTCTGCTGTGGTAGTCATCCCAATATGCATGGGGGCTGTCTGGCACATGGATCAGGAGGGGCTCCACCTCAGGGACCTCTGCCCGCATCATGCCGGCCAAACACAAGTAGCGCGGATTACAGACCAGTTCCTTCCAGTCAAGAAGAAATTACTGGCCGACGCGTTTCTCATTTTCCTCTATCACGCCTACGGCGGCTTTCAACGCAGCTAACTGGGCAGTCTCCCCCGAGCTGAAATCTTGTTTATAGGCTTTGGGGATTTTGATTTCGCTGGTCGCCGTGGGCGCGAACGGCCAGCCGGCCCGGGACTCGATGAACAGGACCCTCCTGTCCCAAGACTCCACTTTCCCGGGGACATCAGACAGCAGCCTCAAAAAGTTGGAGTTGGCCCTCACTCCAATTCTCCCGCCTGTGCTCGGGGCAAAGATAAACAGTTTTCAGAGCAAATACATGTCCGACTCGAACCTAAGCAGCCTACTCGCCACCGTGAAGGTTGTGATAGCGCGGACGGTGTTCAGCATCAGATCGCAGGGAACAGCCTTGGTCTCGTACAGGAAGTCCACCAGGAAGGGCTCTAGCGAGAGGCATAATCCAACGCGGAAAAAGTCGGCGAAGAATAAGAGCTCGTTCCCCTGCTCGCGAGAAAGCTTGACCCCTGTGGGCACATCCATCTTGCTGGCCCGGTAGTAGGCCGAATCAATGCCAAGAGACGTGAGCCACACAGTCACTTTGTCCGCTGTGTCTAGCGTAGCCCAGTGAACAGCATACCGGCTCTCATCCGCGTTAACGTACCACTCGGGCTCTTCCTCCTCTTCTTCCTCAACAACCTCCTCAAGTGCGACCTCCACTCGAGAGCCTCCAACCATTTTGTAGTAGCGAGCAAGGGGAACATTGTCCCGGTCATCTATTTCTTCCTCGGGAGTGGCTTCCACCTGAGAACGGCCCGTCTTCTTAAAACGCCGGGCAAGTGGCATGTCGTCTACCTTATCGGCATCAGAAGCCTCTCCGGCCACTTCTCCTTGCTTGGCCCTCACTTGTCCGGCCGTAGTATCAACGTTGGCTGTCAGCTGGTTGAGGCCTTGCCCAACAGCGAAACCACCAGTCACACTATCCTCTCCGAAGTCTTCCTCGCTGGAGGAACCAACTAAATCAACAACAGGGGCGCACGCTTTGAACCGCTGGGCCCGACCACGGATCTGCTCCCTCGGACCCACGCCCAATGGGGGTCTTCGCTCGCCGGAGTCGTTCTTCCGCCAGTAAGCTAAAGGCCTCGCGGTCATTTTCGGAGACATCAGACATCTACAAAGAGATCGAGGAAGATGGCTATCAGTATTCTGCTCGGGTAACTAGCAAAGAAAAGAGGGAAAAGAAACCCTAAGTCTAGGTCAACCAAAGGGGCCAGGCCCGCCTAGCGAGCAAGACCACAGGATCTATTCCTCGATCTCTACCTAAGGGCGGTTTTTCCCTCTTAAACCCTAACTGAGGCATACGGAGATGAAGAGAGAAAGCAGAAAACCATCCCCAAACCCATAAAAACCGAAAACAGAATGAGAGAAAAGTTGAAACATACTGTGATTTCTGGGATGATGCGTCCTCTCTAAGCAATCAAGGGAAAAATCTGAATTGATGTGAAGACTGCAAATGCCGAGGATTGGATGGATGCTGGAAACGGAGGAGTGACTTCGTCGGAGTCTGGGAGAAAACACGGCGGCAGTAGTAGCAAAAGCTCTTCAGAAATTTCTCTCTCTAAAAGTTTGAGGACGATAAAAGAGAAAAATGGGAGTAGGGCGTGCCTTTTATAGGCCGAGGCTGAATGGTTTTGGGGGGAAAGGGGCGGAGCCCGAAGCGAAGCCTGGGAATCAACGGCTCATCATCATCACGCATTAAATGCGCTGTTCGTGCTCCGTGCCCCATCAAATCATCTCTGTTTGTGACGGCTCACGCGCCCCCATCTCCACTCGCCCGGTACGCGACCAAGACAAGCTTCCTTGACACGCTCCAGGTGTACTCCGATAAGTTTCTACTACCTTCCACACAACTGACCTCCGAAGTCCCTTCTACCTTCTGAAAATTCACAAGTGTTGGAGCTCGTACGAGCATGCAATATAAACGCTCCCCGCTCCGAGCATGAATGCTCGCCAGACAAGGAGCTAGGGGCCACTGATATGCCCGGCCCAAGTCGAATCACGAGCAAGACACAAGCTAGCATCATGTGCCAGTCACAAGCATACTCAATATAAGGCTCACCAACCTAGCGAGCAATATAATCAAGGTATCAAGCGGCGAGCAAAGTGACTCCCACATAAACTTGGCTGGACACAGGCCTTGCCTGTCCGACCAGGGGCCATGCCCGGACACCACATTCATGTCTAGCAAAGGAACCAGTCTCATCCCATCCAAGCCTGGTCGAGTATTGGCCCTACCTGCCCGATCAGGGGCCACCCCTGGGATCTACATCAAGCGCACATTGAATATCCGGGTAGAGACCTGCTCGCCCGGGCACACATCAAATGAGAAGCACCGAAGGCTTGCTCTCCAAGACAAGTCAAAGGTTCCCATATCTAGGTAGAACACTTGCCTTATCTGCTCCTACATCTACGCGACCAGCCGCCAATCATGCCTAAAATCAAGGGATTCTCTCCTTGATTGATTTGGTAACTATGGAAACTAAATCCTAGATGGATTCAACCACATTGGGGGCCTATAAATACCTCTCCATAATCATTAACAAGGTACACACACTTTTCTTGAGCCTCGACATTCTGTCAATTTGCCTTTTGACAATCACACCTGATACTTACTCTCACGCCAGAGGGGTTTCGCGAGACCCAGCCTTGCACTTCCACTCAGGTTTTCTTGTGATCTTAACAGGCTCAAGGAAGGTGATTCGAAGCCCAGATATCCTACCCACTATAAGGACGGCCCAAGCTGTGATTTTGCCACATCAGGAAGGTTATAACTGATTGGAACTTGCATTAGTTCTAAAATTAGCTTAGTAAATGTCCTTGATTTCAGAATCCTAATTGATCCTAATTCCTTGTATAAATATAGACACTCTAAACATCAATATATAAGAGAAAAAGTTCAAGTTATCTTTTATTTTTACATGATATCAGAGCCATAGTAACCCATTCCACAAAATCTTCCTTTTTTGGCCTTCAACGCCAAAATATTTCTACTTTCAGCCTTCATTGTTGCCTTTCATCACCAAAATTAATTCTGTTTTCAATCTTCATTGTTGAATAACCCCAAATGGCTCAAAACACTATGCCTAAGTCATCTTCCTCTCGAGTGACTGAAGAGGAACCTCAGGTCAAAAGTTCTAACGAACTCCAAACCATCCTGCCAGCCTATAGTCTGAATGGAAGGAACTATCTTAAATGGTCTCAATTAGTCCGAACCACTCTGAAAGTGAAAGGGAAACTTGGTCACCTATTAGGAAAAGGTCCAAAGTCTGGAGAAAATGACTTTGAGGCGTGGCAAAAAGCTGACTCCATGATCATGTTTTGGTTGTGGAGCTCTATGCATCCTCACATCAGTGATACATGTATTTTTTTTTCGCTCTGGACCCCCAAAAATTCTACCAATTCATGCACCCGAAAAGATGGATAGAAGGTAAGGCCTCGTTGCAGAGTGCCTTTAATGAACCGAAGGATTCATTTGGCTACCTAAAGATGACTCGTTCGAGGGTGGTGCATGAATTGGCAAAACTTGGAAATGAAATGAGGAAGCAATCAAGTTCCAATCAGTTACCTTCTGCGGAATCTTGATTGTTTCCTCAGTTTATTTCTAAGTTCTGCCAATTCATGCACCACCCTTAGATGAGTCATCTTTAGACATCCAAATGAATCCTTCAGTTCGTTAAAGGCACTCTGCAACGAGGCCTTACCTTCTATCCATCTTTACGGGTCCATGTTAAGGCATATTCTGATTCAGATTGGGCTGGTGACCCAAATGAACGTCGTTCTACAACGGGTTCGTGCATATATGTGGGTCCTAATCTTGTCTCATGAACGGCAAAGAAACGACCTATCGTTTCTCAATCCAGCAACGAAGCAGAGTATCGAGCTCTTGCCACTACTACAGCTAAACTTCGATGGTTTGCTTAGTTGTTTCGTGAGCTAGACGTTCCTCTTGCTCCTCCGTTGTTATACTGTGATAACATCTCAGCACTACACATGGCTCGAAATCCAGTGTTCCACGCACGTACACGTCACATCGAGATCTACTATCACTTCTTTCGTGAACTTGTTGCGTTTGGGTTCTTATGCCTTCATTATGTTCCATCGGACGACCAACTCGCTGATCTACACAAAAGGTCTTCCAAAACCTCGGTTCACGTCGTTGGCATTCAAGCTGCAACTGCCCTTCAGTCGTTTAGCTTGAGGGAGGGTATCACCGTATCAATGGTATTTATGTATTGTCGTGCATAAGTGTATAAGGTATAATTATAATTAGCTTAACAGTGGCTATAAGTGTAATTTAGTCTTATTAGGTTACTACCTTGTATTTTCCATATATATGTAACCCTATGTGTTCATACGTACTATGTTTGATGAACGATTCCAGCCGAAGCATTCTTCTGTCTTCCTCTCTCGCATCTTTCTTTGATTCTTACAACAATTGGGCATTGTCGCATTGATAGAAATTGCCATCACTAACCATTATATATAAATTGACGATTGAGTCACCAGAATTAAGTAGAACAAAAAATCGATTATATGTACGTAGACTTGGAATAGTAGTTGATACTCCTCATTTCTCTTTATCAACAATAGTTGATATTCCTCATGTCTCTTCATTAAAATTGATGCTCCAACAACAAAACACAATTCTCATGGCACAGTAGAAAGGTTGTCTCAACTAAACTCAAACATTAAGGATTCCATAATAGAATGAACAACCTAGTTTATGATTTCCAAACTCTATATACTAACTATCGGCAACATGTAACAACTAACAAGCAGCATCCCAGTGTTGTGGCCTTGTTTCTTAAGCATTGTGGCCTTGTTTTCTGCATTTTAAAGCTTGTTCATCACCTTGACCTGTTTCAAATAGAGATGTTAAATTGGGTCGGCCCTAACCCTATAGACCCTATATGGCCGCGGGTTAAACGGGTCGTTTAACGGGCCATTCAAATCGTGACCCTAACCCTAACCCTGTAGGTCTCGGTTTAATAGGGTTAGCCCTATTAGACGATTAACAATAATACGAATATACGATCCAAAATAAAATAAAGTCATACAACTTAAGTTACTTAACTACTTAAGTCACAAAATTTAACACAAAACAATTAACAACTTCAAGTACTAGTGTACTAATACAAACATGAAACAACTCGATAAAAATCATGTTCAGTCTTCATTCTTCAGTCTTCAACCACATTTGAAATCGAGCCTTTTCTTTCGGCTTACAGAGTAAAATAAGAAATAAAATAAAATGGAAATTCTAAAAATTGAGAAAAAAAGGAAAAAGCAAACGATAGAGGG
Source organism: Codonopsis lanceolata (assembly GCA_013146195.2). Lineage (NCBI taxonomy): Eukaryota > Viridiplantae > Streptophyta > Magnoliopsida > Asterales > Campanulaceae > Codonopsis > Codonopsis lanceolata. The sequence continues at coordinate 98,576,109 of CM028377.1, forward strand.
CTCGGACAATGATTTCGTACTTTTTGAATATTCTTTTTCACCAACTACATTTTTTTAAATACAATTTTTTTATGCCAATACAAACCTCATATTGGCCTTCCGTCAAATTTTATTGCCGATTAATCGACAAGGAATTATGCTGGAAAACACATAGAAATAATATGGATTATCCGAAAATGAGAAAATGAAAAGCTTTTCTTAATCTTTCTACCTGGGTTAAGATTTTAATTTTCTTGAATCTAAATGACATTAATTATTATGAATAATGTAATAATAATTGAACCAAAGAGAAAGAAAATAGAATTTCACACACAAAATTACAGAAGAGGAACAAGATTTGATCAGAAAATGTAATCAACAAGCCCAATTACCGCACAAGCGTCTGGAAAAAAATTGAAGAAAACACGAGTATGTTTTCTCTTCATCTTTTTCATTTTTCTTTTTTGGAAATTAATCGTTTTATTTAATTTCACAAATTTAGTGTTTTGCGGTCAGAAGTTGGGAGAGAAATTTAAGGGTAAGGAAGGATCAAGTCTTTGTCTTAGTGTGAGGGTAAAGACAAATTACAAGGATTTGGGCAAAAAGAAATTTCTCTAAACCAGCTTGTTTTCGATTTTTTGTTCTAAGATTGACCAAATTCCATAATTTGCGGCTGGCCAAAGACAAATCGCTTTCCTACGAACCATTACTTGCTACTTCACTTTATTAATTTTGGGGGCATTGAGTAATTTTTGTTGATGACGTGTTAAGACATTGTCACCTTGTTGATAAATATGTTATAAATAGTGAAGCTGTAAAGAGTGAAGAACGACTGAACGAAGACGACTTCGGACTTCCTGAATGGCTGAATCTGAGTTCCTTTTCCTTTGCTGCCTTTCCTTTCGGCTTTCCAGATCATTTTGGCTTTTTGGGTGAAAATTGAAAAAGTGAAAAGTTAAATTAAACTTTAAAATAATGTCTAGTGAGTAGACAGAGCAGTGTCTCCACTTTTTGAGTTTTGACTTTCCGTCCTTTTTTAGCTTTTTTAATCGGCTTGACTGTTCCCCCCCAAAAAAAGTCTCAGCCCGTCAACCCGGCAGCCCGGTCCATTTTGCCCGTGACCAGGGTCAGCCCGTTTAATAAACGGGTCGCGTCTTCCCGACCCTAACCCTTTCCGATTTTCGGTTAATAGGGTCGACCCTACGATTTCCGGCCCTTTTAACATCTCTAGTTTCAAACAAAGGCCAAGTTTAAGATGATGCAAAACTAATAAGTAAAATATGTTAGGAGACTCTCAGTCTTTCATACTTCAATATAATTGAGTAAGAAGAGGGTGTGATTAGTATCACCAAATCTTCCTAGAGAACCTAATGCAGCTCATAGAAGTGGCCTAATGCAGCACACTGTTAAGTGTTAACAAAACACCATTAAAAAATACTTGTCTAATCAAATCAATCTTCTTCCTTAAATTTGATCTTCACAACTCCATCAGCAGACTTTTTTCTTCGTAAACACCCAACAACGGGGTGCCTGAAAAAAAAAACCAAAAATAAATTAACAAAAAAAAAAAAATGGTGCAAATGTGGTATATCAATGGTGATGTGTTGAGATTGCTGGATGCAGTCAAGGTACACAAAGCAGACATATGGAAGTGATTTGTTAAGTTAGTTAGTCTATTTACTTGAGGGAAATATAGTAATTGTATAGGCTGATTAGTTGTTGAGGTTTATTGTTGTAATTCTACTTAGATGGTAGTTAGGCAGTTAAACATAGTTTGTATATAAGCTTTGTTTACTCTATGTATTACACAAGTCCAGATAATGAGAATACAGATCTATTCTCAAACCCTCAATTCTTTCTCTTTCTTGTTCTTCATTTGTTTCAACTATCTTAACAAAAAAATAATCAAAATAAACTAAAAAGTTAAATATTAACTTACTGTCGGGTAAGGTCGTCTTGTCTGAAGTAGTGAAACTCTTAAACACTTTTTTTTATCTCTCTACGTAGAATAAAGGAAACGAAGTGACGTCGGCATTAACTTTAATTAAACATCTCGGGCTTCGTTTTCTTTTCCAGCTTTTTCTTTTCATCGGACGACAAACCATCGTCCTCAAACTCTATGAGATAAGCTTTCGTATCAGGAATAATAAGAGCCCTTTCATAAATGGGCCACATCTTACCGTTCATTTTATGAAACCCATATTTCCTCCGCATTTTCTTAGCATCTTTTCTCTCTTCGCATGATACTAGCGTCCTTTTCTGCAAAAAATAATTATTTACAAAAGAGCATTAAAACAGATGATTAAGAATAGAAGAATATGCGTAAAAGGTTACCCTTATTGAGAAACATCGAGTAAATATATTCATAAACATTTTTCCTACACACGAACACAAATTTATGGGTTATGCATGTTCCTTGTAAGTATGATAAACATTTTCATATACTAGACGATAAAGGAGATGTCTTTAATAAATATGTGACGCCCCGCTCCTTCGTTATCTCGGTTTGCGTGCTATACTTGCACTTCTTCCTTTGTTGACTGCATGTTTGGTTTGCGAGAGGGTCTAGAGGTGTTTTAGAGACCATATTAAGACCAAAACATTATTAAGAGACTTCATATAGTTGTTGACTTGCTAAAGTCACAAGTCGTGACTCGACGATAGTCGGAATGCGACGCGATTGAGGGTTTACTTGCGTTTTGTGTCTGTGACCTCGGTTTGGGTCCTAGACCTCTTTTAGATGGTTTATTAACATGTTTAGATACCTTAGACTTCAAGTTGGAAGTGTTCCTTAAGTCTATCGATGATTTGGAAGTTTTGGAGATAGCGTTCGTCTCTATCGCGTAGTTCGGGAATCGAGTAGCGTAATCGCCTCTCCTTTGGGATTCTTATTCCCCTAGTTGTTATTCAACTTTCTAGAAGTATTTAAGCTTCTTCATTAGCCCTTAGACTTGCCTTAAAAGTCTCCTTTCATTGCTCGTTCGATTGCGAAGTTCATTCGCGTTCGGTTGCACGTTGTTGCACCCCTTCCTGCGCCCGAGTTGTCTCTGAGTCCTTCGGGTGTGTTTCTGACTTGTTTTGAGTTGGGTTAGACCCTAGAATGGTTGCCCATAAGTTTGGGACCATTTAGAACATGTTTGGACCAAGTTTTGGAGGTTCAGAGGCCGAGGCGCCCGCCTGGCACATAGTGAGGCGCCCGCCTCAAGTACTGAGAGTATCATTATGCTGGACAAGAGCCAGGCGGCCGCATGGAGAGGGGTGAGGCGCCCGCCTCAACCTCTGGTTGCTGTTACGGGATTTTTGCCCTGTTTTGTGTTTGGTCGAATTATACCTATTCTACCCTCATTAAACCCCCTCTAAACCCTTCCTAACCTCTCATACTTAACCCTAAACATGTACTAACATTAGTTGGAAGTTAATTAAGGTTAGATTAGTGATTGATTAGTCCTAATCTCTACTAATTGTGCAAGGAAAAGTCTATTGTGCCCTTATTGTTGTGGAAGTATAAATAGCCTAACCTCTTCCCAATTCAGCCAAACCCTCTTCATTTCTCATCCTCAACATACGTAAAATAGAGAGAGAGAGTCCAAGGGAGATTTCAAGCCCTAGCTTCTTCTCTCTTCGATCCAAGACGATCCACCCACCCGATTTCCTTCAAACTTCGGAATCTTGAAGCCCTCGACGAGTAGAACAACTTCACCGATCGGATTTGTGTTCTCTTGAGTTTTCACTCAAGCTAGGTAAGTTACTCCCTTTTGATTTTGGTTCATTGGCCCTAAGGAAAACAATCTATATGCTATTTGTGGGCAATGAACACCTTGTATGCCTTGTTTGCCCAATTTTGGGGATTTTTGGAAGTATAACTTGTAAGAGCAATTGAAGAGTGGTTTTATGATTGTTGGAGTGTGTGATTACTCTTCATTATGTGTTTCTAGGCTTATGAGCATGCTAGAAATCATGTCCATATGTTATTTGAGTCCATTGGGGAAATATGCCTAATTTGTGAATTTTAGGGCTTGGGAATCAAGTCCAAATTACTTTGGAATTTGTTATAAAGTGAAGAAGATGATTTATGTTGGGTTTGTTATGAATTTGGGGGCTTGAGAATCAAGCCCGAACTATTGGAGAATTATTGCTAATTGATGTGGGCGCAAATGTTGAGATTGATGAATTATGTAAATAACGAAACTTAGTATTTAGACTCAACGGAGTCGAAATAAGTTCAATAATGGGTTAATGAACTCGGGTTGAAGTCCTACGATATTTGGGATTCATTTGATTAAGATTACGTTGAATTCTTGGATTTTTAGGCTTGGGAAACAAGCCCGAATTATTTTTGGAAGAATTATTATAAATTTGAATGTTGTATCAGTTTTGGGATTTATGAAGTGCGTATTTAATGAAGTTCGATGTTAAGACTCAATGGAGTCATTTTAGGTTCCATAAGATGTTAGTGAACCTTAGGTTGAAATCCTACGATGTTCGAGTTTGGTTGGTTTTGATTGTGAGTACCCGAGCATCTCGAATTGGGTCTCATTTGCGACACCCATGATATAGAGACTTATTGGGAATTTATTTAGAGCGTGCTCGTAGAGCACGGAGCATTAGAGATCAATCAATGATCTCGTGTATTCTTAAGAAATGATTATTGAATGAGATTTCTTTTAGGGAATTCAGATGAGCGTACATGGAAAACTTGCGGGTCTTGGACTACGGTGTAGCCTTGTCATTCATGAGAATGGTTTTGAGAATGTCGATTATGTTCGACGGTTAGGACTATGGTTGAGTCCGGTAAGCCTTTATGTATAAGCTTAAATGCTAAGCCTTATTTAGGGTTATACTTAGACTAAATAATAGTCTTTGACTTAATCTCGAGTAGAGGACTATAGTAGACCTCACGTTGTGATTTATTGAGCTATAAGCTATTCTTGAATTGGTGATGACTTGAGGATTGTGAATACCTCAATATGTGGTTTTTGAACTAAACTTACAAGTTAGTTGAACATGTTAAGTGTGTACAATTATGTGCATTGTTTATTGGGTTTTGTAGAGCATTATGACCTACTTGAATTGATAAGTTCTTTTATGATGGACTTGGTCCTTATTGGTTTATCCAAGTAAATATCTACTTGAGCATCTTGATTTGAGTCCAGCTGGCGTCTTGGTCGTTTTGTCGGCAATGGGACGATTCATGGCCTTTGGAAACATTCGCTATGAATCGCCACATTGGTACCCTTTCTCCTCACTATTTGGCCGATAGTGGGATGTGGTCTCGTATTAGCGCCCCCTAGCCTGATATTGAGCTCCCATTTCTCATCCCATGGTTGGATGAATGTAACGAAGTGCTCATTAAGAAAACTGATGAGTTGTGATCATTCGAGGATTGAATCCCAGACTATGATCTTTTGAGGGTTGGACCCATGGTTTGAATACAGAAGGGCTAGGCCCAGATCTTGGTTTTACGTGCTTAGGTATAAGCACTTATATGAAAGAAAACGTGCTACGTGGTTTATGAAGTTTATGTTACATGATAACTCAATACAAGTTTATTATTGGTATGCTATTAAGATACCATGATTTTATACATGATTGTGCATTATGCCATGCCACGACATGCTATGCCATACATTTGCATTTAGTAACTTACTGGGTCATTATGACTCATTTCGTGTGTTTGTTTTCCTTAGTTTTGCAAAGGTGATCCCGTTAGTACGCGGCGTGGCGGCTGGATAGTGATTCCTAGAAGGTGGTCTTAGGGCTTTAAGCTTGGGTTTATTATTAATCTTGTTATTATGTATCTGTGAGACACGAATGTAAAGTTATGTAGACTTTACTTGGGTAGATTATGTTAGTACTTTGTTATCGTATTATTTTGGTAGCCGACTTGTTTGGTCGAGCTGTTGTATCTCTTATGAGTTGTTCCCTTTTATTATTCCGAGCATGCTTTAGCTCACTCATTCTAGTATTGTTGGTATTGTCATCTCTGACGACGTTAGTCGTGAGACTTGGGTTTGGTTGTTAGAATTCGAATATCTTATTCTTTTAGTTGATTTATTCCTCCGGCAAGTTTTAGCCGTTGAGTTGTTGTTTATCAGGTTGGTGTTCTGTTGATTCGCCGGCCTTAGGATTGCCGATGGTTTGTTGCCCGTGCGCATTGTTGCGTCACGTGAGTCGTAGATTTGTCGAGAGATAGTTGTCTCTCAGCCTTGTATTCCTTAGTTTATAATTATAGGCTTTGGTCTCACTTATGATTTGCTTCCGCAGATTTTAGTTTTTGGTTATTCGGTTTTGCCGTTATGGCTTTTCATTCCTGTTTAGAGTTTGTCGGTTCAACTCTGGACTCGCGCTACTACGCTTTGCGGGTGCTTGTCCGTCTTTTAGCTTGTCTTGACGGCACGACCTTGGGATTCCGCATTGGAGTTCGGGTCGGGCTGTCACAAAATAAGTGAATGTAAGAAAACTCTCCTCAGAATTATGTTTAATCCTCAATTCCAAATGTTTGAGATTGTTCAACTCCAGATCAGGTAGACTAAAAGAACGTCTATCCTTACATTCGTACTCCAAGGTAAGACTCTATTTGAGAGACATAACTCAAAGGCTTGATTAACCTTAAGTTGTGGATCGAAAGTGTCGAGAGAAGGGGTACATCCCTGAAGAGGACAGTGGTAGAAGTCTTCGTACACATTTTCTAGAGGCAATGCTAATCCAATTGTTCAATTTTGGACGGTCATCATAAAAAATGATACAACGTGGAAAAAATATTTATTGGTTTATCAAATTACCTAATTTTTTTAGTTGCCTCCAATACCTCAACTTGGGTTCACTTCCACCATACAATTGTAATGTTATTATTCTAAACTAATAGAAATCGATTTTGAAGAAACTATCATGGTAAATTAATCGTTACTCTGTCTCAATTGAGAATTTTATAATACTTGCTCTAAAGCTTAACCAAACGCACATTGATCATTCCATATTAACTCATGCTTATGAAGAGTTCATAGGCACAATTGTTATGAAGATGAAAACAAACTTTGCATGCCCTTTGTGCATGAAGATTATCTATCTTTAAAAAAATATTTAAAAAAAATCCTATGCTATCCCCTATTGTTCGGCCAAATCCCAACTTGACCCCTATCATTTAGTAACTCATTTTAACATTTCGTGAATCCACAACATATCTTGCATGTAAGAGCTTCTTATTCATTAAAATTGCATGACCTGTAATACCAAAAAGTCCTAGCTAGAACCAGAACCCTTATTAAATATTCATATATTAATTTCATTATTTACCTTATTTCAATAAAAGGAGAGTTGCGGTAGAAGAAAGAAAGTCGATAGCCCAAGGAGGGAATATAGAGATTCTTACATGTAACTACCTCGAGTCCGATGATGAGGAGCAAGCAAATTAAGACCAAAAGAGGTTAGAGGTTTGGAACCCAGTTATGAAAATGAGTAAAATATTTTGAATCCAGTTATTTGCGATTACTAACATTGGTTTTGTTTGTAATATCTATAAGTTAGGGACCATTGAAAGTTTTCAAAGCTATTGTAGTAGTCTGAAAATTTAAAGAAGTAAATAGTAGATTTTAGCATTCTTTTCTAATAAAACTCATAGATTCATCAATTGGTTCTTCATTTTCTTCATCTTCTTGACATTATGGAACATTTTCTTGACCCGTTTCTCTTAGCTTATTCACGGGTAATAACTAAACACGCTACAGATTTGCTTAATAGTTTGATACTCACTAACAAATCTATCATTATAGTTACAATTTTCTATATATATCTAATAATGTCTTTCCCGAACATATATATTTAAGAAATAAAGATATAAAACTATATTATTTTTTAGTTTCAAATATTTTTTTATTTTCGAATAAAGTTTTAGTCTCTTGAGTAAATGTATTTTTGTCATTTTAGAATATATTAGACGATATTTGTAACGATAACGGTAGGAGAGGAAAAATGATAACAAAATCAAAATACAAGACGAAATGAATAGAATTCAATAATGTAGGAACTAACTTTAAAATATGTGCAAGTCAAGGGATCAAATTATTATTTAATTATTCATGGAATTAATTAGCCTATGACAAATTAATAGTGAGTGATTTATTATAGTTAGGGCTATTTTTGTCCAAACATTACTTTTTGTCATGGTAAATTTACTTGTTTTGTTCTTAATTAAATGGTGAGTAGTTTATTAGGTGAAGGGTTATTTTTGTCTATCAATTAAATTATAAGAAACAAGCTTGACTTTTATAATAAGAGTGATTTATAGGCAAGTTTAGAGTAGAAAGAAAATATCATGCCTAACTCTTAAAATGAGATTCTTTCAAACAACCCAAAAAGGAAACTGAGACTCTTGAGTGGAAAGGCGGGAGTCGTGGATAACATCTACTACATACCATAAGTAAACACATAGATGCAAAAGCACCACTTAGCTAAATTGGAAATGAACTGAGGAAACAATCAAGATTCCGCAACTTCATGATTTATCAGTGTACCTTAGAATAACAGCTAAATACACATATCAAGAAATAAGATCTAGCTTTGTCAAAAACCATAAGTAAACAACATATATTTCCTACTTAATAAAGCCAACTAGATTATGTCAACAATTAAGAGATGCATGAGATGTTAAGGTAAATCAAGCATTAAAAGCAGCGGTAACAACTAAGAAAAGAGAAATCACAAAAGAATTGATGAAATATTATTTTTCGATGCCAGGAAACAAAGTTGCGCGATGATCAAGTGTCGTGAGTGTAAGGAATCTAAAGATAAGTTAGATCAAGAGTAAGAAGACAAAGTATTGATGGTGGTCCTAGGGGGGAAATAGCGGATTCTCTTTAACGAAGGATGTTGCAAATCTGAATGAGAAACTATTTCTGAATAATTGATTTTATTTTATTTGTATAGGTGTGATTAGAATCTTTTATTTTAGGAAGGTTATAACTGATTGGAACTTGCATTAGTTATGAAATTAGCTTAGTAAATGTCCTTGATTTCAGGATCCTAATTGATCCTAATTCCCTGTATAATATAGACACTCTAAACATCAATAGATAAGAGAAAAGGTTCAAGTTCTCTTTTATTTCTACATGGTATCAGAGCCATAGTAACCCATTCCACAAAATCTTCCTTTCTTGGCCTTCATCGCCAAAATATTTCTACTTTCAGCCTTCATTGCTGCCTTTCATCACCAAAATTAATTCTGTTTTTTCAGTCTTCATTGTTGAATAACCCCAAATGGCTCAAAGCACTATGCCTAAGTCATCTTCCTCTCGAGTGACTAAAGAGGAACCTCAGGTTAAAAGTTCTAACGAACTCCAAACCATCCTTCCAGCCTATAGGCTGAATGGAAGGAACTACCTTAAATGGTCTCAATTAATCCGAACCACTCTGAAAGCGAAAGGGAAACTTGGTCACCTGTTAGGAAAAGGTCCAAAGTCCGGAGAAAATGACTTTGAGGCGTGGCAAAAAACTGACTCCATGATCATGTTTTGGACGTGGAGCTCATCAGTGATACATGTATGTTTTTTCGCTCTGGACCCCCAAAAGTTCTACCAATCCATGCGCCACCCTCGGACGAGTCATCTTTAGGCAGCCAAACGAATCCTTCGGTTCGTTAAAGGCACTCTGCAACGAGGCCTTACCTTCTACCCATCTTCTCGGGTCCATGTTACGGCATATTCTGATTCAGATTGGGATGGTGACCCAAATGATCGTCGTTCTGCAACGGGTTCGTGCATATATGTGGGTCATAATATTGTCTAATGGACGGCAAAGAAATAACCTACCATTTCTCGATTCAACAGCGAAGTAGAGTATCGAGCTCTTGCCACTACTGCAGCTAAACTTTTATGGTTTGCTTATTTGTTTCGTGAGCTTGATGTTCCTCTTGCTCCTCTGTCGTTATACTGTGATAACATCTCGACACTAGACATAACTCGAAATCCAGTCTTGCACGCGCGTACACATCACATCGAGATCGACTATCACAGGCAATCGTCAAATAATAGAACTATTCTCGCTGTCGAGAAGCGACACAAGACGTTGATATTTCCAATCTCGTGGTCAAACCTTCCACCAAGTGCTCCAGCAACAACTATGCATAGATGAAGTTTGAAGAATAAGAGTACAATGTCATGCACACCAGTTGCAGCCAATGACTCGGACTAGGACAAATGAACCAGGACAAGGTATTAACAGCCTAAATAAAGAACACTAAAATGTTTGGTTTGCTCTTCTTTTTCTTTGCCTTAGTTTTTAATAAGTGTAATCAGTAAATAATAATGTTCATCAAAAAATAAATCAATGTTATGTATGATAATGATTCAAGGTAATAGAGCACCTGAAAGATTGTGCACCACTTACATTGGACTTCTCTTGGTCACAAATAAATGCGCATTTATGTAAACATGTGGTGTCTTGGTCTTGAGATTCATCTACTACCTTGGTTCCCTGCATTCATCATCAAGAAAGAGAATCTTGTTAAATTCATATTTTGCATGCTCACAATGTGAAGGAGAAAGAAAAGAAGAAAAATACAAAACTTTTTTTTTCTCTATTTTCCCCTCTATTTTGAATTGATGCGGCATATTACGCATGAACTATTCTTCTGACTCCATGATGGTTGCATGTAAATTTGATGGCTTTCCATTGAGGTTGAGGTGGGTCAATGGGTCATCATGTTGGGAGATGAACAATTGGCTGTGAATGATAGCCTATAAAGGCAATACATGTGACTTTATATGATGGAAATTAGCATAGTGACTTTATACCCATTCAAAAGTAGGGATGTAATTCCTGTTGATTCTAAACTGAATTGCATCCGTTGCCTTATGATCTAGGGTTTAGAAAGTGATGAGTTAAATCTTTGACTAGAGTGTGATACTTATTAGCCTTCAGTATCTAAGTTTATTTACTATATCTGGTTGCTCGTTTTGTAATCATTTACTAGTTGAAACCTTTGCTGAAGATTTAGTTACAATTCTAAAAGCTCAGCTTCTTTCTATCTTTCTTTTCCTTTTTCTTTACTTTTGGTGTGTGTGAGTGTGCATACTGGAAATGCTCCATCAAGAATTATGCAAAGTGAACTACCAAAAAGATGTAAAACAGCAGTATATATACATTCTAAGACACATCGTGAAAAAAAACACACACATGAATGACATTGCAACCAACTAAAACAGGATTATGGCCAGTTAGTTATGGGATCACATAATGATTATGGCCATTTACCATCTTTGTATAGAAATCTAAAACTTTTGTTATGATTGAATCCATGTCCCCCTTTATTACATCTGGTTTGTACCTACGAAATAATAAACATATCAATGAAAGCAAGGTTAGCAGTTTGAAGAAAGCGTATCAGTAAACATTTTCCACCATTTGATTCGGTCCAAAGCAAGGTCAACTCAACCATTTTCCCAATCTACCAGTTGCATAGGCAATAAAGCCACACATAAAGACATAGATAATTTAAACAAACTCAATCTGAAATTTTAATTTAAAAGTAGAACCTTAGTTGAACAGAGGAGGGCTCTTCGTGAGGGAAAAAGAGAGGCAATTCATCAAAAACGCGATTAGCACCGCCATCAGTATAGACTACTAAATTCTTTTATTTCTTAATGTATTGGTTCTCAATTTGAATTAACAGAATATTATTAATTAATTTGTAGTTGGTGTTTGTGCAAATAATTATTCAGAGAAGTATAAAATTGTGATGATCAGAAGATTTCTTTGAGCTTCATGATACAGGAGACTCACTTAAAGGACACTCCATCATGAAATAGATATGTGGGCAAATTTTACTAAAATCTCTTGAATAAAAGTTTAACCCATTACAGAATTTGTACGTATCGGATTACCCACAATATACATTGATCTGACTTTTTCAAAAATTTAAATATATATTGATTTATTATAATACTAACATCGTGCCCGGATGGGCACAAAATGTAGTGTGCAATTAAAATGCCTCGAACGTCAAGGAAGCAAAGAAAGTACTATTATGGTGAATTGACGTCATGGGTCGGGGCGGGACTCGTGGGTCGGGGCTGTGTTGGAAACTACTACTACAAACTACTAAAGTACTCCGTAAATACACTTCCAATACCATTATTGTTTCATGCATTCAGTTGAATTTACACATTGTCAATGTTATCTCTCTTTTCATTTAGAAGTTAATTAAAAAAAACTTTTAATAGCTTATTAATAATAAAAAGACATTTTTATTCTTTAATTTTTGAAAGTTAACTTTAAATGAAACAACTCAAAATAGAATAATAAACTATTTGACCTGAACGAAAGGAGTGTATGTATAAATTCATTGTTTAGCTTGTGCAAGTGAACATGTGACCATGAAATACAAAGGTTTCAAAAGAAGAAAAGTTTGACAAACAAAAGCTAAAGAATTCATCAACATAACGCAAACAAGATTCTGCATTTGATTGTTCCTCTAAATTATATGTGTATATTGTACACCAAGTCCCCAGAAACCCATGACCATAACGCAAACAAGATTTTGCATCATTCGGAACCAAAGGAAGAAGAGCAATATCCTGTCAATTCAAAAACAATAAAAACTTTATTAATAAAATGCACAATAAAATAAATCTTTCATTATCGTGGTAGAAATAATGGAAAGATTTTATATGTTGTATATCCAAGATATCAATAATCTCTTTATAGTTTGGATTTCCCGTCGACTTCCGGTTACACATTCTAGGAACCTCTGATCCTATCTTTTCTAGCTGATAAAGATCTTCAAATCCAGGAAAGTTGCAAAATAATTCAAATACCCAAACCTAAACAAAGTTATATGTAAGAAACATGTGATGAAAATAATTTATTGTCATTTGATGTATAGTTGAATTCAACTGTTTAATTACCTGTATTGGTAATGGGAAGCCATAGAACGTATTGGTTTTAACACCATCATTGTTCGAATGTTTTTTCAGTGTAGTTAGAAGATTGGGATAAGACATTCTTCCCCATGGATAATTATTAAACAACTCCAAGTTGTCCACAATATTCAAAAAATCAGTGTCAATCGAAGTAGTCATTTCCTTAGCTCTCAACACGGATTCGTAGATAACAGCAAGTCTCAATTTGTATTTGTCCAACTCAGCACTTGATAAAGCTTCCTTTAATTCTTCAGGCCTCACATCCTTTTTCCGTTCCTCAAAGTATTCATTAAATAATTTTTTTGTTGTAGGGATGACCTTAGTAAAATCACTCTCATCACCGAAATATAAACCAGTAATTAGTGTGTAATCTGAGAGCCCAAATCTCATTTTTTGACCCCCAATACAAAACCACAACTCATTTTCATCGGGCGACTAAATCCTCATCATAACTAAAACATATAGCAGCACATTGGAGGGGCTCATATTCTCCTTAATCTCATACAACTTTCTAAATGCAAAATCCAAGAACAATTTTTTGTGTTCTTCATCTAATTTTTGATAAACATAATCTACAACTAACAATTAACTTCTACATGACACTTTTGCAGAGTATCTTTCTAATGGCGGAGTAATACATGACATATTCTCTGTAATAGAATTTCAAATTGTAAATATTAATCACAACAATTATGTTTTAAACAGATAGAACAAAAAAAAAACATGCAGTTCATGTTTGAAAACAGAAAAAAAATAAGTTCATGTTTGAAATTCACTCATGTTTACAAAACCAAACATATTAACATAAACTATTAAAATAAATTAAAATGCAAATTGTAAACATGAAACACATAAAAAGCAATAAACATAAACACCAATTATGTTTCTACACATACAATTGATTGGAATTGTAGTTCAAAATATGCTGATTAATTGAAGCATAAATCACTCAAACTACTAATATCAAAATTTTAAAAGAGAAAACTACAACATAGGACCAATATATCTAGATTAATTAGTCTGTGTGGGAAAATGTGACGGACCACGAGGATGAATTAGGACGGGCATTTAAAAGAATTACATTGATAATGTTGAGGAAAGTCAAAGCAAATCAAGAAGAGTTGTTGAGTCAATCTAAAGAGGGTTTCCTGCTTGTCAAGAGCTGTTAGAGGTAGGGTTTTGATTTGATTTTTCTCTCCTAACAAATAAATTGTGAAAGAGTTTATTACATTGACTCAGTCGGTTATAGGTCGATTACTCGAAGTCGAGGAGTAAAGTCAATTACTCGACATATATTGTTGTGGGTGTGAATGAATACTTGACCAGGTACCAGTTTAAAAAAAGTAGTATAGGAAGTTTTTATCTACCGTTTTTTTGACCCAGTCAAAGGTCATAAAAAATAAACCAATGAGTCTTCTTGTTGTACTTGATAATATCCTCGGCTTTTTGGGGGACAGGTGAGGTGAGGTCATTAGTCAAAAGACAAAACCCGATAAATCGGTGCAATATCCAGTTCACTGCTACTCACAAGTCACTTGTCACATATCATAGGGCCATAGGCTAGGCTAGCCATAATATATTCCATCATCTTATGACATAAATCTTGATGATTGTTGTTAGATCGATGGTGATTTAAATTTGATTTGATCTGACAGGTGGTTGTCAAAGTTGATATAAATATTTTTGATATAGATTGTGGGTGTTAAAGTTGATATAAATGTTAAAAGCAAGTCTTCAGTAATATCGTTTTACGGATCTTAATTCGTAAGATATAGCCCCATTCTGTCACAGTTTAACCCACAAATACATGGTGGATCGGGTAAATATGATCCATCTTACAAAAAATATTCGTAAGACGATCTTATACAATTTTTTGCCAAATGTTAAATACTTTCTTCATATTCATATCAACACTTTTAGTAGTCCATTAGTAATAAAATGCTATTTTTATACCTTAATTTCTAAAATCTAACTTTTTAAATGAAATAACCAAAAATGAAATAATGGACTCTTTGTCTGAAACAAATGGAGTATGATATAACTATCACAAGTTCGAACTTGATGATGCAAAAATTAGTCTTGGGTCGTCCGATTTGATGAGTAGGATATCTGGACTTGTATGAATGGATTGGATCTCTTCACAACATGCTTAGAACACGAAAAACACCTTAGCTGGAGTGCAAGGTTTTGCCTCGCGAAACAACTCCGGCGTAAGAGCAAGTATCGTGTGAGAGCCAATAAGCAAATTGATAGAGGTTCGAGGATGAAAAGCATGTGTACATTTTTTAGGGTTTATGAAGGGGTATTTATAGGCCCCAAATGTCATAGAATACGTCTAGGATTCACTTCCATTAGGGGTGAGCTTGGTCCGGTTTTGTCCATTCTATCCTTAAAATTTTGAAAACCAGAACTAGACCAATAGTCCGGTTCTCAAAAAAATTAGAACCAGAACCAATCCAATAGGTTTGATAACCAAGACTTTGGTCTGGTTTTATTTGACTGGTTTGGTCCGGTTCTACTCGTTTTTCGATTCTGAATTATGATGCCTCTAAAAAATGAAAAAGCATATTTTTTTTGGTACTTAACCTGAATCATTCAAAAGATATATGAATGGAATAAAATTCCGTAACACATGTGCAAAAGATGCACTATAAAATATAAATAAGCAATTCACTATAACATTTGAACCCACTCTACTGCTTCCCAAACTACTTTTTAATTTGTCTAAAAGTTCACAATAACACATCCACACATTGATATCAGAATTACAGAATTCCCACAACATTGAACCTTGTCCATGCTTGTTGTTGCCACAAGTCATCAACATTCAACCATAATGGATTGGACCGGACTGTCCCTGCTTGCTTTGCCATCTCGAACATAATGCAATACTGTATAAACCAAAAGTCCAAAAGAAATCAATAATTCAACAAAGTGAGAGATTTATGAGATATAATGTAGAAATTCACATCAACATCATGACCATCTGTAGCTTTCAATGTCTCAAGTAAGAAGTAAAAAAATGAATTTCATGTTAAGAAGTAAAAAAATAACAAAAATAATAACCACAAACCTCTCAAGTTTCAACCATCA
Source organism: Codonopsis lanceolata (assembly GCA_013146195.2). NCBI lineage: Eukaryota > Viridiplantae > Streptophyta > Magnoliopsida > Asterales > Campanulaceae > Codonopsis > Codonopsis lanceolata. The sequence goes on from CM028377.1 coordinate 98,592,095, forward strand.
ACAGTTATTGTGGAAACAGTTTTCTCGTACTCTAAATATAAGAAGTAAACAATAAGAAAAGAATTAAGTGTAAGGGTAAAATAGGCATGACCTATTTTGGTTTTGTTTCACCTTTCTTGGTCATAAAGTTTTGGTGGATATTTGGTAACAAAATCTTTAGTTGTATTTTTGGAAACAAAATTTTCCTAAAGATTTTTTGGTTTCTTGGTCCAAAAGTTTAGGAGTCATTTTTGGAAACAAAATATTCCTAAAGATTTGTTGATTTCTTGGACCTAAATCTTAGTGTCATTTTTGGAAACTAAATCTCTTTATAAATCCTTTGTCAAACGGGTTGTCATTTTTGGAAACTAAATCTCTTTATAAATCCTTCTTCAAACGGGTTTGTAGCAATCTACATATTATGGTAAGAAAATCTGTGCATATGGTAAGTTGTTAGATTTTCCTTCTTACTAATCCTTTTCCTTGTAGTAGATGGATTACTTTTGTGTGTGTGTAGGTCTTCGATGCTATATATACAGGAGCAAGGATACGGGTTTTTGTGCAGAGCTTCAGAGAGAGAATAAAAATCCATAAAGTTGTGTTCAGAAAAATCAGTTCCAGAAGTTGTTATTCAGTCCAGAAGTGCAGCAGTCTGTCTGAGGTTGTCAATGTTATAACATTGGCAGTAACATTGGAATTCTAGAAAACTGTTTTGTCTTCCTATTTCAGTTTAGGAAGCTGTTTTTATTTCTTCCCACGTTTTGTCTACACTGTTTTATGTGGGGTTTTTGTTCTCCAAGACTTGCTGTCTTGTGAGAATATTTTTGTGTGTGATTTCACAATCTTTTTGTAAAACAATTAATCTTTTTAGTGAAATCTTTTTGGCCATGAGGCTAGATCTACAAGTATAAGCTTGTAGATTGTTTGGTAAACATTTGTGCTTATTTTCGTGCTTTAGTATTAAGCCTTCCGCTGTTCACTTTTATTTTGGCCATTGTGACTTCCATTGTAGCTACATTGGAAACTGCATTGGCTGCAATTTTTGGAGAATCCTAGCTACTTGCGTTCTTTCAATTGGTATCAGAGCCTCCTCTTGACGTCACTAAGAGTAGATTCTGGTTGTAGCCATGATGGATTCTCAATATGAGAGTTTTGTTCGTCCAAATACTTTGAGAAAGAAAGGTTTGTATAATGACTTTCGTTGCTTTAACTCTTCTGTCTCTGAAGATGGTGCAGAATCAGAATCAGAACTGATGGATGCATATAAGGAGTTGTACAATGATTGGGAAAAGAGAGTTTGTCAAGTTAAGTTACTTAAAAAGGCAAATGACTTGCTAAAGAAGGCTAATGAAGAACAGAAGGAGTGTATTACAAGGCTGGAGAGTCTATTGACCAAGAAGGATGTGGAGATTGAAGATCTGAAAGAAAAACTCATCCAAGCCAATGAAACCATGGCTAAATGGAACTCAAGTCAACAAAAAATGGATAAGATGTTGAAATCTGGTAAATCTGGTAAGCCTGGAATTGGTTTTATGCCAAAGATATTTGTTAGAGAAGGTGAAGGTACTTCTGAACCTAAACAGCCCACACAAAATTTTCAAAATACAAATTTCTTTGAAAAACCCAAATCAAGAAAGAAAAATTTTGTGTGTCATTTTTGCCATAAGCCTGGACATATACAACCTTTTTGTTTTTTGAAAAATGATATATATGAGAATGATGTTAGGCAGGCTTTCTTGGCAAAAAATCAGATGCAACATCGAATGAAACAACCAATGCAACAGCCAATGCAGCAACATTGGAAGTCACATTGGAAGTCTCATTCGAAGTCGCATCAGAAATCTCATCCTCAAAAAAATCAAACTAAAGTTTTTAAACAGATGTGGGTTCCTAAGGGTAGGAATGACAAAGGCAAAGTCCAAATACTGTGAACCCTTTGATATATGTCCTGGTGCTAAGCTGTTCTATGATGAATCTCCTCCAAAATCTTCAGAACCTGCATATGAAACCATTGAACATGCACCTGATCAGACAGAACCTGCATATCCTGGAAGTTCAGCCGATGTGATTCAGAATGTGACACCCAATGTGATTCTGAATGTAGCTACATCGGAAGTCACATTGACGAAACTCTCCGTCCGAACCGAACCCGAACATACTAAAATCGAATCAAAGTCGATTGCAGCCATGACATTCCCAGCCACATACAGAAAAACCATCCAATTTCTCAAGTGATAGGTAATATTCATGATGGCATATACACAAGGAGAAGAGGTAAGGTTGATTCTCACAAATTAGCATGTTTATCAAAATATTTTTGAGAGAAGCCTTAAATCTTTTATGGATGCTCCAAATGATCAGAGATTATGTGCTACACATTGATGTGTTAACCTTGTTTTTTTGATAACACCTATGCATTTTGCTTAGCACAAAAATCCAGTTCATCATTCTCGAACAAAACACATTGATATAAGACACCACTTTATTAGAGACTTGGTTAAATATGTAAATTGTTTGCATTGAGCATGTTGGGACTGAAAATCATCTTGCTGATATTTTTGCCTAGTGTCTTGATTTTGAGAGATTTTTCAATCTTTAGAAATCTCTTGTGTTTTGTGTGCCATATGACTTTACACTTAGTTTTTAGTTAAAAAAAAATTAGGCATGTTTGCATTTTGTCTTTAGAGGGCACTCTAGATCATTGACTCTCATGTATGTGTCTTTTGTTGTTACTTGGGAATTGCATTCAAAAATCATTTGTGATTTTTTTTTTTGTTATGATTCTCTCTCTCTCCCAGTTCTTGAGTATGTTTGAAGTCCACAAAGGAAAGAGCTACCTTTTGAAATTTTTGGGATGCTGCAATTTGTCAAGGTACTATGGAGCTTAGTGTCACGGACTTGAATTCTTCAACCTTCCGTGCGGCACTTTGCGCTCACAATCCCGTTGGTCTTGCTCTAAGTAAGCCTGAAAATCTCAAATGGGACTAGACAATGAAAGAGAGCTTTGAGAAAGGGAACTTGTATTGCTTTATGAGAACTTTTACAAGAGTCACTTTGGATGTCTTGGCCAAATGAGGCCTTAACCTTTATATAGGCATCCACTTCCTTAATGGATGGCTAGGATTTAGTTACATCAATGGTTATGATTTAGTATCTAGAATCATCCTAAGAAATATCTAATATATATTTATAAGATACTTCTCCAAGGTTCTAATTCTAGGAAGTAGTAGAAACTTCTAGAATTACCTAGCATTCCCTTTAATTACTTGAAGGTTCTAGAACTTTCTAGGACTTTCTAGTGTTCCCTTGAAGGATCATGAAGCCTCCGGAACTTTCTAGAATTGTCTAGCGTCCTCTTGATATTTCTTGAGGTCTCTAGAACATTCTAGATTCTTCTAGTATCTTGAAGCTTCCAGGATATACTAGAGAGAGATTTAAACACTTGGTTGGCGGGACGTGACATTCTCCCCCACTTAAGCTCGCGACGCCCTCGTCGCGCCTTCTTCCTTGTATTTTTCGATAAGATCTGCAAACTGCCATAGTAAGTCTTCCGACTCCCAGCTTGCTTCACTATCCGGCAGATTCTTCCATTTCACTGGGTACTCCTTGTAATGGGGCACACCGCGTCTCCTAATTGTTCGGTCCGATAGGATTTCTTCGACCTCTTTGTCGAACGAAGTGACAACGGCCGTTGGTGCCCGCTTGGACACTCTTCTATTAGGGTCTTCCATGTCTTGATGATAGGGTTTGAGAAAACTTACATGGAAGACCGGATGGATCTTCAACTTGGGCGGCAGTTGTAGTCGATACGAAACTTTGCCCACACGTGCTATAATAGGGAAGGGACCCTCGTATCGCCGTATCAAACCCTTATGAACTTTCCTTAAGGTTTTGAATTGTTGAGGCAAAGCTTTACCATGACTTGGTCTCCTTCTTTGAATTCCACCATTCTGCGCTTTTTGTCGGCCCACTTTTTCATCTTCTTAGCCGCCTTGTCGAGGGATGCTCGTGCCAAGTCGATTTGGTCATGCTATGCTTTCGCTGCTTTGTAGGCTGCCGGGCTCTTTCCATCATAAGACGTTGCTAAAGCATTGGGCGTTAAAGGTTGTCGCCTGGTGACAATCTCGTGATCCACCTCTCTCCTATGTGGCAGCTTCTTTGGCGATTCTTTAGGCATCACGTCCTTGTAGTCCGCAAGGACGGCTTGAATCTCCTCTGGAGCCTCTGAGATAATGGGGTCAAGCACGTCCCCATCCGGTGATTTACGCAATATTGCCAAGTAGCAAGGCTCCTTTCTATTAAAGCCTTTCTTGAATTGCATCGCTGATAGTAACTTGGTTTCCACTTTGGCACTACGCTCAGTGGGCACCATGCATGTATTTCCTCCATCTAGGATGCACAATGAATTAGCAAAAGGCATAGGGAAGGCTTTTACCTTGTCAAGGAACTCCATTCCAAGCACAAGTTTGAAGTCATCCATTGGCACGACCGACAAATCTATCGAGCCAACCCAATCGCCGATCTTAGCTTCCACGCCTCGAGCTTTTCCATAGATTGGTTTTGCATCGACGTTCACCGTTTTGATGGTGCCCTTCTCTTTTGAAGCATGAAGGCCAAGCCTTTTGGCTTCTTCTTCTGAGACAAAGTTATGCGTAGCACCTGTGTCAAGTAAGGCTTGAGTAGGGACACCGTTTACTTTGGCTTTGACATACATGAGGCCTTTGGTCGCCGCCTTTGGTACCTCAATCTTAGCCTTGATGGCGTTCAATATTTGTAGTGACCCCATTTGAGCCTCCTCCTCGTGAGCTTCCTTATCCTCATATTGAGCCATCATTGCATGGAAGCCCTTTTTCTTGGGACAATCACGTGCCCAATAAGGCCCATCACATATGAAGCAAGTGTTTGGGGGTTTAGACACTTCCTTGCCCTTATCACTTTGCTTCTCTTTCCCCTTGAATGGCTTGCGGGTGGCATAAGATTTTTCTTGGGCCGGCTTGTCTCCTCCACTTTTTCCCTGGTGGCTCTTGTCATTTGACTTTGCCGGCTCTTTCTTGCTATAATCGACAAATGACTCTGCATCGGCAATGGCGGTAACGAGATCTTGCACCCCGCGTCGCTTGAGTTCCGTCTTTGCCCAAGGTTGTAAGCCATCCATGAAGTAGAAGAGAGACTCTTTGTCGGACAGGTCAGGTATCTCTAGAGTAAGAGTCGTAAACTCTTTGACATAGTCCTTGATCGGACATGTGTGCTTAAGCCTTCGGAGTTGGCTTCTTGCCTCATCCTCGGCATTTTCAGGATAAAACTGCTTTTTGATTTTTCGAATAAAATCAGTCCAAGTATCAATAGTGCACGTACCTTTAGCGATGTCGCTAGATCGTCGTCGCCACCACAAAGCCGCAGTATCCTTCAAGTATAGACTAGCAGTTTGGATCTTGGCAGCATCATCCACAATGCCAGTCACTTGGAAATATTGTTCGAGTCCCCATAGGAAGTTCTCGACCTCCATTGCATTCATGTTGCCAACAAACTTTGATGGCGTCGGGACTTCAATCGTTGGGGTTGCCTTAACGGCGCCTACCCCACTGGCTACGACCCTCTTGCATAACACCCAGTCTGCTCATACTTCCTCCACTTGTTGGCGAAAAGAATCAAGTTCCTCCCCAACTTGAGTACGCAAGGATGCAATCTCGCCCATCAGCTCCTTACGAAGGGCATGAAGCTCATTTCTTAGGTCTCCACCTAAGATGTTGAGGGCAGCTTTAACACCAGCATGGATCTCCGCGTCCTCCGACTCCAACCCGTCAAGGCGTTGGTGGATATCCTCAAACTGCTGCCCAAAGTCCATAATCGAAGTCTCCACTCCGACAACCCTCCTGTCCAACTCTGACAGTGAGTCTCTGGACTTGCTTCGGTGCCTTGCTCCTTGTGCTTGGGCATTCACATGCCCACTTGCTTCCTCTTGAACGACACCTGAGGTGGTGATGTTCTTGTCAGTGGTCTTTACCATTGCCATGGAACCTTTGCTCTGATACCAACTGTCACGGACTTGAATTCTTCAACCTTCCGTGCGGCACTTAGCGCTCACAATCCCGTTGGTCTTGCTCTAAGTAAGCCTGAAAATCTCAAATGTGACTAGACAATGAAAGAGAGCTTTGAGAAAGGGAACTTGTATTACTTTATGAGAACTTTTACAAGAGTTACATTGGATGTCTTGGCCAAATGAGGCCTTAACCTTTATATAGGCATCCACTTCCTTAATGGATGGCTAGGATTTAGTTACATCAATGGTTATAATTTAGTATCTAGAATCATCCTAAGAAATATCTAAGATATATTTACAAGATACTTCTCAAAGGTTCTAATTCTAGGAAGTAGTAGAAACTTCTAGAATTACCTAGCATTCCCTTTAATTACTTGAAGGTTCTAGAACTTTCTAGGACTTTCTAGTGTTCCCTTGAAGGATCATGAAGCCTCTGGAACTTTCTAGAATTGTCTAGCGTCCTCTTGATATTTCTTGAGGTCTCTAGAACATTCTAGATTCTTCTAGTATCTTGAAGCTTCCAGGATATACTAGAGAGAGATTTAAACACTTGGTTGGCGGGACGTGACATTAGGCTCTCATGGGTTGATCTTGAGAAAATTGACTCCCTTTAATTGAAAAAGTGTGAAAGCTACCTAACGGAAAAGAGCTACCTATGAACAAGGTTGTGGCACCTTTCTTTTGAGACTATGGATCATTGGATTTCATGGGTTGATCAAAAGCAAAGTGGCTTCCCTTGGTAAATAGTGTGAAAGGTTCCAAGTGGCATGTTTTTATAGCTTGAAATAAAGTAGAGCTATATTCATAGGGAAATAAAGTACCTATAGATTTTTGTTGTGAAAATTTATGATATTGGGAGAGAAATCTGGTTGAGAAAAAAAATGCAAAATTGAAAATAAAATCACAATTTTGGCGAATGCATCTCCCAATGCAGCTACATTAGGAACTACATCCATTTGATATGGTCTTTATGACTTGTGTGTGATTGCATTTTTTTTTCTTTTGCCTAGCTTTTAGTCATCATGTTTCTAGGCATAAAATTTTAGGACATGCATTGTTGGTATGGATATCAGCTTGGTGAAATTTTGTCCTAAAATAAATTGTGCAAATCAATTTCCAAAAATCTCCATGTTGAAAAATATTTAGTGGTTGTCTAATTTTTGTGGGAAACTAAGAGGTATTGAATCTGGATATAATGTGCTCAGTTATTGCTAGTGGTGTGATCATGTCTTGGTGAACACTTAATTGTGTTTTTCAAAATCTTGGATTTTTAAGAGTTCCTAAAAGATTGTTTCTCCCTCTTCCTTTTCCGGTCAAATAGGGGGAGAGAGATCAAGTGTTTTGGTAATGATGATGAATCTGATTCCTTGTAGAGTCATCATGTTTGTTATGCATTTGATTGCATCATTGGTATATTCTGATTTGTGCTTAGTAAGTGATTTCTTATTTTATACCTTGCACAAATTCAGGGGGAGATGAGATTTTCTAACCAATGTAGGTTAGATGGTTTTGATTTGTGTTGAATAAACACTTGTCTTTTGATTTGACCAGAAAGGCTTAACAAAGGGGAGATTGTAAGGGTAAAATATGCATGACCTATTTTGGTTTTGTTTCACCTTTCTTGGTCATAAAGTTTTGGTGGATATTTGGTAACAAAATCTTTAGTTGTATTTTTGGAAACAAAATTTTCCTAAAGATTTTTTGGTTTCTTGGTCCAAAAGTTTAGGAGTCATTTTTGGAAACAAAACATTCCTAAAGATTTGTTGATTTCTTGGACCTAAATCTTAGTGTCATTTTTGGAAACTAAATCTCTTTATAAATCCTTTGTCAAACGGGTTTGTAGCAATCTACATATTATGGTAAGAAAATATGTGCATATGGTAAGTTGTTAGATTTTCCTTCTTACTAATCATTTTCCTTGTAGTAGATGGATTACTTTTGTGTGTGTGTCGGTCTTCGATGCTATATATACAGGAGCAAGGATACGAGTTTTTGTGCAGAGCTTCAGAGAGAGAATAAAAATCCATAAAGCTGTGTTCAGAAAAATCAGTTCCATAAGGCATTATTCGATTCGGTCGAAGTGCGGCGATGCATGCGTTCGTCAATGTTATAACATTGGCAGTAACATTGGAATTCTAGAAAACTGTTTTGTCTTCCTATTTCAGTTTAGGAAGCTGTTTTTATTTCTTCCCACGTTTTGTCTACACTTGTTTTTATGTGGGTTTTTGTTCTCCAAGACTTCTTTGTCTTGTGAAAATATTTTTGTGTGTGATTTCACAATCTTTTTGTAAAACAATTAATCTTTTTGGCCATAAGGCTAGATCTACAAGTATAAGCTTGTAGATTGTTTGGTAAACCTTTGTGCTTATTTTCGTGCTTTAGTATTAAGTCTTCCGCTGTTCACTTTTATTTTGGCCATTGTGACTTCCATTGTAGCTACATCGGCAGCTACATTGGAAACTGCATTGGCTGCAATTTTTGGAGAATCCTAGCTACTTGCGTTCTTTCATTAAGTATTAGTCACAAGAAGATAAAGTAGTAGATTTAACAAATATTTGTAATAAATTCAAGATGCAAGTCCTTACCCTTTTCAACATTCTCCATGATGCGATCTTCTCGGAAGGCTTCGTTGAAGAACGGATTACTCACACGATGGAAGCTAGGATCGAATGATGTTTGCGGGGGTGACACCTCGACCCAACAATTAGCACGAAAAAAACCTTGGCATGTACATCCGTAATACGCAATCGTAGCAATTGAAGAACCTAAGTATTGTGAAAGACGCCACAATTGATATGGAAGAATCAATTGATAAGTCAAAGATGAACACACAAGCTTCACACATGTATATGCTCGACAGTTCAAGAAGAACAAATAAGCTTTGATAAACTCACAAAATAATAATACTCAAAGTTGTGTTCAATAGAAAGAAAACTCTTATTTATACTTAAACTAGGTTGTAAACTCGTACTAAGGAATTAGGGTAAAGTCTGAAAAATAACCCTAATTTTAAATTTTAAAACATTAAAATGACGAACAAAACTGCTCCAGGCCGAAAATCGGGCTTAGGCGGTCACTTAGTCATCGGGACTAGGCAACCGCTTGATGGTCTTCCTCCGAATGTTGGCTACTGGAAAATGCACGAGGGCCCAGTGATGCTGCTGAACGATCGCTTAACAATTCCTTAATGAAGGCGGTCGCTTGGTGGAAGGGCTGAGCGACCGCTTGGATGTTGTTTTCATTAATTCTGCCCTTTCGTCCCAGATCATATTCACTAGTTTTCTTTGACCCTTCAAGGACTTTTTTTCATGACTCATTGCTCTTGCTTCCATCTCCATTGCCTCACGAACTAAGCCGTTGACTTATTCACGGATTCTCTTGGCTCTAGCTTTTGTGATTGGTCCAACGGATGTCGGCATTGGTGTTGAGTTGTTGATGTTGTTGGGATGTCCTCATCATTCCTTCCCTCTTGAAAATGATTTGTCCTCAAATCACCTATATCATACGGACGCAAATCAGAAACATTAAATGTAGCACTAACATTATACTCACCTGGAAGATCCAATTTGTAGCATTATCATTGATTTGTTCCAACACTTGGAACGGTCCATCGCCTCTTGACATCAATTTTGACGTCCGTTGTTGTGGAAATCTTTCTCTGTGCATATGCAACCAAACCCAATCACCCGGTTCAAGTACCAAATGTTTCTTTCCCTTATTGGCTTGATTCGCGTACTGTTTCGTTCTTCGCTCAATGCTGAGCCAGGCCTTCTCATGCTACTGTCTAACAAATTCTGCCTTTGATTTTCCATCTAAATTCACAAACTCATAAACAGGTAATGGTGATAAATCCAAAGGGGTTAAAGGATTAAAACCATAAACAATTTCAAACGGAGAATATTTAGTGGCTGAATGAACAGTTCTATTATAGGCAAATTCAACGTGAGGTAAACAATCTTCCTAAGCTTTTAAATTCTTAGAAAGTATAGAACGCAACAATGCAGATAATGTCTTATTAACAACTTCCATTTGACCGTCAGTTTGGGGGTGACATGTAGTAGAAAATAAAATTTTCATACCAAGCTTACCCCACAAGGTCTTCCAAAAATAGCTAAGGAACTTGGAATCTCTATCGGAAACGATAGTCCTAGACATGCCTTGGAGTCTAACAATTTCGCGAAAGAACAAATTCTCAATATGTGAAGCATCGTCGGTTTTATGACAAGGTATAAAGTGTGTCATTTTAGAAAACCTATCAACTACCACAAATATAGAATCACTCTCATGTTTGGTTCTAGGCATCCCTAACACGAAATCCATGGATATATCCACCCAAGGATGAAATGGAATAGGTAGAGGCATGTACAACTCATGGGCTTGCACTTTTGACTTAGCTTGTAAGCAAGTCACACACCTCCCACAAACTCTCTCTACATCTCGTTTCATGTGTGGCCAAAAGAAATGTTCTTGTAGAATTGACAAAGTCTTAGCCACCCCAAAATGACCCATTAATCCCCCACCATAGGATTCTCTCACTAGCAAGTCTCTCAAGAAACAATGAGGTATACATAATTTATTTTCTCGAAACAAGAAATCTCCATACCTATAATACTTTCCACATGTAATTCGTTCACAATCTTTATACTCCTCACTAAAGTCAAGGTCATCATGATACAGTTGTTTAATATTCGAATCCTAGAACTCTAGCATCTAAAGCAGAAATTAAAGTGTACCTTCGAGAAAGGGCGTCGGCTACCACATTCTATTTACCTTTCTTGTACCGGATGACGTAAAGAAACGTCTCGATGAATTCCATCCATCTTGCATGTCATCAGTTTAGTTTTTGTTGTCCCTTTAAGTGCTTCAATGACTCATGATCCATGTGAATGACAAACTCCTTAGGCCAAAGGTAGTGTTGCCATGTCTCTAAAGCATGTACCAATGCTTATAACTCGTTGTCGTAAGTAGGGTAGTTCAACGATGCCCCACTTAACTTTTCGCTAAAGAATGCAAATGGTCGACCCTCTTGCATCAAGACTGCTCCAACTCCGATACCGGATGCATCACAGTCTACTCTATCTCAAATGCTTTCTCAAAATTTGGTAGGACGAGAAGTGGTGCATTTGTTAATTTCTCTTTGAGCGTCACGAACGCTTTCTCTTATTCTTCTCCCCACTTAAATCCCACACTTTTCTTTATTACTTCGGTCAAGGGAGCAACAATATTGCTAAAATCTTTCACAACCCTTCTATAAAAACTAGCAAGGCCATGAAAACTACGAACCTCTCCAACATTTGTTAGGCTCTTCCATTCTTGTATAGCTCTCACCTTTTCTTCATCAACCTAAATACCCTATGAACTAACAACAAACCCAAAGAAAACCAGACTATCTGTGCAAAAAGTACACTTTTTAAGATCAGTAGATAACTTTTCTTTTCGCAAAACATCTAAAACAGATTTCAAATGATTAACATGATTATCCAAGTCTTTACTATAAATTAAAATAACATCAAAATATACTACTACAAATATACCAATGAATGCACGTAAGATATGGTTCATTAATCTCACGAAGGTACTAGGTGTGTTGGTTAAACCAAAAGGCATTACTAACCATTCATACAATCCATGTTTAGTTTTAAAAGCAGTTTTCCACTCATCTCTCTCGTTTATCCTAATCTGATGGTACCCTTGTTTAAAATCAAGTTTTATAAAATATCGGGCACCGTGCAATTCATCAAGCATATCCTCTAGTCTAGGAATGGGAAAGCGATACTTTACCGTGATGTTATTTATGGCTCGACAATCCACGCTCATCCTCCAAGATCCATCTTTCTTTGGTACCAACAAGATTGGTACTGCACAAGGACTCATACTTTCCTTTACTTATCCTTTGATTAAAAGTTCATCAACTTGTCTTTGAAGCTCCTTAGTTTCCTCATGATTACTTCTATAGGCTGGTCGGTTAGGAATCGATGCGCCAGGTACAAAATCGATCTGATGTTCAATATCTCTAACTAGAGGTAATCCACTTGGAATCTCTTTAGAAAACACGTCCTCATAGACCTGAATGACATAAGATATACAACTAAGCAAAGTATTAAGCAAATCATCGTTAGTACTCAAATATGCCTCTCGATACATAAGTACTATATATGGGAGGGGATATTTGAAACCCCAATTCCTATAAGTGTCCTCCCAAAATACTTAAACTTTCTATTTTACTCATCTCCACTAACTATATCACACTTCAGGGCCACCCTGCCAAAAGCCTAATGAGGTCATGGCCTTACCCCCCCCCCCAAAAAAAAACCCTACCTATGATTAATTTATTATTAATTTATTTCACAATTTCACATTTTTTTAATTGATTTCTTCCATTTGCCCTAGCTTTTATAGTTAAAGGCATACCTATGATTAATTTATTGTTATTTTATTTCACAATTTCATATTTTTTTTGTGATTTCTTCCATTTGCCCTAGCATATAGTTAAAGGCCTATTTGATTTGATACTTAATATGTGCTGATAACTTATTACTTAATAATTTATTGCTTATAATGATGACTAATAACTGATGTTGTTTGATTAAGCTTTTTGAAAGTGTTGATTAACTTTTATAAATTAATGTGTCTGTTTGATTAGTAAGTTGAAAAAATAATAAATTCAAATATAAAGACTAAAATAGTTGCATCACAAAATATGATTATCATTATCATTATTATTATTAAAGTTTACTATTTTTCCGTGTTTTTTAAAGATAAGTCATCCACCAAGGTTTGTGTGCTTGTAACTTATAGGCTAAAGTGTGCATTAGTAGGGTTGTACTCTACTTGTGACTTATTGTAGTAAAAATAAAATCAAACACTTCTAAAAATGAAATCAAACACCTCTCCATAAACTACATCAAACACGGTCTTAATAGTTATAGCTTATAGCTTATTAATTAATTATTAACTTTTAATTAGATTATAGTATTCAGTGATCAGTGAATCATTTGAGGTTTGCCCCAATTTTTATGATTATTCCGTTGTAGTTTATCGATCAAGATATCTGGCTCTTATCCAGATGTTGTGGTGTTCGATTCCCGGTGACGGAACCAATTGAGCATGCCAGGAGTGGGGGTGCCAAAAGTCCCGTAAGTCCCTCGTGTGTGAGTGGTTAGAGATGTTGTCTATGGATACCTAGCTATGTAATCTGTAAAATAGAGCACCGTGAACTGACGAGGAGGGCACCAAAACCCTCTGGTGTACGAATAAGTCTCGGTTTATAAATAAGGGAGTGTGCCTCCCGTGTGTGCTCAATGAGAGAGGGTCAAAGTTTGAGTAATGAGGGAGGACCCCTCTATTTATAGTGCCTCATGGGCTTTTACCTGCTTTGGGCTTGGACCCTTATTTTGTTATGGGTCTTTTTGCCGTTGGGGGGTATATTTTCGATGCTCATCATGACTTGTTAGTATTTTGATAATCTAATTGAATTTTTTGAGTATTTAAGTATGTAAATGAGTGACTTGTTGATAATTAATAGTATTCTAATTGAAATTTGATTATTTGAACATATACTATAATTCTAAAATAGATAAATTGAGATTAATCATTACTTTATGTTAATGAAAAATTATACATCTACTATAATTATATACTTAAAAAGAGAAATTGTACATAAAAAATTATTTGTTCGATTTTTGAGTGAAATGAAGTGTTTTTTTATTGTTTTTTATGTTTATTTGATTACTTCTTTATTTATTCAAAAAATATTTTTAAAATGGGTAAAATTCTAGCCGGTCCCTTATCTAAAGTTTCTAACCTCAAAAATTCACCGTTCTTTTTTTCAACCACATAAGACCACTTTTCGAATATATTGTTCCGAAAATGACATCATCTCCTTCAACAGTCCAGCAACACACTTTGCATTCGAAAATCACAATTGTTGAATAACGAAACGAGGATCGACTTGTAAGAAATATATGTTGAGTTGGGATTTTTCAGTAAAGACGAAGGCGGAGAAGAAGATGGAAGAAGAAGGTGGAAGACGTGATCTGGTTCTTTATGATTGTATATCACGATGCAAAAATAGACTAGGCAATTAAACTGGTAAATCGCAGTACAAAATTAATGCAATAAAATTGATGCATCGCGATTCAATAATCAATGCACCCAATTAAATTGATGAATCGCGGTTCAAACATTGATGTATCGCAATGCAAAAATAGACTAGCCAATTAAATTGATAAATCATGATTAAAAAATTAATGCAATAAAATTGATGCACCAAGATTCATTTTCATAGCGCGCCTAATGCTCCTTAAGGGTATTATAATCTTTTTTTCACCAAAAAGTGTCCTTTTCTGGTTTGAAAAAAAAAAAGACACGGTACTGGAGCGATAAAAACTTTGAAAAGTGAACCGGTTTGGAATTTTTCCAAAAAAAAATTGTTACGAAGGAAGGGTCATGCTCGAGATGATAGGCCTAAGGCCCACAATTTCACAGGGCCGACCATGTCCCAATTATTGTTAATTTGTTATAATAAAGTGCAAAATGGTAAAAATGGTTTCCTAAAAAAAGAAGTTTAAAAACAAGATAATTACTTTGGAATGGACAAAAAATAAAATTAAGACAATAATATAGAAAAGGGAAGCACATGTGTACTTGTTGATGGTTCTAAGAGCATCGCAAATGTCTAAATTTATTTCTTCTTAAGGGTCTTCCTATTAAGAAGATTAAATTATACAATGGAAGATCATCTTCTTATTAGGTCACCTAGAAAGAGAAGAATTTTTCTTCCTAAATAAGAAAAAAAATTGGGAGAAAAAAAATGAGCCAAAAGGGGGGCGGTGTGGTGCACCGCATCCAACCACACAAGGCGCGTGCACCACACACGGGTGAAGGAACGTGAGAGGGGGTATTACGGTGGGTCCCACATCTAAAATCTTTTGATTTTTCTGATTTTTTTTAAATCTTACCCATTCTATTTTTTTAGCCGTTGGGTGGTTGGTGAAAGGGGGCGGAGGGCTTTGTTTGGGTTTTTATTTTTTATTTTTTAAAGCCTTTTTTTATTTTATTATTTTTTTCTTCTTCCCTATAAATATACCACCTCAACCTTCTTTATTTTTTATGTAATTTTATCATTTTATGTATTTTTTTCAATTTTAACGTTGTATGTAATTTTTTATTTATTTTTTTACGAGTTATGTATAATATGAGTATTACAGATAATTTATTAATTAAATTATAAATTATATAATTTATGTGTACTTTATTATTTTAAAATTAATTTGTCTTAATTAATAAATTTATTTATTTATACGAAATATTTAAATATGAAATATATTAAATAAAGTTAAATAAATTTATTTATTTGAGAAGTATAAAAATAAGATTGAAGTGTAAAGTTAATGACGTGGCAGTGGGACCCAACTAAAAAATGTTAAAGAAGATTATACAATGAGAAGATGTATTATTAAATGGGTAAGAAGAGAAAAATGTGTATGTAACGGCAAAACCCAACTAAGAAGATGGGTAAGAATAATACACAAAATGGATGCTCTAACTACTTTACTTCTTAGAAAATAGGCTTAAATCGCAATTTGGTCACCCTACTTTCCCACTTTTTGCAATATGGTGACTCTACAATTTTTTTTTTTCAATTTAATCATTGAACTTGGCAACATATAGCACGTTCATCACTCCATCCAATTTTTTGAATGGAAAACTTAAAACAATTGTAGAAACCCGAAAATACCCTTAGCTTAAATCACAATTTGGTCACCCTACTTTCCTACTTTTTGCAATAAGGTGACTCTAACTGGAAAATTACATATTCATCTTTATTTGGGTCAACAATGTTCATCGATGATATTCAAAATGGAGAACCAGCATCACAGTCATCCAAGAAATTGATCTAAGAGATGTACATTCATACTTGATCTGTCGTTATTAGTAATTTCGCTAAGCAAGCATGGTTCGCCATCTAAATCTTCTGCTTTAAAACCTGGCGCAACTGTACCTTTTGACTCTCCATCCTTGCTTCAATAAGCTTTGATTTCAAACTATGCTTCTGCATTCCACCACGGGGCCATTCAATGCACCATTTCATCCCATGAGTTATATGCGGATTGCCCGAGTCAGGTGAGCTCCAATGTTCCATTAAATCTGGCGGGCTATGCCCGTCTTTGCCGGAGCCTCGGTCTGGGGAATTCACAACATCATTTGAAAACCGGGCATTGGAAAGCCTTCCATTTACTCCCTCTACAGATATAATCTTATAGTTTTCCCGTTGCTTTGGTGTGATTTCGAGTCGAGATATGGAAGACCCTTTTTCTTTTTCATTTGTTTGGTTGGCACCGAACAGACTTCACTAATTTCGGTGATTGGTGCATCCTCCCTGCATTTCCTTCCTACTCTGTTGCACTACGACACGTTATTGTCACGCAGCATATTGTTGACAGATGGGTCACTCCCGTTGGGGAATAACTTGAACCACGATCCTCGACATGGCTCGCGGTTTCCACCCACTTTCATCATCATCATCATCTTCTTCTTTTTCTCCTTCTTCAATATCATCATTTTGATTGAAATATGGATTGGAATGTCTCTGAATACCATCTTTATTGAACATATTGACTTGGGGCTTCTTGTATGAACTTTAGGCCATGGCTAGCAGGGACTATAAACAGGACAAGCTTCAATCTCCCTGACATTTGTTTCTCCAAAATTAGCATCTTCAAAAATAGATAAAATATCATCCGGATTTGGGGGATCATAAGTAAATTCCCTCATCTTCCGGTTCGTTCTCCCTCAAATCAAAGTCCCAGATCCGGGCGAGCCTCTTCCATTACCAGTTTAGCTATAGCTCCCCATCTCTCTTTTCTCGTCTCCATCAAGCGGCTCCAAGCACCAACCCCGCCTCCTCTCCTCACTCGAGATACATTTTTTCTTTATCTCTGTCAATCGGCGATGGCTCCTTCTCATCTCCCAGTTCGCTCTTTTTCCGTCTCTTCATCTTCGGTCAACACCACCATCTGCATTCTTTCTTTCAAATCCAGTGAAGACGTACACTTCCCAAGCTTCTTCATCTCTGCCAATCGACGGCCTTCATTTTCCGTTACTGGCCCAGCAACCCAGCCATGAGTCCTCTCTCTTCTTTCTTGCCGCAAACAGCCTCGTTTCCAAGCGAATTGCCAGTCCCCAATATTAATCGTGGTGCTGTTGTGTTCGCCGGAGAAAGCCCCAATTTTGGGGACGACCTGGTAGAGAGAGTAGAATAAGAGTGCACTGAGACTTTTTGATATTTGTCCTTTGTTTTTTTTTTTTTTTTGTAGAAAGTTACCTTATTGCAAAAGTGTGAAAGTAGGGTGACCAAATTGCGATTAAGCCAAAACAGTTTGATTTTGTTCAGAGGTTATTTTAGTCTTTTAAACTATTTCCATCCAACATAACGGACGGAAATGGATTGAGTAACCATATTGAATGTCCAAACCAAGTAGAATGACTAAATTGAAAAAAAAAATTGTAGAGTCACCATATTGCAAAAAGTGGAAAAGTAGGGTGACCAAATTGCGATTTAAGCCTAGAAAATAAGACATCAAAATAATTATTTACCGTGAGACAATTTGCGGACCAAAGTATAGGATTGAAAAACACCCCAAGTCCCTCCCAAACAAGTGTGTGACTAATTTTGTCTCAATTGTCCCAAAGAAAATAGCATTTCTAAATTCTAATATCCAAGTACAGAATCACAATAATTTTGTTCACATTTTTATTTTTCTTATTTTCAAAGATATGATATTTATCTAACTTACGGTGCAACTTTTTTTCTTTTTAATAGGATCAATGGTTCCCGAAATATAAATAGTTGTGTGTATATTAATAAGTTATAAATTTTTATTTATTTACTTTTTGAGGAAGGGGCTATAAATTATGATAGTTGATAGATGATTAGATGGACAACTCCCAGATGATCCCTCCTCAGTCCTCGCAAATGCAAAAGCGGTATAAACTTAATTAGGTGACAGAGCATATAGTAAGTATTTACAAGAACAGATAAGTTAAACAAGAGGAGTAGGAGCTCGTCTAACCTTCTTTGAAGACTTGTTAAGTCAATGAGAACTCCATTATGAGGCAGCCGCTGCATCATCTTCATCTAACCTTTTATGAAGAGTTGTTAAGTCAACCAAGTGACGCATTGTTGGTCGGCGATTTGAGGTCAGCCAAATGTTAAGTAACTTCAAAATATGCCATCACAAAAGAATAGTAAAATCATTGTACAGCTGTTTTTTTATTTATTTTTAATTAAGCTGAATACTTCACTAAACGAGCTATAAATTAGTCAAGCTATTTATCTTGAGCCTCAAATCATGTTCAAGCTCGACTCGAGTCCAACACTAATCGAGCACGGGCCAAGCTTGAGCCTGCTCAGTTTATGAAACAGCCCTTATCAAACCCATCTTTTTTCTGAAAGCTAGAATTACAAGAAGGAACTTGCCACCAAGGGTGGTCTTATTCCAACTTATGCTGCTTCACTATATTTCCCCTTTCCTTCCCCTCAGATCTTAGTTGGCACAGACTTGAAAGAATTATTTAGTACCTTTTGCATCTCATTTCTACCAAGTGAATCTCCAATCATAACGGATGATCTGCACGCACATGAGGGCAGACTGAATCAGCAGTGTCCATTTTGGAACTTCCGATGAGCAGGCATTCTCCTTGACTGTCAGCGGGAATGGAAATGAGTTCCTTCACATCTGTTGAAAAGGGAAAGGTGAAAATTTGTTTCTGCTGCCACTTCAGTAAGAGACATAAACATCTTCTCACACAGCAACCAAGAAGAGACCAAAAATGTTGATTTTTTAACTATGTTTTTTCTAAGAAGGTGAAAAGGGCATCAGTGGAAGGAAAGGGAGCCCCTCCACTCTCTTTCCGATTCCTTCGCCTCCGTCAAGCAAAGGAACGCTTATTCCCCCCCCCCCTCTCTCCAAACACATGCATCCAGGCAAATGAAAACTATAATCTTCGTTAAGTCAAATTAACGAAAAACTATAATGTCCCATTTCGCCCCCTGAGACTGCCTTTACATTTCCATAACTAAAGTTTGGTTTTCCAAATTGCATATGCACCATGCCTGGAGCCACCCACCAGATCTCACAACACACGCTAAGGTTACACTACAGTGATCAATCTTTGTGCATACAGCAGAAACCTTTAGTTTACAGAACTGTAATGAACTTTCAGGTCGACTTTCTCTTTGAGCTGAACTGCGAAATAGAAGATACGACTCATCTTACGACATAATTTCATTGTGGCTCATAGTTTCCATAATAGTTATCACTAATATAATACTTCAATATGGAGTCTCAGCCTCCTCTTATGATCAGGTCGAATGTTGTGAAGCTTAAGAAGTCAATTAATGACAAAGGTAACCAGAGCGTCAGAGAGAGAAGAAGTTCCAACTGGACTTTGCAAAAGATTGTAGAAATGATCACAAGTTTCCAGGATGGCGTGTTACCTGCAACTCCAAAAGTTATGTTCTCACTGAAGGGAACTGCTTTTAATCTAAAACGGTTCCCAGGAGGAGCATCCACGTCCTCTTCCAAAGAAAACCCATTTTTCCTGGGAATTGAAAAGTAGAATGTATAAACCATCATTACGAAAATGTTCTGCCAAAAATGTCAAAAAGAACACAACATGATCCCCTCTCCTTTACATCTACAAAAATACAAGCACATTCAATATGGGGAATGACTCGATAAATGATGTTTATTGGTTTTTCCCCTTTATCTTTTTTCGTTTAAAGGAACTAGTAAGATTCACGTGCGTTGCACGTGGTGTTAATGGTTTTTTAAAGTGATTTGCTAATTTCTTAATTTTTATGTTTACTTTTAATTATTGGTTTTTGTGTTTTAATCTTTACAGTTTTTGAGACTTATAAATTGTGTTGTTGTGTGTTTAGGTTTTTCGATATTTTGTTTTTCGGTCATTTATAATGTAAGCTTTTAGTCATTATATTGTAACTTATCCTACACATTTGTCCTTTTTATTGGTTATTTTTAAATCTTTTTTTAATACCAAACATGAATTCATTCACTTTTATCAGTGTTAGAATTGAAAACAATTCAAACTTACTTTCTTAGATATGCACATTGTTGTTGGAGACTTTGCTTATGTCGTTTCTAGAATTTATGACTCTCTTTGAAAAATAATAAATTGTGTTATAGAAATCAAACTCGCAATCTCAAAGTATATACTTACACTCTAAAAATACAAAATTCACCCAGTATCATAAAGTCTCACTTTACCACTCAACCTAACTTTTGTGTCATTTTCATATTTCATTGTTTAAGTTTTTTATAGTTTGCCCCCTAGACACTACTAAGGTTACCAATATGACGTTAAGGTGCACATGGTATTTCACGTGAAGGGCATTTTGGTTATTTTTAACAATGTTTTCTGTGCTTTTATTACCCAAAAAGAAACTTCATTTTCTTATTCTTCGACAATGCTTTCTCTGCTTCTTCTTCAACAATGACATCTTATTTAAATTTTAAGTGAGATAAAACTCAAAAGTGTATAAATCTTTTATTCGAATTTTTATATAGAAAAATAAATAAAAATAGTGCGAAATCATATCAGATAGAGATAAA
Source organism: Codonopsis lanceolata (assembly GCA_013146195.2). NCBI lineage: Eukaryota > Viridiplantae > Streptophyta > Magnoliopsida > Asterales > Campanulaceae > Codonopsis > Codonopsis lanceolata. The sequence continues at coordinate 98,612,750 of CM028377.1, forward strand.
ACACAAGAAGATGATCGAATTCAGGTGTCAAGGCCGCCATGAATAAGAACCCACAAAAAAATTAAAGCTGTCAGAGCTGCCGATGTTAAATGACCAAGCCAAAAACACAATGCATAAGCATACACGATGAATTTCAAAACTCATATTTGAACTTATCAGAGATATATACGACAATGATGAGGCACGCCATGATTTAATCCGTCTTCATCGTCCCTAGCTTAAACACCAACAAATTTCTCCTTGGCACCATTAATATGGTTTATGGTTTGATTGGAGCAAATTCTCGATCTTAAACATTATGCGCTACCATTTTTATCACTTCGATTACCACACGTTACATCACAATCACCAAATTTGATATGTAATATGGAAATGCTACAAAATTACGTTAAGGGCCAAAATGGATTTGGAGGATACCTTAGGGGACAATGTGTATTTTGGGCTAATTTTGATGGGGCAAACATATGATTAGCTCTCAAAATTACACACTAAATCTCACATTTGACCCCATCCTACGAAGTGTCTCACTTTCATACCTTATTTTTCTATTTGTCCCACTTTACTCCCTCCCGCCTATATGGGTGTTAAAAATAGTAACGTATGGAAAATGATATGTGCATATCACGTGAATATTATTTTGGTCATTTTGCTTAGGGTGGAAAATGAGATTTAGTTATAACTTTATTATATAATTAACCATTTAGTATTTAAAATATGTTTTTAAATAAAAAAATAAATAAATAATTGTTTCAATAATTCAAAAATAATTATATGACCAAATTACAATTTCCCTCAAGGTATCCACCAAATTTGTCCCATAATGATATCTGACGTTACATTTATTTTTCTATTTTCCACACTATCCGTGATGGACGTTAGAATATTCACGTTAAATAGCACATGGTCTTCCACGCAAGGGTAAAAATGACATTTTTATTATCTCGCTTTGGGGGTAAATGTATTAAAAGTAAAAACTCTAATCTCACACCCGCTCCTTCCCTCTTCTCCCTGCAAGTGCCCATCTCTCGCTCCACCAAAATAGCCGCCATCTCCAGCCTAAACCCTTCCAACTTTGGTCACGCCTATCACAACTTTGGCGCCGTCCTTCTTCGATTCTAGCCAAACTCCATCTCTGATCTTCCTCATTCTATCCCATACAAAAGTCGCGCCTAAAGTAGAAATCAGAAGGTATATACTATACTTACTAAAAATCCTAGTAAAAACATGCGATTAAAAAAACACATAACTCTTATCGGCGAAATTCATCGGAAAAGAGATGGGCTTGAATGAAGAGAAATGGTAAGGAAAATGTTATCCTTAAAACTAATTATACTACTTTCTTTACAACTATGCTCTGAAGAAGCGCAAAGTTGTTTTGAACAATGACATTTGTGCCCTTGAACGCTTAGTAGTAAGGAAAATTATAAAATTAGTTGTAAGGCTAGCAATGTTGTTATTTTAATTTGTCTCATAATTAACTTTAGAATTTATTTAATTTATACACCCACCACCATTACCACCACTACCACCTCAAATAACACCATTAGCCTAGAAATCAATTTCTTTTATTTTATCTTATTTCTTTATTTAATTTCTTACTCCTTTGTTTAATGTCGTATTCCACTTAAATCACCACTGTCATGCTTAAAATCGCCCCCACCACCACCAAAGATCCTCGCAAATGCCGCCACGGTATCACCACCACCAAGAAACGTGTCCACCTTACCTTGCTAAAATGGAAAAATAATATATATTTAGCTTCCGTTAAGTGGAACTACTTTTTTCAAACGACTTTCCTATCGATTCTAACTTAATTTCTTCTCTAACAAAACACACAGATTTGTCAACTAAGTTCTCCATTTTTCTTTATCTTCTTGACATTATAGCATCTTTCCTTAACACGTTTCTCTTAGCTTATTCACATGCAATTACTAAGCACGCTATAGATTTGCTTAATATCTCGATACTCACCAACCAATGTATTACTATAGTTACAATTTTTCATATACCTCTAATAATGTCATACCCAACCTATGATGTCTCACTTTCCTACATGTTTTTTCTATTTGTCCCACTTTGTCCTCTCCCGTCCATGGGCATTAAAAATAGTGATAGAAAATCATGTACATGAAGATTATTTTGGTTATTTCGCTTGTGGCGCAAAGTGGGATTTGTTATAATTTCATCATTTAGTTTGCCATTTAATATTTAAATTTTTTTTAATTACAAAATAATTATTTAAATAATCCAAAATTAGTTAAACTTTGTCTGATATGTAAATTCAAAGTTAAAAAATGCATTACTCCAAAAAATAAATTTTAAAATTTATTTTTTAGCCTCACTTTCTTTCGTCAACCCCATCATTCATAGACTCACCACCACCACCACTACCACCTCAAATTTTACCATTAGTCCAAAATTTAATTTTTTGATTTGATTTTATTTCTTTTTCTAATTCCTTACGCCTTCCTTTGAAATAACCCATTTGGAAAAGCCATCAATGATAGACAACACATCACCACCACAACCTTAAATTTCACTTTTTACGAACTCAAATTCAATTTTTTTGAATTTTTAAAATTTCAAATTGAATCTGAAACCCATATGGATATTTGAAAATTTGATGATTAGGAAATTTCACAACGATGTATTTCATCTAATCTACCACTGTCATCCCTAAAATCACTGCCACCACCGCCCCTAACACCATCATCCTGCGTCGTAAGCACCGCCATCACCATCACCAAGAAACGAATTCACCTCACCTTGCTAAAATAGAAACATAGAATCTCTTTAGCTTCTGATTAGTCAGACTTCTTTCTCGAATGTCTCTCATTTCTTACTTCCTATCCACTTTCGGTGTCAAATTACTAAGTAAGGAGATAATCTAATTTAGGATGGAGTTACTTGAAAGGATGTTAATTGGTGACAATTTCTTTCAATTAAAGGAGAGTTGTGGTAGAAGAAAAGAAAGTTGATAGCCAGGGGAGGGGAATAGAAAGATTCTCACACGTAACTACTTCGGGTTCTATGAAGAGGAGCAAGCAAGTTAAGACCAAAAGAGGTTAAAGGTTTGGAACCTAGTTATGGGAATGAGTAAAATATTTTAAACCTAGTTAATTGTGATTACTAATAGTGGTTTGTTTGTAATATTTATAAGTTAGGACCAGTATGATAGTTTTTAAGGTTACTTGCAGTAGTCTGAAAATTCAAAGAAGTAAACTGTAGATTTTTGCTTTCTTTTGTAACAAAACGCACAAATTCATCAATTGGTTCTTCATTTTCTATATCTTATTGACACTATGACACATTTTCTTAACTCACTTCTCTTAGCTTATTTATGTGTAATAGCTAAAGACGCTACATATTTTTGCTTAATATCTAGATACCCACTAACAAATCTATTATAATAGTAACATTTTTTCATTTACTTTTTTAATGTCTTTACTAAGTAAAACCATATTATTTAAGAAAGTAAAACCATATTATTTTTTAGTTTCAAATAAAATTTTAGTCTCTCAACTGAGTAAGGATATTTTTGTTATTTTAGACAATATTGGACAACATTTGTAACGATAATGGTAGGAGGGGGAAACTGATAAGAAAGTAAAAATACAAGACGAAATAAATATAATTCAAAACTGTAGGACATAACTTTAAAACATGTACAAGTCAAGGGATCAAATTATTATTTGATTATTAATGGAATTAATTAGTCTCTGATAAATTTACTTGTTTGACCTTAATTAATGGTGGATGATTTATTATATTTGAGGCTATTTTTTTCCAAATATTATTTGTTGTCATGGTAAATTTACTTGTTTTGTCCTTGATTAAATGGTGGGTGGTTTATTTGGTGAAGGACTATTTTTGTCCATCTATTAAATTGTAAGAAACAAGCTTGACTTTTATAGTAAAAGAGAATAGTGAATGTAATCAATAGTGGCAAGGATGTAAATCCTAGTGGTTTATGTTCTGATTGAGAAAAACAGAACAAAGAATAGAAAAAGAAAATTTTAAAACAAAAGCAAAGGAAGAAGAAAAATAAAGCTTGGATACCTCGTAGTAGAGATGTTAACAGGGCCGGAAACCGCAGGTCTGAACCTATTAAACCGAGTTTTTTTAGGGTTAGGTTTGCAATTTTAGTAGACCGTTTAAAGCGGACCGTTTAAACCGCAACCGATTAGGGACCGAAACCGACAGGGCTAGACCGAAACCGACAGGGTTGGACCGATTAAAGCGAACAGTGGTCACGCTAAAATTTAAGTTGTCATTTCAACATTCCATCTGCTTTTTCATACTAACATTTATGTTAGTCTTACCTTCGGTGATACAATTTAAATTTTATCTTTATAAAAAAAGGTAAAATTGCTTTATAGTTTTTCTTTTTGGTTATCTCTATTTCATTTTTTCGATCATTACACAATGAAAATCTAAAATTTAAATACTAACCCAAAAACAACTATGCAAGTCAAACTCTTATGAATCAAGTTATTCAAAATTGGATTATGTTTGGTCTAATAAAAATTTAATTTATGATATTTATGATTCTCGACTTATTTTATAATTTCATGCTTGATTAGAACTTTTTAGTTTTTAACTAGTAAAACTTGAAGTCTTGAAGTTTGTTTGTGTTTTGAACTCTATCACTTACGATTAATGTTGTTGACTCTTTGTATGACTCATTTGAGTCATTTTGTTTTGGATTGTGTGTTGTTGAATGTTGGTTATTGGCTCGTTGCCTCATAATTACTTGATTTCGAATTTTATATTTATATATTTAAGTTTTTTTTTGTTTAGGTGTAACCCGTTAGTGACCCGTTTAAAACCGAAACCTAGAGGAGTAGGTCTAGGTTTGCAATTTCAATGGACCGTTTAAAGCGGACCGTTTAAACCGCAACCGATTAGAGACCGAAACCGACAGGGCTAGACCGAAACCGACAGGGCTGGACCGATTAACATCTCTACCTCGTAGTAGTCGTGTTAAAAGATAACCTAACAAGTCAAGGCTAATCATGCGCATTAACGAACACCTTGTGGCTCAAAAGAGCACAAAAAATTACTAATAACAATGACAAGGTAATGATCAGATCAAACCAATTTAGTGAAAATGAAATCAGAGGGACAACCATACACATAAAGGATGAAAAATAGTGCCAAATGGGGGTAACAGTACTGCTTCGCATGGGTGCACTATTCATTTTAACCTCCTATTCAGCCTCATTCTGGTTTCAGAATTCTGATGGCCTCATGCTCATCTGGTACAGAAATAGGTTATAGCTTTGACGCAAGAATTCTGACACCCTAAGACTGAGAATTAGAATATGGCAAAGGAGAGAAAAAAATTACTATGATGAATGGTAGAGTTAAGCATAAAAAAACAACTAATGTGAAGCCCAACATCAGTCACATGCAAGAGCAGTTCAAATATGCCAAAAGGAGAAAAAAAAAAACTAGAGGATAAAACAGCATAAAAGAGAAAGGAATCATAGGAAGATTATACCTGATAATATCCATGTGCATAGAAACTATTAGGCAAAACACATAAATGGGCCACCCAACTTTGGACCTTATTGCAATTCGACCACCGAAACTTTGGTTTATCTATTTTGGCCACCTTACTTTCATTCTGTTGCAAGCGAGCCCATTTTCTAACGGACGTTAGACAAGGACGTTAAGTTTAAGTCAAAATTCCTATTTTACCCCTGTTAATATCAAAAAGGGAGACTGTTCATCTTCATCTTCTCCCAAAACCCAGAAAAAATAAATTTAAAGAAACAGAATGACAGTACATGGATCAATCAGTCAATTTCACCAAGGGCTACGTCAAAGTAAACCCATCTGAACTTAACAATCCCAATCTCCCCCACCGCAAGGCCACCCAAACTGGGGAAAAGGAATGAAGAAAAACAAAAACGAAAAAGAGATGAAAGCATTTAAATTAAAGTTATAGAGAGATGGGATAAAGGAATCGCCGGACTGCCGTCTTCTTCTTATTTGTTCTCATTTTAACTGTTATTATCGGTACAGCCATTGCGCTCTTGCTTTAAAAATCCACCACTGAACCGCATGAGCCGTCGTCGTCTCCGTCTCTCTCTTCTTCTAAACCCGACGAGTCAATTGTATCTGTTTGCTCCGTGACTCAAGCACTCGATTCGTGTGTTGCCAAGATTTCCTCCATCATCACGGCGACGCCCAACAACAACTACAAACCCGACTCGAACACATTTGCAATGAGAAATGATAAAGAGTTGGAAGAGAATGGAAGAGAATAGAGATCGAACGTATCTCCACACCCAAGACCGAAATCCGTCAATCCAACCTTCCTCCCATCCGAAAGCACCGATTCACCTCCTCTTCATCGCCACCGCCGTCTCGTGGTCGCCTCCTTCGCTTCATCGCCGGTAAGCTCCGATCCTGCACGATTAGGTCCCCGCTAGGCTCAAACGACCTCACCGGAGACTTCAACGAGCTAGATCTACGACTTTTCTCCGCGAATTTAATCCCGCCTTTGAATAAGGGGTAGGGTAGGAATGTAGGATCCATGGCGAAGTCGTGTTCGAACTTCGAACAAACAATAATCAATGTTTTGCAGCAACTTAATTTCTTTCCGAGGTGATATTCTTGTTAGCTTAGCTAACTCTGAGCATTCTCTTTAGTTTAACGTTGCTGCCTGAGCGTCAAATCCCTTCTGCAAATGCCATGGAACAGATCTGCAATAGAATGGAGATCTAGATGCATGTTTTGCCTTTCATGTATTTTTTTTTGATGTTTTTCCTACTTTGCCCCTAAACTTAACGTCCTTGTCTAACGTCCGTTAGAAAATGGGCTCGCTTGCAACATAATGAAAGTAGGGTGGCCAAAATAGATTAACCAAAGTTTCGGTGGCCGAATTGCAATAAGGTCCAAAGTTGGGTGGCCCATTTGTGTGTTTTGCCAAACTATTATTTCTTCTTGAGGAGATAACTCCATCCTCAATGGCCTTCATATTGAATAAAAAAGGACAGGAGTCAAAATCATATCTAATCTAAGAAAGATTGGCGTAAGTAGAAAAAGGAAGGTTAGATATCTCTCTTACTATAAAAGTCAAGCTTGTTTCTTACAATTTAATAGATGGACAAAAATAACCATTCACCAAATAAACCACTCACCATTTAATTAAGGACAAAACAAGTAAATTTATCATGACAACAAATAATGTTTGGACAAAAATAGCCTCAAATATAATAAATCATCTACCATTAATTAAGGTCAAACAAGTAAATTTATCAGGGACTAATTAATTCCATTAATAATCAAATAATAATTTCATCCCTTGACTTGTACATGTTTTAAAGTTAGGTCCTACGCTTTGAATTCTATTTATTTCGCCTTGTATTTTTACTTTCTTATCGCTTCCTCCTACCATTATCGTTACAAATGTCGGCCCAATATTTTCTAAAATAACAAAAATACCCTTACTCAGTCAAGAGACTAAAAATTTATTTGAAACTAAAAAATAATATGATATTATATTCTTAAATAATATAGTTTGACTCAGTAAAGACATTATAGAAGTAAATGAAAAAATGTTACTATAATAATAGATTTGTTAGTGAGTATCAAGATATTAAGCAAAAATACGTAGCGTCTTTAGCTGTTATCCATGAATAAACTAAGAGAAGTTGGTTAAGAAAATGTGTCATAATGTCAATAAGATGAAGAAAATGATGAACCAATTGATGAATTTGTGCTTTTGTTACAAAAAAGAAAGCCAAAATCTACGCTTACTTCTTTGAATTTTCGACTACTACAAGAAACCTTAAAACTATCATATATGCTTCTAACTTTTAAATATTACAAACAAACCACTGTTAGTAACCACAAATAACTAGGTTTAAAATATTTTACTCTTTCTCATAACAGGGTTCCAAACTTCTAACCTCTTTTGATCTTAACTTGCTTGCTCCTCTTCATAGAACCCGGAGTAGTTACGTGTGAGAATCTCTCTATTCCCCTCCCCTGGCTATCAACTTTCTTTTCTTCTACCACAACTCTCCTTTAATTGAAAGAAATTGTCACCAATCAACATCCTTTCAAGTAGCTCCATCCTAAATTAGATTCTCTCCTTACTTAGTAATTTGACACCGAAAGTGTATAGGAGGTAAGAAATGAGAGACGTTCGAGAAAGAAGTCCGACTAATCAGAAGCTAAAGAGATTCTATGTTTCTATTTTAATAAGGCGAGGTGAATGTGTTTCTTGGTGATGATGATGGCGGTGCTTACGACCGCGTGGATGATGGTGTTAGAGGTTGTGGTGATAGTAATTTTAGGGATGACAGTAGTGGATTAGATGAAATACATCGTTGTGAGATTTCCTAATCATCAAATTTTCAAATAACCATATGGGTTTCAGATTCAATTTGAAAGTTTGAAAATTCAAAAAAATTGAATTTGAGTTTGTAAAAAATGAAATTTAAGGTTGTGGTGATGGCGTGTCTATCATTGATGGGTTTTCCAAATTGGTTACTTCGAAGGAAAAAGTAAGAAATTAGAAAAGGAAATAAAATCAAATCAAAAAATTAAATTTTGGACTAATGGTAAAATTTGAGGTGTTAGTGGTAGTGGTGGTGAGTCTATAAATGATGGGGTTAACGAAAGAAAGTGAGGGCTAAAAAATAAATTTTAAATTTCAATTTTTGGAGTAATGTATTTTTTAATGTTGGATTTAAATATCAGACAGAGTATAACTAATTTTAGATTATTTAAATAATTATTTTTTAATTAAAAAAATATTTTAAATATTAAATGGCAAACTAAATGATGAAATTATAACAAATCCCACTTTGAGCCACAAGCAAAATGACCAAAATAATCCTCATGTACATGATTTTTCATCACTATTTTTAATGTCCATAGACGGAAGAGGACAAATAGAAAAAACTTGTCGGAAAGTGAGACATCATATGTTGGGAATGACATTATTAGAGGTATATGAAAAATTGTAACTATAATAATACATTGGTTGGTAAGAATCGAGATATTAAGCAAATCTATAGCGTGCTTAGTAATTACGTATGAATAAGCTAAGAGAAACGTGTTAAGGAAATGTGATATAATGTCAAGAAGATAAAGAAAAATAGAGAACTTAGTTGACAAATTTATGCGTTTTGTTAGAGAAGAGATTAAGTTAGAATCGATAGGAAAGTCATTTGAAGAAAGTAGTTCCAATTAATAGAAGCTAAAGATATGTTATTTTTCCATTTCAGCAAGGCAAGGTGGACACATTTCTTAGTGGTGGTGATAGTTGTTGCGGCATTTGCAGGGATGCTGGTAGTAGTGGGGGCGATGTTAAGCATGAAAGTGGTGATATTTGTGGAATACGACATTAAATAAATGAGTAAGAAATTAAACAACGATAAGTTGGAAAATGGAAAAAAAAAATGTAACGTCAGGTATCATTATGGAACAAACCTTAGGTTGGGGTACATTATACGATTTGGTGGATACCTTGGAGGAAATTGTAATTTGGTCATATAATTATTTTTGAATTATTGAAACAATTATTTATTATTATTTTTATTTAAAAACATATTTTAAATACTAAATGGTTAATTATATAATAAAGTTATAGCTAAATCTTATTTTCCACCCCCAGCAAAATGATCAAAATAATATTCATGTGACATGCACATATCATTTTCGTGACGCATTATATTTTAACACCCATAGACGGGAGGGAGTAAATGAGACAAATAGAAAAATAAGATATGAAAGTGGGACACTTCGTAGGTTGAGGTCAAATGTGAGATTTAGTATGTAATTTTGGGGGCTAATCATATGTTTGCCCCATCAAAATTAGTCCAAAATACACATTGTCCCCTAAGATACCCACCAAATCCACTTTGGCCCTTAATGTAATTTTGTAGCATTTCCATATTCCATATCAAATTTGGTGATCGTGATGTAACGTGTGGTGATTGTAGTGATAAAAATGGTAGTGATTAATGTTTAAAATCGAGAATTTGCTCAATTCAAACCATAAACCATATCAATGGTGCCAAGGAGAAATTTGTTGGAGTTTAAGCTAGGGACGATGAAGACAGATTGAATCATGACGTGCCTCATCATTGTCGTATGCATCTATGATGAATTCAAATATGAGTTTTGAAATTCATCGTGTATGCTTATGCATTGTGTTTGTGGCTTGGTCATTTAACATAGGCAACTCTGACAACTTTAATTTTTTGTGGGTTCTTATTCATGGCGGCCTTGACACCTGAATGTGATCATCTTCTTGTGTTTTATCTCTCTCTGATATGATTCTGCACTATTTTTATTTATTTTTCTATATAAAAATTTGAATAAAAGATTTATACACTCTTGAGTTTTATCTCACTTAAAATTTAAATAAGATGTCATTGTTGGATAAGAAGCAGAGAAAGCGTTGTCGGAGAATAAGAAAATGAAGTTTTTTTGGGGTAATAAAAGCACAGAAAACATTGTTAAAAATGACTAAAATGTCCTTCACGTGAAATACCATGTGCACCTTAACGTCATATTGGTAACCTTAGTAGTGTCTAGGGGGCAAACTAGAAAAAACTTATACAATGACATATGAAAATGACACAAAAGTTAGGTTGGGTGGTAAAGTGAGACTTTATAGATACTCTGGGTGAATTTTGTATTTTAGAGTGTAAGTATATATTTTGGGATTGTCAGTTTGATTTCTATAAAACAGTTTATTATTTTCTAAAGAGAGTCATAAATTTCATAAACGACATAAGCTAAGTCTCCAACAACAATGTGCTTATTTAAGAAAGTAAGCTTGAATTGTTTTCAATTCCAACACCGATAAAAGTGAATGAATTCATGTTTGGTATTAAAAAAAGATTTAAAAATAACTAATAAAAAAGACAAATGTGTAGGATAAGTTGCAATATAATAACTAAAAGCTTATATTATAAATTACCGAAAAACAAAGTATCAAAAAACCTAAACACACAACAACACAATTTATAAGTCTCAAAACTATAAAGATTAAAACACAAAAAGAATCCAATAATTAAAAGTAAACAAAGAAGTTAAGAAACTGACAAATCACTTTAAAAAACCATTAACATCAAGTGTGTTAACCACGTGCAACGCACGTAAACCTTACTAGTGCTACTAAAAGTCTAGAATAGAAGTTCAGGGTTCTAGATTAGTAAAAGAAGAAGCATAAAAATATGCAAGGACATGCCATGTACGAAGCTGACCGCTGACACTGAGACACTTGTTGGATGTGTCTACGTTTATGAGTAAAATTTCTAATCTCATATGGGCTGCCTACACTTGGTGGATTCTTTGCAGCAGATAATCTATAAATCTTGTAAAAACTCAGCAAGTGATTAATATTATACTGAACATTAAAATTAAAAATCAAAGGTTGATAACAAAAGTAGACCAAGGAAAAATATACTAAATGAGTGAGCATGGGTGGGGGATATTCATTATGTAACTACATATATTTAATGCCAACGGTAATATCCAACCTTTTCTTGATCAGATGCTTCTCACTATTCCATCCCTTCTGTATGTGAGCAAGTAGATTGGATTTTATTTTTTTTTTGATAAGTATTATAAATATGCTAGCGTCAAAACGGGTGACGCGTCCTCTGTACACAAGGAGTATACAAGAAGGAAATTAATTACACGCTATGATATCCACAAATTCTACAAAAGGGTTTGTACGAAGAGAAACGACTCATCACTCATGGCACCAAAACGACAGAGTATGTGGAATAAGCTCCTTAATCTTCTCTAAGGTTCTCTCCACATTCTCAAAAATTCTCGCATTTCTTTCCAACCAAATAATCCGGCATATCGCCAAAGGGGCAGCCTCCCACAAGTGATTTCTCCGTTTCCGTTTATACAGGGACCACGATCTCATCAATTCCTTCACTGAATTGGGCATAACCCACTCCACTTTAAACAGATTGAACACAAAGTCCCAACACCTCCTAGCAAAATGGCAATGTAGTAGCAAATGGTTTACACTTTCCTCATCACATTTGCATAGGCAGCACCTATTGACAAAGACTTTACCACGACGTTGGAGATTATCGCATGTTAACAAAGCTTCATTAACTGCTTCCCACATAAAAAAAAACTCATCCTTGAAGGGGCCTTTGTCTTCCCCACATTTTTCCAAGGGAATGAACCATTACTACCCAAGATATTTTGATAACAGGAAGAATTTCCTGTTCTTTCCACTTTTCCGCACAACAATATCTTCTTTATTTCTATCTACCTTTTGATTGTAAAGCAGCTCGAAGAGTCACCCGAGAGAGTCCAACTCCCAATCCTGCAGGTTCCTTCTAAAAGAGGGATTCCAAGTAAACAGTATCTCCATTAAAATGCAGAACAGAACTCACAGTTTCCTCCTTATTGTTGGCAAGGGTGTAAAGCAAAGGAAAGACCATCCGCAGCTCCGTATCTCCGCACCAAATGTCATTCCAAAACTTAACCAAATTTCCATTACCCATAGCATAGGCTATGAATCTCTTCATGATATCCCACCTCTTTCTAATTCCTTTCCACTCCCGCCCAATAAGAAAAGTGTACCTCATTCGGCTCCCACAAGTGATCTCCTTTGCCGTATTTGCTCAACACCACCTTCTTCCAAAGGGTATCTTTGTCACGCAAATATCTCCAAATCCACCCACCCAACAAAGCCACATTGAACAGTTTAAGCCTTTTAATCCCCAGACCACCATCTCTCTTGCTTGAACAAACCGCCTCCCATCTAATCAAATGAACTTCCTATCCACCGCTTGTCCCTCCCATAGGAAATCCCTTTCCAACTTTTCGAGTCTCTGCCCCACCGAAACCGGCATAGCAAACAACAACATAAAATAAGTAGGCAAATACTTGTTTATGAGAGTTAATCTACCACCCTTTGAGGGATACTGTTTTTTCCACCCTGCTAACCTACGCTCGAACCTTGCTAAAATTGGATTCCATAGCTCCTTATTACTAGGATTTGCACCCTCCTCGACCTCACCCACGGCCAACAACTCACTCTTTAGAATATTCACCTTCAAACCTGAGGCTGCCTGGAAGAAAAGTAAGATCATCCTAAGATAGCCCAGCTGATCTGTCTCAGAGTCGTCTGCAAAAAGCAAATGTGAGACCAACACTTGAGATCCTTCCTCCCTACCAAGAGAAAAGCCACGAATCAGGCCCTTAGAAACAGCAGCCTCAATTATCCGACTAAGGGCTTCCATAACGATGATAATCAGAAAAGGGGACAAGGGATCTCCTTGACGTAGACGTCTCGAACAGGCAAAAAACCCCGCTGGCTCACTATTAACTAGGACTGAATATTTCACCGAAGAGATACAAAACTTGATCCATTCCCTCCATCGTTCCCCAAAGCCCATCTTACCCAAGATATACAACAGAAAGTCCCAATCCACGTGATTGTATGCCTTTTCAATGTCCAGTTTAACAAGCACGCCTGCTTCCCCACTGCAAATCCTCCGGTCCACCACTTCATTCGCAATCAATGACGCATTTGTAATTTGTCTACCACCCACAAATGCATGTTGAAAAGAAGAAATAATCTTTTCAAGCACTTTCTTCAATCGGCAAGCAAGTATCTTTGCAATTATCTTATACACCCCCCCCCCTACAAGATTGATTGGCCTAAACTCTTTAATGTCCTCCGCCCCTATACGTTTAGGGATTAGGACAATAAATGTAGAATTAAGACTTCTCTCGAATTTCTTAAACTCAAAGAAAGATTGCAATAGATCCATCAGCTCCCCCTGTACTAAATCCCAACAATGCTGAAAAAATGCCATCGGAAAACCATCCGGACCCGGAGCCTTATCCCCCTTCAAACTGAACACTGCTGCTTTCACCTCATCAACAGTGAAAGGTAATTCCAGATTACCTCTATCCACTGGATCAAAGAGGCTGAAAGTAACACCCTCCAGTTTAGGATGCCAGCTATTTTCCTCCGAGAATAACCCCTTGTAAAAATCTGCAATACCAACTTCTTATTCTAATACAAGTTCCATTTTATGAGCATTTTAGACTAGTACCAACTATTAACATAAGTACTTAATACAACATAACTCTTTTATTGGTGACAGGCATAAACTTGATTAGCTACTAGCCTACTCCTTACCCTTTCTATCTCTAGTCTCTACCTTCATAAGATTTGCAAGGTCTACATGTCAGCAAGGCAATGGTAATATAATAATATCTCAGTTTTCAGGTATTCCGAGTTACAACAAATGGTGTTCATATTAATATACTGACAAACTTACCAAAGCAAAGGCTGTTGGTTCAAGGGTCAACTGCAACAAACGCTCAAAATTGTATTTCTCATCGGCAGCATGCTAAGCATATTTAAAACACATAATGTCAAATTTTAGAATAAAAATACAATTTAAACATGCTAAGAACTAAATATCAACACAATCCTGAAAGCACATCTGTTTTATTTTACCAACAAGCAGTACCATCATTCATACAATTCATCTCTTATAAATGAGTTCATGTTAAACCTCACAAGACAAAAATTAACTAATATTGGTTGGCTGATCAATAAACAAAAATCTATTTTGTTGATTTTATATTACCCCTATACAACAAAGCTGCAAAGTAGTAAGTGATTGAATTACCTGGTCTACAATAAATAGGTCATGGTCCAACTTGCCGATGATAAAACCGAGATTGAATTGACCAATTACCTAGAGAACATAAATGAAAAAAAACAATATCTACAGCTTATCACCAACATACTTTCTGCAGCATGCTGTATAACCAAGATTTATGTGCAACAAGCAGAAGCGGTACCTTCATTCGGCCGAAGTCGCCCTTTTTAAACAGCTTTTCCAATTCAATTGTAGCTGCAGCTAGAGCTCTTTCCTTTCCCTCTTCATTTACCAGTTGAGAAAGCTCAAGATTTGCAACATTGTAGCACCTATGAGATTCAATAAAGCCTTCTACATTACTTTTCTGCTACCAAGGAAGTAAATGGTTCTGAGACCTTTTAGTCTTCAATCTTCTACCATTACTATTGCTTGCTCGCAGTCCTGCTAGCCTCCGCAGCCTCCTAGCTTTTAAGTCCTCAAAACTAAACTGCAATGTAGAACACATTTTCGATCCAGAAGAAAGCATTGGAGATGTATCCAAGACTTCTTCCAAGACATTGGTGGCATCTCTGGTAGGTGCAGTATCAGCAAGAAAACTTGGTTTCTCTACTATTTCTACGTCCTGAATTTGAAATATTTGACTTAGAACCATGAGCAGAAATAGGAACTAGAAGTAATTACAAATCCCCTGCATTTTTTTCAATTTTATTTATACAAGATGTAGTTTCAACCATCAGTTGAACTTTTAAAAAACAGGGAGTAACCCTAACAAGAAGTAACTGTCAGTTGATGCCATTTACTCGGACATTTTGTTCTACTTATGAAGGATGTCATTGCCATCTCAGCTACGAGTTAAGCTTTAACATAAGGCTATCTGTAATGTTCCAGTAAAAGCGAATATCTTAAAGTTACAAACTTAGACCTGCCTCTCCAAATTCTCCAATGTCCATGACGGCTTTAGAATAATGTGAAACATCTGATTCAATAAAGTGTTTCTCCACCATAGATACTTTAGAAGACTCTGGCTGATTCTTGTCAACGTCGCTAGAGTGTTTTTCTGGTGCGAAACTTCACGAGTGTGGTCACCCATGCTCTGGTAACCTGGCGATCTTGAAAGTTCATTGAGCATTTTAGAATCATCATTCTCTGACTGGTGCAACGTAGGTCCATTTCTAAGAAGAGGAACTTCAGATAACGTATTACTAATACTTTCATGCTTTCTCTTATTTACTGTAACAAAATTCTTCAGTGATGACTGTACAATACAGCGAGGTAAACCTTTTTCCTCCCCAATCTGCTTTTGCATTTCTGTCGAACTGGGTGAACCAGGTCTATCACTTGCAGCACTATTTTTCTTTCCAGTGAGTTGCCCACTCTGGATCATAAAGAAGTTATCAGCCTTAGTGATGCCATGGGCTCTAAGAGTAAAGTCCTTCTTTGAGGAAACATATTTACTGTTATGGATCACATTCTGAGCAGGCAAGGGCATGATTCCCTCCTCGGCTTTAGTATCTAGACATAGTTCCTCCCCAAAAGTGACTTTTTTGGGATCATTGCCACCTGGTGATAACTGCTTCAATGACGACTGTGAACCAACATCATGATTAGGACTCAGCTCGGGGTTAACTTGCTTTTGGCTGATCCCTTCAGGCATATGAACTGAATAACTAGTATGACTTGGAGAATAGATCTTCTCTAAAGCATCACTTAAAGTATGTAGAATAGAGTTTTCATCTGAAAAATATATATTTCTTTTATCAGGAGTTACGATGACATCACATGATTTAGTTGGAACAGTAAAATTCATAATCGCAATTGGATATTGCTTAGAATTTGCGCCTCTATATAACTCATTGACTAGCTTGCTGACTTTTCGCATATCTACCCGCCGATCATTTACAAAAAACTATTGTCTATCACCTAAATTCCGTCCACAACCATTTCCAGACTTGGAGAGAAATCCATCGACCTTGCAAGCATCTGATATACATATACTCACAGGCTCTAAGCAGGTGAAGGTGCTCATGCCAAACACTGTTATGATGTTATGTGTCATAAGTACCACAGACTTGGCATTTCTTCCGTTTGTGTTTGAGCAAACCAACCTGACTCCTTTTGCAACAAGAGCGTAGGCCTGAAAATTTTAAAATACCTTGTTGTTAGGATGAGTGCATGCTGGATCATCCAACGCACAATCCTGATTCCTACTCTCTTGTAGATGCAATATAAAATTAGTACCACCATAAAGTAGTGTAATATGAATAGCAGGTACTTTTTAGGCAGACTTTTCCTTTAGATCCAATATCAGTATATCACATCTATACTTGAGGTTTATAACAATAAATGAGGGCTAAAATGTGGAAGAGATAATGCAAGACAGGGGCTAGTAACTTGTTATCTCGTAAAAAGAATACTATTGCACGCTAACCATGCCGGTTAGACAAACTCCAAATTGCAGCATGTTACAAAAATCTTTGCATGTATCTTCATTTAGAATCCCAATCAAACAAAAATAGGTAAAGTTGCATCTTTCCAGAAGAAAAAAAAAAGACTCCCTCTAATATCCTAATCAATGAACTAAGATTCCATATGTAGAAAGTTCTTTGTACATCAAATAAATTACTAAAAAGAATTTATAAAAGAAACCAAACTAAATGAACAGTGTATCAAGTGTTAGATTCTATGACTATTGCAGTTATAATACCCAGGATAGTTACTACCTCCCAGTCAACACTTTTCATCCGTGAACTCTCACTTACTTAGAGCTTCATTAGAGTCTAGCTAAAAGAATCTGAACTATCTTACTTTCCATAACTTAAAATGTGTGGAAGAGAAATAAACTTTCGATTACTATTATACAGCTAAAAATTGATAAAAGTGAAACACTAAATAGTATCATCTAACTGCAGCAATGTGACTAAAAATGAATGGCTCACATTCAGTAGAAAGATTAGCTTTCCATATTCCTTCCGGATACTGCGATGAAATTCTTTGCTTCTCACTAGCAAGTTAGAGAACAACTTCTTAACAGTGACAGTGGTACCAATTTGGCATGCTGTCTTACTCTCAGATTTTAGGACACCTGAATGAACAAAGGTCAAGTGTGTAGCGACTTGCTCATTTTTGGTTCTCGTTTCAACTGTCAATTCTCCCAAAGCGCAAAGGGAACTAAGAGCTTCCCCTCTGAAGCCATAAGTTGTCAATGATTGAAGATTAGGAAAATCTGTTAACTTGGAAGTATGATGCTTAAGCGCAAGAATCTGTCAAATTAGTTAAATTGTCTTGATTTTATATAAAACAAAAGTATACTTAGTACTTACTAAAATATCCTTAAATATCCCACTCAAAACTGATGACAATCAATGCAATATTAACTCATTGTCATCAATTCATTATAGTCACTTTTATAATTAGTGGCTCTTTGTGCATAGGGAATGTGCACACATTTTGTAAAACAAAAGAATTAACAAGGGGTATTTTTGGTACCAAACTTCTTGGAAGTTGTGAGTAGAGTTTAATATGATGATTTTTGCTTATATTTAAGTCCACCAAAATTTAGTATTTTTTGCTTATATATAGGTCCGGAGGAAGTATTTTTTAAAGATTACTCACATAGTTTGAACTTATCTCCTACAAGCCTTGAGAGTTGAGAGGCAACTCAAATAGCACTTGATTAATACATGAATAGCTTCAGGTACACGTCACAAATTTTCCTGCCCAATAACTAATTTCGTCCCGAGGTAAGGAATAATGAGTTACGTCAAAATATGCAATCGAAACAGTCAAAACATACTAATAATCCACGTTAATTTCAGGGTTTTTTTAAATCCATCGGTAAGATACACACAAAATACATGTAGAATAATCATTAGAACCCTCATACTTGCCAACCATCGATAAACTGATCAAACCAACTAAAATTAGCTTATGTGATTATGTATTGAATAGAAGTTAAAGCGTCGAAACAAGTTGAATTTTGGCACCATACCTTTCTTACTTATTTTTTTATGTTTTGTTTCGTACTCTCATCATTCCATCAGGTTCGTGTCAAAATATAATAATTATGACATTTATAATTATAGTTAAGTTAAGAAGTTATAATTGAAGACATAATTTTGAAACTGAACCAACATCTGAATTGAGTGACCCTGAACGTAACACCTAAAATACTAAACGTAACACCATTTAATGGTGCATTATGTTATCATTGTGGACTATTTACATGAAATGAATGGAGATGGAGTATTTATGGTGTATCGGAAAAACCTTTAAAGATTAAGCGATATGGTATCTAACATAGTTACGAAAGGCGAGCGCCTCTTCGCCTGAGGCGAGAGGCGAGGCGAGAGGGTTACACCCCTTGCATGTAAAGGCGAGGCGAGGATACAGAAACGAGGCTGGGCGATCACCTTTCTCGCCTTTTGATGAGGCGAGAGGCGAGAAAAGGCAAGCAAAGGCGTACATTCTAGAAAAACCCTTAAAATATGACGTACTTTTGACCTTTTTAGGGTTTTAACTTTTAACATGAGCCTATTAATCACGGGCCGTGATGTAGTGGATGATGATGGGTTTGATTTGGGTCTTGAGTGAGGATGTTTAATGTGTTGCTAGTTGCTACTTGTTTCGTGACTTTACTAGAAGTTTTACTTAATTTGTAATTTCACCTTTTGCTATTAAATTGTAAGTTCTGATGTTGAGCAAGTTTTTTTGGATGTTGCCTTGTTGCTATTATATTTGAATTTTAACTTAATTTCATATATTATTTTCATTTATAAATACTTTGTATTATGTTACAATAAAATTAATATATATATATATATATACTATTTTTTCTTAATTTCTCGCCTTGTTCGCCTTTCGGTTGCCCGCCTCTCGCCTCGCCTTTCCCCTCGAAAATGGACATCTCGCCTGCCCCTCGCCTTCCGCCTTTAATAACTATGGTATCTAATCAATTGTAAGCTTTGTAAATAATATGTTTCAAAGCAATAGCTTCTGTCCTCCCATTATAAGGACAAGGCTGGTTGTCCTTATAATCTAGTAAGGTGTCGTCCCTGTTTCCTTACCTACACGGCTGGTTGAATGGAATCATCAAATTCAAAAAACCCCAAGTTACTGAAAAAAAGAGGACAAATTGTCATCTCCAACCCTTGTGTTGTACCATTGTCGTGAAGACAATCACACATAAAGACCAGTTTGTGCAAGTGTGTGAGAGTTCCAACTTCCAACTTCCAAGCCACTTGTTTGAAACAAACAATATTGTATAATTGCATGCTTGAAACTGAGTAGCGTATCTCTAAAACAAGAATTACAAAGACGGAATCCCGAGGATAAATATGTGTCCAATACAATACAATACTGGCTCGTGAAGCCAAGAAGCGGTCTCCAAATACACATAAGACAAAAATTAAGATATTTCTTCAAATGAATGGACCTTTGATATCAACATTCAACAGTAACTAAAACAAAGGGCAACTATACTATTGCTTTGATTTCTCCATCTCCGGCTTTTTCAGGGATATTGTCCAAAGTAGATCAGAAGACGATTGCACACTTATTATATCTCCTTTAACTATATTTGACGTACTGATTAAACCACCAAATCTCATTTCTGTATCATCTGGAAGTGCACAAATGAAGCTAAAAGTCAGAACTGGAAAAGATTTAGTAAAAACTAAACATGAAAAAGTGGATGCACTGTTAGTTGTCACTACCATTCTACCCCATTTACCCCACCTAAGCCCCCTAATGAGTAATGACTGGACTCCAATTGTTTACAAGCTATTCTCACAAGTGGACACCCAACGGCAGGCACTGCCTAACACTATCTTGGTCCCTCAAAATCATTGATAATCAGACAATATCAGAAGATCTACTCAAGTTCAAGGGAGTACAAGTTATCATGGGGTGTCGTTTCAAATACTTACTGAGATCCCACTGCAGGCCAGTTGTCGTGGTACTTGCCGATGGCATACCAATGGGAACAAGACCACAATGTGGACCCTCCACCGAAGAGTTGATATGGATCTCATGACGGTGAGTACTAGGAAGAAGTTGGATAAGGCAATCGTCAGATAATAGAACTATTCTCGTTGTTGAGAAGCGACACAAGACGTTGATATTTCCAACCTCGTGGTCAAACCTTCCACCAAGTGCTCCAGTAACAAGTATGCATAGCTGAAGTTTGAAGAATAAGAGTACAATGTCATGCACACCAGTTGCAGCCAATGACTCGGACAAGGACAAATGAACCGGGACAAGCTATTAAAAGCCTAAATAAAGAACACTAAAATGTTTGTTTTGCTCTTCTTTTTCTTTGCTTAGTTTTTAATAAGTGTAATCAGTAAATAATAATGTTCATCAAAAAATAAATCAATGTTATGTATGATAATGATTCCAGCTAATAGAGCACCTGAAAGATTGTGCACCACTTACGTTGGACTTCTCCTGGTCACAAATAAATGCAATGCATTTATGTAAATCTGTGGTGTCCTGGTCTTGAGATTCATCTACTACCTTGGTTCCCTGCATTCATCATCAAGTAAGAGAATCTTGTTAAATTCATATTTTGCATGCTCACAATGTGTGCTTTTAGAGTACATGTAACTAAATCTTCAGCAGAGGTTTCAACTAGTAAATGATTACAAAACGAGCAACCAGATAAACTAAATAAACTTAGATACTGAAGGCTAATGAGTATCACATTCTAGTCAAAGATTTAACTCATCACTTTCTAAACCCTAGATCATAAGGCAACGGATGCAATTCAGTTCAGAATCGAGGAATTACATCCCTACTTTTGAATGGGTATAAAGTCACTATGCTAATTTCCATCATATAAAGTCACATGTATTTAAAAAAAACATCAAGTTCTTCATATTGCCTTTATAGGCCATCATTCACAGCCAATTGTTCATCTCCCAACATGATGGCCCATTGGCCCACCTCAACCTCAGTGGAAAGCCATCAAATTTACATGCAACCATCATGGAGTCAAAAGAATAGTTCATGCACAATCTGCTGCATCAATTCAAAATAGAGGGGGAAAAAACTTTGTATTTTTCTGCTTTTCTTTCTCCTTCTTTCTATCTTTCTTTTTCCTTTTTCTTTACTTTTGGTGTGTGAGTGTGCATACCGGAAAAGCTCCAGCAAGAATTATGCAAAGTGAACTACCAAAAAGATGTAAAATAGCAGTATATATACATTCTAAGACACATCATGAAAAAAACACACATGAATGACATTGCAACCAACTAAAACAGGATTATGGCCAGTTAGTTATGGGATCACATAATGATTATGGCCAGTTACCATCTTTGTATAGAACTCTAAAACTTCTGTTCTGATTGAATCCATGTCCCCCTTTATTACATCTGGTTTGTACCTACGAAATAATAAACATATCAGTGAAAGCAAAGTTAGCAGTTTGAGGAAAGCATATCGGTAAACATTTTCCACCATTTGATTCGGTCCAAAGCAAGGTCAACTCAGCCATTTTCCCAATCTACCAGTTGCATAGGCAATAAAGCCATACCAATATCTAAAATTAAGATTTCTTTCACACACCAATATCCAAAATTTAGATTTCGGAATAAATGTATGTTGAATTTTAATTTGATGTATAAACATAGTTGAGTATAATTTGAGAGGAGAGAGTATAAGGAACAAGAAACCAGTCACACACAAACACACAGAAAATTTAAACAAACTCAATCTGAAATTTTAATTTAAAAGTAGAACCTTAGTCGAACAGAGGAGGGCTCTTCGTGAGGGAAAAAGAGAGGCAATTCATCAAAAACGCGATTTGCACCGCCATCAGCACAGAGACGAAGTTGTGCTGCTCTACAACAATAAGATCACTCTTCAACAATAATAATTCAAAATCAAAACTACCAAATTAAATCTGTCGATAAGTTTACCACGGTTCCAGAGCAGAGGTGTGTATTGAGGGAGGCGTTGGTTAAGCAAGACAAGTGCGTACGTCGGAGCTGGGCCGTCGTCGGTTAAATTTGTCGTCTTCGTGGGCAGAAGGAAGTTGGATGAATGAATCTTCAGCTCCATCAGAGATTTTCTGATTCGGTTTGCTACCTTCGATTGGATCTCGGCTTGGTCGACAATCTACGAAAAGGCCTTCACTTCGTCCTAGTCATTCTTTAATGATATAAACTCTAGCCCAAACATAACGGTATTCGTTAGGTCAACATTCAACTTAAATGTCTAGACTCTAGACTCTATAATTTGTTAGGTATAGTTTTCTTTGGTCTGGATTTAATTTGAGTATGACTGCTTTAATCTATGTGGGCTGAGAGAGACGCGCAAGACTGGAAGGGGGAGAGACGCGAAAGAGGGAGAGAGAGACGCGAGTCGGCGAGTAGCCGACGCCGAAGGGAACTGGCGAGTAGCCGACGGCGAGGGCCGAAGGGAACTGGCGTCTGGCGATTTAGGGTTGAGTCTTCGGTCTTCGATTGAGTCTTCACTCTTCAGTCTTCGATTGGGATTGAACTCTTCAGTCTTCGATTGGGATTGAATTTGAATGGAGGAAGGCAGGAAGCTGCTGCAAAGTGATTAATGCATAAGTATCACACACACACACACACAAAAAAAAAAAAAAAAAAAAATATATATATATATATATATATATATATATATATATATATATATATATATATATATATATATATATATATTGATCAGACCAACACCAAACTAAAAAATTGGTTCGATCCAATTTTTATGGGAATACCACATTTTTCACCATCGTACAAATTGGGGAAATTCAATTTGAACAACGAATATTTCATAACTACCAAATTAACCAATCAAATTTTAATATGGTTGCAATATCGTCCTCTCCGTTTCATAAAGATCAAATTAACCAACCAACTTTTGTCAATATCTTCCTTCTATGATAATTTTTTGGCCTGATATTATCAAAAGTTGGTTGATTAAATTGATCGTTATGAAGCGAGGACGACATTGTAACCAAATTAAAAGTTATTTTGTTAATTTGGTCGTTATGAAACATCGTTGGTCAAACGGATTTTCCTAATTTATACAGTGGTCAAAAAAATAATATTCCCAATTTTTATTGATCTAATTCGGTTCTTTGGTCTGGTCGATTTTTTAAAAAACCTTGCTCACGGAAAGGCCTTCGCTTCGTCCTAGTCATTCTTTAACGATATAAACTCTAGCCCAAACATATAACGGTATTCGTTAGGTCAACATTCAATTTAAATGTCTAGACTCTATACTCTATAATTTGTTAGGTATAGTTTTCTTTGGTCTGGATTTAATTTGAGTATAACTGCTTTAATCTACCCTTTCACTTGGTGTTTCTCAAAGGCCAAATGACAACTCTTGAATCTATTTAGATGAAGTTTCACCACACTTTTTAATTGCCAAATTACCCTTACCATTGACATATATTTACCACTCTTTTTAACTGAGTCAAAACTCAAAAATTAACATGTGCTCTAAAACCCCATATTTGTAGTATATTTTACATGACATCTATCTTAAATACATTAAAACTTGTGTATGTTTGGTCATTGATACAAAACTTACTAAATTTTAAGCTTTTAGCCCTTAATACGTTCCCTTAATAAGAACACATGTTAGTCGAACCCTATAACTAAATGCCCATAATTTACTTCATCGTTCTGGGTAAAGAGTCATCGTTTGAAAATTATTTTTTTAAGAAAATGACATTTTTATTAATCCATTATTAATAAAATAACATTTTTATACTTTAATTTTTGAAAGTAGACTTTTAAGTGAAACATCTCAAAATGAAATAGTAAATTATTGGCCCGAAACGGAGGGAGTATAAAATGACCACCCATTCTTCTCACCAAAAAATAACTACCCAAAAATAATCAAATATCTAAAAATAGCAAGTAACGACTCAAAAAAATCATTAAACTTGATGTATCTAAAAAAACATCATACCGGGTGTGCCGAAGGTGGCGGTGGACGTGGGTCGTTGGAGTTGCCGTTCGGCAGTCATCTCGTCGTCGGTGGTAGATATCTGACTATATTATCTGTAAAAGAAACACCTTAGTACACTGAGTATGAAGGAGAGGGCGCGTAGCTCCCAAGTGCGTGTGTGATTCTAGATCAGAATAAGAGAGAGCCCCCACTCTATGAACTAGATGGGGTTATTTATACCTGAGGGAATGAATTTAGGTTGCGCATGGTGGTGTAGACACCCCAATTTCGTACCCCTGGTATGTAACATGACATGAAATATCAAGGCCTGTTAAAAAGCTAACGAATGTCAAGTTACATGGTCGAAAATGCAAAAAACAAAAGCAGGATGTATAAAAAGTGAAATACATGGGGCCTAAATGCCAAAAAGAAGAACGAAAAGGAGCCTGGACGCCGCCCATAGCCCATCCAGGCACCGCTCCCACTTCCACTATGGGTGGCGCCCAATAGTGACTATTTCCCTGTAGCAGTTTGCCTAAAGTACAATTCTCTCAGCGTGCGGTACAAGCCGATGAAGCACAGAAAGAGAAAACCCCTTAACTTGATTCATGACCAGTTGCGAATCACTGTAAACCACGATCTTTTGCACACCAATGTCTTGAGCGAGCTCAAGGCCAGTGATCAAAGCTTTGTACTCGGCTTGGTTATTGGATGCTTGAAACTTAAAGCGCAAGGCTTTTTCGAATTCCATATCTTGCTCGGGCGATACCAGCAACAGGCCTGCACCACTCCCCAACTTGCTGGCCTCCCCATCAACGTAGAGCTCCCAACAATACTCTGGACGAGCTCTTTGAAGGGGGGATGATGTAGGCTCGGTGTGAGGAATGATCTTCTCTTCGCTTGGAGTATTGAAGCTTGTTTCCTCTACAAAATCTGTCAGGGCCTGTGTCTTTATAGCTCGCCGAGGGTGATAGTCTATCTGGAATTCTGTCAACTCGATCAACCAGGTGAGAAGCCGACCAGAAGTGTCGAGTTTGTTCAAGATCTTCCTCAGAGGAGTATCTGTGTATACAATTATTACATATGCAGAAAAGTAAGCTCGTAATTTTCGAGCAACAATAACAAAGGAATAAGCCAACTTTTCTGCATTAAAATAGCGACCTTCAACTGTAGTGAGGGCCTTTGACACATCGTAGACAGGCTTTTGGACATTACATTCCTCCCTAACTAGGACAACGGCCACAGCCTGATCTGTGGCCGCTAAATAAACATACAGACTCTCGCTGATGACTGGGATACTCAACAAGGGAGGCTTTCCTAGTTATTCCTTCAGCTGCTAAAAAGTCTGTGAGCATTCCATTGTCTATTCGAAACCCTTATTTCCCCGAAGGACTTTAAAGAAGGGTAGACATCTCTCTGCCGACCTAGAGATGAAACGGCCAAGAGCGATGATCCTGTCGTTAAGCCGTTGAATGTCCTTTATGCATCTCGACTCCTTCATTTTGATCAACGCTTCAATTTTTTCAGGATTCGCCTATATTCCTCTTTCATTCACCATAAACCCCAAGAACTTGCCCGCTTGTACATCGAACACGCATTTGCTCGGGTGGAGCTTCATGTTGTGCTTCCCGAGATTGCCGAAGGTCTCCTCCAAATCAACATCAGGTCATGGCCTTTTGATTTCATGACCATGTCTTCGATATAGGCCTCAACATTCCTGTCGATCTGCAAGCTGAATATTCTGTTGAACATTCCTTGGTACATAGATCATGCATTCTTTAGCCCAAACGACATCATTTTATAGCAATAGAGGCCCCCAGCCGCCCAAAATACGATCAAAGCCTTATCTTGCTCGTTCACCTTCACTTGATGGTATCCAGAGTACACATCAATGAAGCTTAAGAATTCAAACCCCGCGATAGCGTCCACCAACTTATCAATACGGGGAAGGGGATAGCAAGCCTTGTTGAGATCCTTGAAATCCACGCACATCCTTCACTTGCTGTTTGCCTACCATTACCACATTTTCCAGTCAGGTCGGGTAATGGATTTCTTCAATTATATCCGCTTTGAGCAGCTTCTCAACCTCCTTCTTTATAGCATTGTCTTTCTCTGTTGAGAACTGCCTTGGCCGCTGCTAGACGGGCCTGTAAACTGGATCCACATTGAGGCGATGCAAAGTGATCTCCTCGCTGACACCCGTCATATCCTCCACTCATGAAGCGAACACATCCAAGCTACTCTGGAGTTGTTTGATCAAACTATCACTGGCTTCTGTGGATAAGGCCATGCCTATCTTGATTTTATGCTCAGGATAAGAAGGATTGATTATTACTTCCTCCAACTTATCCTATGCTGTGAATTCAGGCTCATCCCACACTTGTAGCGTCTCACACTCCAGCTTTTCCTCGGCCTCAGCTCGAGTCTCCATTTGATCAATTTGGTCAAGGACCATATTTTATGCCTGCTCTAATGGTAACCGCTGCTCGCCCTGACCAGAACTTTCGTTGACCATGGTAATATAGATTGGCCTAGTGGCCATGTGGGATTTTTCCTTGTGACTGATCGAGATGATTTGATCCTCAGTCGATGAGGTCAACTTCTGCTTCTTCCACTAGCTATCTCGGACATATTCTAAAACTGCCCAGGGATGACTCTTCAAGACCCCCACCCCCTGATCAGTGTAGGACTTTGCCCTTTAGTGAGGGATATAGGCCACCATCTGGAATTTGGCCATGCTCGGTACCCCCAAAATGATGTTGTAGGGGGACTTCAAATCAATCATCATAAAAAGTGATTTTCTCAACTCTTGACCGACTACCTTCCCCAAGCATCACCTCCAGCTCAACTGTCCCCTTGACTGACACCTTGTGATTGGTGAAACCTTCCAAGGTCCCTACACAAGGCTTCATACGGTTATCCTGCAGCTCTAGTCCCTTGAAGCAGGAATAGTACATGACATCCCTACATGCTCCTATAACCATGAGCATCCTATGTACCACCCATCCATCGACCAAAGCTGAAACAATGAACGACTGCTCTCCGGCCAAACCAGTGCTCGCCAACTCGTTGTGAGTGAACTGAATAGACTCCTCCCCTACTCGCAAAGTTGTGGGAAAATCCACAACCTTTGATAGAGAGTATATTTGTTTTCCCAGCTACGTGAAAGTAGGCTCTTCTTCCAGAATCACATTTATGACCCCGCGAACTGGTGGTGCGTCTCTACGAGGGGCATTACCCCTGTTGTTTCCTTCTCGCTTGAAACAGTTCAATCTCCCCTCATTTATTAATTTTTGAATGACCTTCTTTAACGACCAACATTCCTCCGTGGTATGCCCGTAGTCATCATGGTAAGCACACCTCCTTGAGCGATCTCTGGTATCTGCACTTTCTGGATTTAAGCATGGTGCACGGAGGAGCTCATCCCATACCTCATACAGTATATCCTCCCGTAATGTATTCAGCGGGGTGAGATCACTGTCCCAAAGGAATTCCCTCGAGCGGTCATACCTCGACTTGTTTCGATTATAACCACCCCCTCCATTCTGCCCGCTGCTTTTGCCAGTGTAGCCATATCCACTATCCTCTGTGGTCTCTTTCTTCTTCTCCTTTTTAGCGGTTTCTCCCGCACAGTATTTCTAAGCCCGCATCAATATTTCTGCCTGCGTTTTGGGATCCCTCACACTCAATTGAGACCTCAGGCCACCTTCTCTCTCGAGTAGACCAGTCTCAAAACATAAAGTGACCTCTTGTTCGGAAAGGCCAGGAACTTGCTCGAGCCTTTTCGTGAACCTCTCTAAATAACTAGACGTAGATTCGTGAGCCCCTTGATTGATCTTAGACAAGTCTGCCCTTGTCTTTGCTATGGTCCCTGCGATTCCAAAATCGACCAAAAACTTTGCTCGCAGGTCAACCCAATTAGTGATCGACCTATGAGGAAGCGTGCCCATCCTGGCCAGAGCCTTTCCTTGTAAGGAACCCACAAATGACCAAATTTTCAATGCCTTGTTAGAGGTCACCAGGCCAATCTGCGATTCAAAGGACATCAGCCAGTCCTTTGATTTTGTCTTTCCCGTGTACTTGTCAATATTGAGAAAGATGTACCCATACATCGGAGGGGCATTCTCGATCCATGAGGCCAGTGGACTAGATGTAGCGCCTAAAAAGTTGCCCTCCAGGGCCTTTCCTTGCTCCCAAGCTTCCATGTGCATCCTCAATTCCTCGAAGTCCTGGGCATTTACTACAACGGGAACACCACTTGCGGGCTGAAGCTGCACACCAAGCAAAAGCGGGGCTTGTGGGGGACCCATAGCTCCCAAGGGTTGAGCTATACCCACGGCCTACACCATCTGCACCCTGGTGCCTTCCGCGGCCTGCTGTACTTGATCTTGCATGAGCTCCAATCTTTCACCGCAGTTTGATGGTTGATGTTAGGGGGGGTAGCTCATGCCTTCCCCGTGATTATGTGGGGAAGGAGAACGATGTCTGGGGGCATGAGATCCCCTTGGTGATGAGGATCGGTCCTTTATGATGATAGAGAACGGTGTTTGCGAGCATACAACCTCCGCGGGGAGGGAGATCGTTGGCGATGACGTGATTGCGCAGAATCTTCCCTAGGGGGCCCTGTCGGCGTTTGAGACTACCGTTGCACTGCATTCTCGCTTCCTATGGTGTGCATGGTCTCGATGTCCCCCCACCACACCTGCTCGAGGGCCAAGGCGAGAGTGGATACTTGGAGCGACTTAGTGGCTAGATCGCCCCTCGTGGTGATTGCGTCCTCTATTTGGTTCCAGCTCTCGATGTTCAGAACAAACTTCTACCGGCCTCTGGGGATCTCGTCTCGGCTTAGAGAAGCTCACCGCCTGACTTTGAGCGGGCACGATTGGGAGTGGGTCCAGCTCAATGAGAAATGGAGGCCTACCCATAGCAATTAACTATTGATTCAGTTGATGCATTTTTCCAACATATAGGGCTTGCTGAAGTAGAGCCTCCTCACGAAACTCATGAGCAAGGCCAACTGCAGCCACAACACTGCGGGCCAATGATTCCAAACCCCGTCTTTGGTTAATCTGATAACGAGCATCATGTAGAGGAGGAGGAGGTAGTATGTTATCGCCATCCACCTCTACACTGGGTGTAGCAAGGTGACCCTCCTCTGGGAAATTAACACCGTTAGCAGCCATGAACAATGCTTAAAGTCGTCGACACAATGTTGAATTGGAAGAACTTCGTTTCTCGGCAACGGAACCAACTGATGTATCCAAAAATATTATAAATCCATTAGGCTTATGAACTAGGATATCTGAGCTTTATATCTTCTTGACCAAAACCTGTCAATCAACTCAAACTCACGTGAACTAGGCAGGGGCTTACCCTCAAACGCACTCCTGTGTGAAAATTAGTAAACACACAACTGTGATAGGAATTTGACAGAGTTTAGGCCAGTTAAAAGTGAACGTACCTCTTCCCTTTGTTGGAGAAGGATTTATATAGGGCCAACCTTGAAGGTTGTGGCGTGGGCATTGAATGTCCGAGCGGGAAAAGCGGACATGATCATGGCCACGTTCCGGACGTGGGGGTGAATTTCTCGACATTAACTCCCCACGTTCTGGACGACTTTAGCATAACTCCCAAGCATGTTGGCTATGCTCACTGAGATGTCAGCCGACTCGCTACATGTTCGGCTCCCAGATAACAAGTACGAGGATACATGCCTGGTATGCCTGTATGAGAAGCCAAGTACGTATCTATGCCAACTTGTGACTCGTGCTCGCAACCTGAGGTAAGTAGGTGACCTGCTCGTGATAAAGTGATGACATGTTTGGCGCGTGACCCTTGCTTGGGCCATTTGAGCCTGACAGCTCAGGTTGAGTATCAAAATGTGATACTCAATTGGTGAGTATCAAGCACATTTATCATATTGGTGATTGGACCGAGTTTTATTTTTCTCATTTCCGGTTTTTGGCCATTTTTATTAAAAAAATGTTTTTTTTGTTTTTCTTTTTTAGAATAAAGTACACCAAATTCATTTTCAGTTTGCTTCATTTGGATACCAGATTCATTTTCTACACAAAATTCACAATTTTCTCTATTTTCTTCAAATGGGTATTGTGAGATAAAGTGAGTAGCTTAGCCATTGGATAAGTTTATTTTTTATTTGGGTAGCTTATTGATATCAAATATTTTTTTTAATTCAATTGTTTGAGTAGCTTATGAGTATCAAATAATTTTTTTATTCATTTTATACGAATTTCTCACGTTTTTCTCTATGCATTTGTTTCAGCCGGATCTTAATATAGTGCGTAAAGGAAAGATCTTATGGTGTATCAAAACTAAATCATAAACTCTTAGTAATTTGATTTCATAATTAAGATAAGTGTCATTTTTGTGTTGGTAGAGTCGGAAAATTATATCATACTCCATTCGTTTCAACATTATCGTTTGAGTTGTCTCGATACACGATTTAAGAAAACATATTTGACTCAATTGTTAATATTAGTTAGATGTGTAGTTTATTTTAAAGCTCATTTGTATGTGACCCATAATTAAAGTATGATAGAAAAGTAAGAGTAAAATGGTAAAAATGTTGTCATAAAAAGGAAAATTTCAAATAAGATAATTATTTTGGGATGAACGAAAAAAGAAAGCAGAATCTTAATTTTAGGACGGAGGGAGTAACTTGTTTACTTTGGTCGACACAAAATATATTTTCACTAGATTCTGTGCCCGTGCCTATGGCAAGGCGCCGGTATGGGACGATGTTAGTATAGGACGGTGTTAGTATTCAAATAAATCAATATAATAAATAAATAAATTAATAATATATATATATATATATATATATATATATATATATATGAGTACAAAGTTTAAAAAGAGAACAAAAAAAAACAAACAAAAAAGCCTGAAAAGGATGGAAGAAAGCCGATTGAAATAAAAACGTAGGAAAAAAAACATGAATATGAAACAGTTAGATTAGGTTAAAATAAAAACAGTTTATATGAGAAATTCGGGTCGGTCTACTTCGTAAAGTTTTCAATTTATGTATCGAGATGCATTAATTTAAATCACCTAATTCAATTTATTAGTCGTGATACACCAAATCAAGAATTGAATATGCATCAATTGATGCATCGCGCTATAAATAATATTGCATCGCAAAATGAAAAAGACATTCATGTCGCTTCTTTCCTTTACACAATCAACAAAACATTCAAAATTATATAACAAACTTATCCGTAGACTTTTGCAACCACTTGGTGCTAACATAATTTTAATTTCAACTATTTTCACTTAATTGTTTTAGTAATTTTGTCATGATATAAATTATGATGTGTGCCCATATTAGTCAACCGACATACACATTTTTGTCTAAGTCGTTTAGCCATAAAATTATTTAATTATTTTCTCAGAAGCTTCAGTATCGTAACCGAGGCGTTTTTTTAATTGTATCTAAATGACCATTCAAATGTTCGGTCAAACATTTATCATTATTGTTATAAGTATCATTTTCACAATCTCAGTGGTTAGATTAGGTTGAGATAAAAACAGTTTAGATGAGATTTATATATGAGATAAAAAACAGTTTAGATTAGATTATGAATCTTCTTGGCAGTGAATCAGGGGGACACATGTACCAGACGGAATAAATTACAGCCGTTTGATATAAGTAAAAATAATCAATCTCAGTCGCTCTTTATTTTCTTAAAAAAATTGACTTTCAAACGGGGCCTCTTTGCTTGGAACAGAGGGATTAATTAAAAATTTGTATACGAAATTGCAGTCGGACAAAACGGGCCGACAAAAATATATTGTGGAAATGAACTACTAAAAATATTATTTTCTTAAAAAAATTGACTTTCAAACGGGTCGTCTTTGTCCGAAACAGAGGGATTAATTAAAAGTTTGTATACGAAATTGCGGCCAGACAAAATGGGTCGGACAAAAATTAAATTGCTTAAGTTAATTACGATAACAGTTAAAAAATTCAAATTACAAAACTTACGTTTTTTTTAAATTTTTTTAAATTTGTATATGAAATTACGGGTCGGAAAAAAATTTAATTGATTAAGTTAATTACGATAACAATTAAAAAGAAAAAAAATATACAAATACAAACTTTTGCAATCATGAAACTGTGAAACTATAAAAACGTAAAATATTAACTGTAAAACCGTAAAATCTCAGTAAAAGAGTAAATGTAAAATAATAATGTAGTCATTCGCACATGTAAGAGCCGAGGGAAATAAAGACCGTTGGATCACCGTAAAACAGTAAATCATGACCCCTTTTTATCTCAAGTCAATTATAAGCGTGCAACACTTAGCTGTATTGTATTATAGATATCTACAAAACTGTCTTGTCTAAATTTTTGTCTTTTATTTTATTTATTTATCGTCAAATTCTCTCGTTACGTAATAAGTTGATTTAATAAGTCGTAAATTAAATAGAGACCTATTTAAAATCAGTTATATGAGATAAAAACAATTTAGATGAGATTTATATATGAGATAAAAACAGTTTAGATTAGATTAAGAATCTTCTGACAGTCCTGATTCAGGGGGACACATGTACCAGGCGGAATAAATTATAACTGTTTGATATAAGTATAAATATGCAATCTCAGCCGTTTGATATAAAGTAAAATAATCAATCTCAGCCGTTTGATATAAAGTAAAATAATCAATATCAGTCGTTCTTTATGAGACTGAGCTGTATTGTATAATAGACTAGTCTTTGTGCCCGTGCCCATGGCACGACGCGAATAGGAAGAATAAATCAATATATATTTTAATCATGTTTCAAAAAGAGTCTAAAATTGTGTTTTATATATTTTTCATTAAATAATTAAAAATGTATTAAACAATAAAAAAATGGTCTTAACAACATTCTTGGATATATCGACATTTATTCGAATACCGACACATCTCATAATTGAGAACGATGTATTAAAAAATATATTAAAAATTAAAATAAAAACAGTAATAAAAACAATTTTTTCTTTTAGAGTGGTTTTAACAAAATAAAAAAAAAGAACATATTTTGTAAGAAAAACCCAACAAGGGTTGTGCGGGGAACAAATTACAGCCCGTGCCCGTGCCCATGCTCATGGCACGGCGCGAGTAGGAAGAATAAATTAATATATATTTTAATCATGTTTTAAAAAGAGTTTAAAATTGTGTTTTATATATTACAGCCCGTGCCCGTGGCCCAATAGATTAACTTGGGTGCTCCTCGAGTAGGTGCTAACAATATTATGTACCACTCTTTTGTATCTTTTCACGCATTACTAATTAGAATGAGACATGTGGCTTATTTTCGTGATAGATTTTTAACGCCTTTAAGCTAATAAGTTTGAAAAAAAAAACAAATTAATTTAGATTTTGATTACATAAAAAAATAGCTTTTGCTTGTTGATGGATTTACAATAATTTTTTTAATTAGTACTCCTAATATTTTCGAAATCAAATCTAAATAATTTTTTTATTTTTTTTCTTCACCTCAGCAAGAATCTTCTTACCAAAAAAATCACATACATATCTTAATTTTAAACTGTAAAAGGAGGAGAAACCTATTGCAATTGGAAGACGCGAACTGCCGGAGAAACACTCGGAAAGGAAAGAGGAATTGTGTTTGTTTAGGGAGAGGGGGACGCAGAGGGACCGTTTGATATAAAGTAAAATAATCAATCCTAACCGTTTGATATAAAGTAAAATAATCAATCTAAGCCGTTTGATATAAAGTAAAATAATCAATCTCAGCCGTTTTTTATCCCACTGAGTTTTATTGTATAATAGATATTTTTTATTAAATATTTAATTAAAAGTAATTAATTTTGAATTCGATAATATTTAATAATTAAATTTGATTGGGTAAATCAGATGAAGAGTCAAAATTGGCATGCACCTGAGGTGACATCTTAATCGCTAAGTCAATATTTGGCCAAACAGGTAACTTATCTCCATTATTACTGTCACGTGTGTAAATTTGGGAAAATTGGTAGATTTTCAACTTTAGTAAATGCACAAGTTTCTACGAATAGTTCTAAAGCTTACAAAGAGCACCCTTGTCATTTGTTTCAATTGAACATTGTAAATTATTTATGCAAATCGTGATATTATCATCCTGAAAATTACCATACGAAATGCATACACTACTAATAACGCTTCCAATAATTCTTAACACAAGCAAGAGTCATAGTGAAATAGTAACACTTTTTTTAAAAAATCTTTTAGCATGATCAATTGTCTAAATATTTTTTTTCAAAGACGAGCAAAAACATTAACAAAATTGAGGGCTCAAGTCAACTCTAATAATCCTCGTCTTTCATCTAATAAAAGCAATACCTAAGCATCTTTCTTTACAATTCCATCGATCTTTATGGGCACCATCAATGTATACATCCTTGTAACATAAAGACATGATGTGTAATGTGTTGCTGTAACGTTACTTAAGAAAACCAAAATGGTTCATAGAATTGATTGGACATGAATACTTGCCCTAGATACACATGCCCAATGGTTCCGGCTCCGATTCACAGTTCCGGAACCGTCGGTTCTTGGAGGGGTATATGGGGAATCGGATTCGAACCGTGAACCTTAAATCTGGTTCACGGTACCAAAATTTTATTTTTTAAAAAATTTAATATTTTTTTTACATCTTATGATTTTTTTTGAAACTATCTTCAAACCTTTGTAAACTTTGTGTAAAATGTTTTTTGAATTTTTAAAAGGGACCAAAAACAATTATTTTAAACATTTTCTACTTTGTAAAATAACAAAAGTATTTTGTAAAAAAAAACCAGAGATGAAGAGTTTTGAGAGAATTGGAGAGATTAGAAGTAGGAAAAAAATTTAAGGAGTGGGAGTATTTATAGGTTGGGAACAAAAGAAAAAAACCCAAAAAATATTTTTTTTCATAAAAAACACTAAAAAACCGCCGGTTCACGAAAAAAAGGTTTAGTCGAACTTTAACTGAACCGGTGAACCTCCGGTTCCGATTCAGTCGAAGGTTCGGTTTTTGGCCGGTTTTCGGTTCACGGTTCGAACTGTGAACCGCGAACCTTTTGTGCATGTCTAGCCCTAGGTGGAGGACACGCATATGGAAGGACCAATAAGTGGAGAAATGGTCACAAAGAGGAATTACTTGTAATAATATGGATAATTGAGGACCAAAATGAGAGATACTCCATTTTATAGGGACCAATGTGTAGACGAGCCTAACCAAAAATAGAAAAAGAACCAGGACTACAGCCGTTAAAGACTATCCGTCAACGAATCACTTCCCGGACTCGGGAAATGATCCCTGACAGTTGACAGATTACAGGAAAAAGTTACGAATCTTTGTTCCCGCAAATCCTCAGTCTCCCCATACTCAGTGTTTCCCCCGTTCGCAATCCTCCATAACCATCAACTTCATCTTTCCCATCCTTAATTTAACTTCCCAAAAGTCACTTTTTCCGGATATAATTGAGGTGGGTCGTTCGGAGTCAGGCCCATGATGGGTCCAATTTCATTAATGAAGGAAAAATTGATCCTCAGATTAATTATTTTCTTGGGGTTCTTGGTGGTGTTGTTGTTGGGATTAATTGGGGGCGTTTCTGGGTCAGAGATTTTGAAGGTGCCGAATACGAATTTAGTTGGTGGTCAATCTGATCAATCTCCGGCAAGGCGGACTCTTCTGTCACTTTCTGAGTGAGTTTTTTGTTTCCCGTTTGTGTGTGTGGGTGTTTTTTTTCTTCTGTTGATTTTGAGGTAAATTGGGGGGTTTGGGTTCTGTTGAATTGTTGCTGCTTTTGATAAAGGAAATGCTAGGTATCCAGACTTTTTGCTTTCCAACCTAAGTGACTGCGCATGTGATTGGTGTATTTGTGGCTCCAAGTTTGTTTGTTTGTTTGTTTTTTTTTTGTTTTATTTGGTTTTGTTTTTTTGCATTTGAAGTCCTAAATTTGTTTCTAGGTGTTGAGTTTCCTTGAATTGGTAATTTGGTCTGTTTTTTTGATAAAGTTTTGTTTTGGTAATACTTTTTAGAAATGTCTTTTTCTAAAAAATAAAAATATTCTTTTGAAGTCTTAAAATTTGTTGGTATGGGGATTGGAAACCTACAACAATGTTCTTTAAAGATACATGTGTGGTTGGGTTTTTTTGATAAAGTTTTGTGAATTTTGATAGAACGTATAAAATTCATCCTTGAAACTTACTTTTATCAGTTCCAGTCTTCCAGAGAAGTTCATTGTCTTTAAATGATGGACTAGATTATGGTTTTCAAGCCCAGTTATTCCAGGTTCCAGCTTGACAACATTAGTTAAAAACACATTTTTTACTTCTAAGTATGAAATCTGATGTATCAATTATCTGTTTCTTAGAAAAAATTCTAGTCCATCATTCCGGGGCAATTCATCAGTCTAATGTTCTTGAACTTCCCATTCGCAGTCAGACATTTGGTTTTCTCTTAGTTGATTTATTCAAGTAGCAGTGCTGAATATGTCATTCGTGTATTATATCAGTTAAAGTTGCCTTCACTTAGCTACCAATCACGTTACTTAATTTTACTTGTATTTGTGAAGAATAAGACTTGGTATGGTTAAGTTATTGATCACTATCTTTAACACTCGTTAATGTGATTATAGATACTCTCTCAAATTACATGACCATGGGAAACTAATTTGTCAGTGCCTTCATGTTTTCTCCTTTAACACTTAACAGTGAACATGACACTCTGCTAGTTGCTGCCTTGGATGGGACAATAAATTTGGTGGATCCGAAATCTGCTACAGTGCTCTGGTCCTTTGCATCCGGATCATCAATTTACTCTTCATATCAGGCTCCAGTAAACCACGATAATGATTCGGAAAATGCTTCCACGCCTGGAGGCAGTTATTTTGTGGATTGTGGGGATGATTGGAAGTTGTTTGCACACACTGAGCTTGGAAAAGTTGTATGTCTCTGAAACGTGGGCATACCATTTTGATTTAAATTTTTCGTAGCCTTCCCTACTATCAACATACTCAAGTTGCATATTCACATTGAAGACATTTGCTAGCTAGGCTTTATATTTTAAAATGAAGATATTGTCAAAGATGAATACAGTTAGTGTACCACCAAGATTACGGGTAGGGGTGGCAAATCGGTCGTGCTGGGCCGTTATCGGGCCGGCACGATAACAACACGACACGATAAGCACGAACACGAAAATGACACGATAAGCTTATCGTGTTTAATATTAAAACCCGAACACGACACAATAGACACGATAAGCAAAAAAAGTACGATTTATTTAGTCAGACCCGTTAAGCCTAATAAACATTATAAAATATATAATTTTGATTTTTTAATACATATTTTGAAAATTTATCAATATAAATAGTCAAGTAGTTTAATAGTCATAATTTTCAAATGATAAAACTATAAAATAATCATGAAAATAGTTCGAAAGAAGTGAATAACCCCAGTAAATTTTTTAAAATATATTTTAAAAGCATATATATTTTAGTTATCGTGCCTTACCGTGCTTATCAAGCCAACCCGATAACAACTCATTTTTTATTGTGCCTTATCGTGTTGGCCTTATAACGGCCCGAACCCGATAAGCCCCAGCCCAAACCCTATAATTTTGTGCCGTGTTTGTGTCGACCAATCGTGTCGTGCCTCAAATTGTCACCCCTAATTACGGGTTGTCAAGTCTCCTAGCTGCCATTTTAATAGTTACAGGCTCAATACAGTTAATAAACTCTTAGAATTGATCTTGTACATAAATTTGTAAGATTTGACAAAAATTCTTATATACCATAGTTTTCTCATTTATACATCTGTTTTTGTCATGTGTGGTGCAGCATGAGTGCAACCAGAAATTTCTAAGAAGAATTACTTGAAACCTGCTATGTCCTAAGCTCGAGTGGCTTGCACCAAAGCGATACAATGGATTTCTCTGCATCATTTTTTTAGCGGTTTG
The DNA here is from genome assembly GCA_013146195.2 of Codonopsis lanceolata. Classification (NCBI taxonomy): domain Eukaryota; kingdom Viridiplantae; phylum Streptophyta; class Magnoliopsida; order Asterales; family Campanulaceae; genus Codonopsis; species Codonopsis lanceolata. The sequence continues at coordinate 98,651,251 of CM028377.1, forward strand.
ACCTGCTTTGCATTTTAGTTTCCTTTGCACAAGAGGCCAAATCCTACTTTGGCAGTAGTGCCACCCTCACACAAATGACAAATAATTACTCCATCTGAAAATTATAGGCCAAGTTTAGCTAGGTCCAGAGGTTAAGAAGAAGTGTTTCACTGCATAAATTAAACTTCTTCCATAACTGAGCCCAGGTAGTTGGATATATCGAGTTGTTTTGAACATCTTGTTTAATCCTCATGTCAATAATAAGATGGATGGCAATATCTAAAAGATTTGAACAAGATGCATATTTGGAAAAGGCAATCATTATCCCTATTTGACTTCTCAGTAGTTGGATTATCAAGTTGTCTTAAGGTTCCTTATAATTTTGGAATGGAGAGGGTTTCATTAGTTTATGTTTATAGGTTAGAGACATGCAGAAATCATCAGGATTTCTAATTCCCAAAGTTCAATTGCTGTTGATGCTCCCTGTCTGTCAGTCACACAGCGTTTGTATCTCTTAATCCATCCTTCGTTTTTACTTATCAAAAAAAAAAAAAAATCCATCCTTTGTTTAAATTAAGAGGAGTTAGAGATGCATGTTTTCCTTTGTGGGAAGAAAATCTGTATTTCTAGGTATACCCTATGCACAAATATTTCTCGGTATCCGTTTTCGTGACCTGGGTGGTTGGTTATCAATCAGTGTGACATTAGACCCTATCAGATACAATGTGCCCTTACCTTGCTTGTATCTCCCTCGTGTCCTATCTCGTCTTGTCTGTTTTCATGCTTCATAACGCAACCCTGATCTATCTTTTTACTTCTTTTTTTTGCTAAATAAAAGATAATATTATATACGAAAAGCGTCAAAACAGGTGACGCGTCCTTTGTACACTAGATGTATACTCATAAAAAAACTACTAATCGATCGAGAAACTATTAACAAATTCTACAAAAGAGTAGCTAGGAGAATTATTCATTCCCTCGGTCTCAGAACATCAAAAAAATAGTGTGAAGCTGTGTGTCTTTCAACTGAACCAAGGACCCTTCCTTATTCTCAAAGACCCTACTATTTCTCTCCCCCCAAATGGTCCAGCAAACAGCCAAAGACCCTGCTATCTTTTTACTTTTCTCATTTTGTTTTATTTTTTTGGCATAACAGATCTTAGATGGGTTCCTTGGCTTGTCTGTGTCCTGTGAGGGGTAGCTTAGTTTATGTCTTTTGACAGATTCAGCAATCTTGTCCGTTTCAATTAGCTTTGTGGTGATAGATACTGGAAAAGTAATGTGGATTACATGATATACATAATGGGATTTGAAACACCTAATAATTGATGTTTTTAGAAGTTAATTTTTATTCTTTATCATGCATGCATTTCTTTCTGTGACACTAAGCAACTAAATACTTCTTATTCACAGAATCTCGATATGAGTGCCGAAGAATTTCTCAGGATCACACCGCACATTGCAGAGGATGGAGGCGTTGTACTTGGTTCCAAGAAAACTACTGTGTTCCTAGTTGATGCGAAGACCGGAAGACTAATATACACTTATAAGCTGTCTGATTCTCCAACAACATCACTGACCAATGAAGAGTTGGGTCCCCATTTTAATAAATCTATCGAGGAATGGGAAATGTCGAGTCCAGTGAACCTTAAACCCGACGAGCTGCCTCTTTACATCACAAGGACAGATTATTTACTGAAGTCGTTTGCTGGAAACTCTGGTAAAGTTCTGTGGAATGTGACTGTTTCAGATATTGGTGCTGCTTTTCTTTGTCAAGATATGGAGAATCCATTTAGTGGACATCCTACCAACTTGGGAAATGAACTTCCATCTGAAAATGGTGCTTCTTTCAATTTGCCGTTGTCATGCCAATCAAAAGCTGTTGTGTTGCGTCTACGTAGTCCTCGTATGTTAGATTCTCTTTCCATGGCTGGTAGGCTACCGGAAGTCGATCATCATGAAGATCTGATGCTGCCGTTTCCTTCAGCAAATGACATGCTCCCTTCCCCACCAATGATGGAGAACTTTCTAGACTTTTACCACAGCAATGATGTTGAGGCTGTGCTTTCTTTGCCTGCAGAGATTAAGAAGTCCGGAAACTCTAGTCGACAAGACGTAAAAGTGCTTTACAATTTACTTTCTGGAGGGACTAGGATATTGCCCTTGATTCCTTTTATTCTTATTTATATTGGCTATATTACCTATCACCGCTCCATTGTGGCTGGTAAGTCGACTGAGCAGCAAGAAGGCTTAAAAACAAAGGCTGCATCTTCTAAACGGAAAAAACTTCGGAAATCGGGAAAGAGTAAAGCCTCCTCGTCTGATGAGGATAGATACACACAGATTGATCAAGAGTCAAAATCGTTCCTAAATTTCAATCAAATGATCGATTGTGATGGAGACGGGCGTACTATAGGTAAACTATTTGTTTCATGCAAGGAAATTGCTAAGGGAAGTAATGGCACCATTGTCCTAGAGGGAATTTATGAAGGTCGTCCAGTTGCTGTGAAACGTCTTGTTAGGGCCCACCATGATGTGGCCTTTAAAGAAATTCAGAATCTTATTGCATCTGATCGACACCCAAATATTGTCCGATGGTATGGAGTGGAATACGATCAAGACTTTGTTTATCTTTCATTGAGCGGTGTACTTGTAGCCTCAATGACCTAATCCAGATGTACTCAGACTCGTCAGAGAAGCCGTCATGTACAGATGGCCAACCTACGAAGGCTATGACAGAGTATAAAGTCCGGTTGGATTTGCTGAAAGGTGTTTTGCAGGACTTTGGATTGTGGAGAGCAAATGGTTACCCCTCTCCTTTATTGTTGAAATTGATGAGGTCAGCTCAAGCTTTTATGATGGAACTGGTTACTAAGTTAATTCTTATAATATCTCTATCCAATCAATCGAATTAAGTTAAATAAGTTTCTGAAATTTGTTTATCAATCTATAATGCAGGGATGTGGTATCGGGGCTCGTGCATTTGCATGAGTTGGGAATAATTCATCGAGACTTAAAGCCTCAAAATGTGTTGATAATCAAGGAAAGATCGTTGTGTGCAAAGCTTTCTGATATGGGCATTAGCAAGCGTCTTGTCGGGGATATGTCATCCTTGGGTCATCATGCAACTGGCAAGTAACCTCAACTATTTTTATGTAAGGCTTAACTACTGCATGAATTTTGCTTTATGTTACATGAAATTTTGGGTTGATTCTATCCTCTTTCAGAAAGTCAAAAGTTGTTTACATATGTTTACAGAGTCCTATTATGGGCATGAAATATATTGACACAAAAAAATGGCACGAGTGACCACTTAACGTTTGAAATTCTGACAACCATTCATCTATATACCCCATTTTGAGATGAATTTGCAGCAAGAGACCCTAAAAGACTAATGATTCACAAGCTAGTAAATTTTTAGTTTGAGTTTTTGCAGTTCAGTATTTAATTGATCATTTATGACAGGTTATGGCAGCTCGGGATGGCAAGCACCTGAACAGCTTCTTCACGGACGGCAAACCCGTGCAGTCGATCTGTTTAGTTTAGGTTGTGTCCTCTTTTACTGCATTACTGGTGGTAGGCATCCATTTGGGGACCACCTTGAAAGAGATATCAATGTTGCAAAGAACCAAGTGGATCTTTTCTTGGTCGAGAATATACCAGAAGCTGTGGATCTTTTCTCTCATTTATTAGACCCTTGTGCTGAGCTTAGGTAAGAATATTATTCTCAGACAAAACTAGTCACTTATTTTGTTCTTTGATAACCACTTCACCCCATTGATTATGCTATTTTGTATTGTTTGGTGCATGTCTATATATGAATGATTTTAAAACCAACAATGAAAAATTAACAATGAAATTATTTTGTAGTATTTGGTGGCCTAGTTATTGGGTGCCACAGGTCATTTGTTACTGTTGTATCAATATGCACTTAAGAAAACCAGGGTCCTCTTTACTAGAAAAATTCTACTCCCTCCGTCCCAAAATAAGGGTCCCTTAAAAGTGTTTTGCAAAAATTAAGGAAGTTGACTATTAGGCCATTGTAGTAGCACATATAAATGACTCCCTTTGTGTTCATATTATCATATTGCAAGTGCATTTTGAGACATGATACATAGCAGAGGTGTATTTAGTATATACAAAAAGGGCGCTCATTTTGGACAAAAAAATAATCAAGAAGGGAAACTCAATTTGGGACGGAGGGTGTAGTACTTGAAGAATTCTAAACTAGCTTGAGCTCATGCTCAGATCATTTTGTAACTTGTCGAGCTGAATTCGAGTGGTGGCTACTAGTCCTGTGACAATATATTTAGTTTTCTAGTTTGTATCTGCTTTGAACCACTCAACTTATATGACCAGGTTGAGCTGGCACATCAGCTCCTTCCGAGCCTAAATGTGTTTCGAGCTCACTCATTTACTTAACGAGCTATTGATGAGGCGTGCAGTCAAGTCAACAAGCTTTATTTACAGCTCTACTTTTCCAGCCCAAAAATCAAGTTTGTATACAGTTTGACTATGAAATAGCTAGGTTTCCTTTTATGGTACGACAATCCTCACTGAGGAGTCATGGTACATTTTTTGTTTGGAGCTTTTGCGTGGATTTCTTGGCCCTGTATGTAATCACCCTTTGTTTATGTGTAAGAAAGAAAAGGAGTCATAATAACAAAACTTTATCATTACTTTTCTTTTCATTTATATTTAGCTGTTTCCTATCCTCTGTTGTCAGGCCGAAGGCATTGGAGGTGCTGCATCATCCTATGTTCTGGAATTCCGAGATGCGGCTGTCATTTCTTCGTGATACTAGTGACAGGGTAGAACTAGAAGACAGGGAAGCCAATTCCAGTATTCTAAGAGCAGTAGAAAGCACCGGATCAGTGGCTTTGGGTGGCAAATGGAATGAAAAGATGGAACCTGCATTCATTGCTAACATTGGACGTTACAGGCGTTATAAATATGACAGTGTTCGAGACTTGCTGCGAGTGATGCGAAACAAGTTAAATCATTACAGAGAACTGCCAAAAGAAATCCAGGTTTGTCTTCGGAACAACTAAAGAGGAATTTTCTTCCAATGGGAGGGCTGTTTCATAGACCGAGCCAGCCTAGCTAGGCTCGGTTCTTGTTGAGTTCGAGTCAATCTTGAACATGAATTTTGGCTCAAGGTATTAACGAACCCATCTCAGCTGTATAAGCTTGGAAATCACAAAATACATACTCCTCTGTTCTCAAAGAGGAGTGTCCCTCTAGAATTTTCTTGTCCTGAAATGAGTGGCGTATTTCTTATGAAATTTACTAAATTCACCTTTGCAACTAGCATGTCCTAGTTTGCACTTGCGATGCTAAAATATCGAGACCAAGGGCATTCATGTATACATGCTTGTAAAATTGCCTGGAAGTCAGCTTTCGTAATTTCTATGAAAAACTAAAATGGACTCTCGTTTGGGACAGAGGGACTGAGGGAGTACAATATATGTACTTAGACTCGAGTATAGCACTGATTGTTTATGCTCGTTCCTGAAATAATCGAGTCAACTTGGCTCATGTATAGCTGGAGCATGATTAAAAGTAAAAGAGCCGAGGTCGAAGCTTGGCTCGTTTACAGCCCGGCAGTGACTTTTTCTGTTGAGTAGGTCTCTTGTAAGATCGTCTTACGGATCTTAATTCGTAAGACAGAGCCTCACTCTCTCACAACTCAACCCATCAACACACGGTGGGTTGGGTTAAGTGGATCCGTTTTACATAAAATACCCGTAATACCCTTAAAGAATGTCTTTCCTAAGTTTTTGCCTTTTCTGTTTTTGTTTTATTTTCTTGTTTGGAAGTGCTGAAAGACTGAACTAATGTTGAATACAGGAGCTTTTGGGAGCAGTGCCGGAAGGGTTTGATGAGTATTTCGCGAGTCGATTCCCGAAACTCTTGATTGAGGTATACAAGGTTATGAACAGATACTGCAAGGAAGAAGAATGGTTTCAGAAGTATTTGAACAGTGATTGATGTAGTGTAACTTAAATTTTTCTTGATGCTTTACTTTGGAGAATCGAATAGAATAGATGTTCAAGGGGATGAAGGCTCTATCTAATATCTATATAAACAGGTCACTCGTAACCTGCTTAGGCGCCGTGCATTGTATGCATGTAAATTTAGCTGTACTATGACAATGTATGTAAACACTACTATACTATCCAATGCCACCAGGGAAAGTTAATATTTCAATAGCTTTCTTAACGGAGTATTTCAATAGTTTCCATTAAGTTTGAATAACTTTCAATTATAGAATAGAAATGGATGTTGTTAGCGAAAATTTAATGGAATATTTCAATAGCTTTCCATTACGTTTGAAAACTCTAGAAATTAGGGTTAGGGATCTTTGTGTCTAATATTTTGGATCTTTGGTTTTATAGTTAGGACTTAGGATTTAGGGTTTGGGATATCAGGTTTAAGATTTAGAATTTAAACCACTCTGGATTGTTTTTTCTGGAAAATGAATAATTGTTATTTTTTTCACAAACATATCTAATGCGCTCATCATTTTGTAATATTTTTTTTTGAAAGTACGCTACCTTTTCAAGTCATTAACCATTTATAATATAACTATGACAAAAACTTTAGTAAGATGGTCTAACGAATTTTTTTGTAAGATGAATTCTTCTTACCCGACCCACCGTGTGTTGGTGAGTTGAGCTGTGTGAGAGTGGAGCTCCGTCTTACGATTAAAATCCGTAAGACGGTCTTACATGAGACCTACCCAACTTGTTAAGTTTTGACCGAAAGTTTACATAATTTTATTTGTTTTTGCAAAGTCTTAAAAGTAGCAATTTGTAATATTCTTAAGGATAATATAATTTTTTGGTCCTTGAACTATACCAATACTATGCGTTTGGTCCCTGTATTTTTTTTAAAATGTGTTTGGTCCCTCAATTCGATTTTTTTTTGTCAATTACCCCTTCCTACCGTTACCGTTACTAAAAAAATTAGCATTGGCTAACTTTTTAAAATGTCCAAATTATAAGGAGTTAATGTGTCAAAAATTAAACACTCAGGGAGGAGGCATGAACATCGATAAAAAATAAAAGAAGGGCGACCTTGTCTTTCAACTCTCTCTCTCTCTTACCATGCCTGTCTAGCTTCTTCATCCAACGCCATCCTCCATTGTCAATCCGGCCACCTCCCTCTACTTTGGTGAGTTTGTGAAGAAAACGATGGCGAGGTTTACTCTTCAATCCTCCATTGTCATGTTCTGAGGTTTACTCTTTAATCCCTCCATTGTCGTCTCGTCTTCACTTCTTTCTCGATTTCTCTTCCTACCGAACTCAGTTCGATCTATCGGTTCTCGCTTCTTCCCTAGCCGTCTCATCTTCCCGAGCTCTCTCACCATCTCCATCTCCATCTCCATAGATGTCGCTCTCTTCCGGCTTTCCGATTTATCTTCCTACCGGAACTCGATTCGAGATCTATCGGTTCTGCTTCTTCCTAGCCGTCTCATCTTCCCCGAGCTCTCACCATCTCCATCTCCATCTCCATAAATGTCGTCTCTCTTCCAGCCGCTTTCTCCGATTTATCTTCCTACCGCCGGAACTCAAGTTCAGATCTATCGGTTTGTGCTTCTTCCCTAGCCGTTTCACAGATCTCTCTCTCCATCGTGACTATTTACAGATCCAGCCGACCACGCCATCTCACATTAATTAGCCCCGCCCCGACCCCCTCAGCAGCAGCGAACACTAAACCCAATTTCATTAGGCTGCATAACCTCCAACATCTGTGAAAACCAGTGAATCCCTTTGTAGGGAAAACCTTTTCGACAAGAAGATATCATCGATGTCTATGACACAACAAGATGCGGTCTAATTTTCAAGTTGACCACATTTTGTGTATGTATCCAGCAGGGAATTACTGATAATTCCATCAAAACCAAGGCCAGATTTAAATATTTTGGCATGAATGCTTGAACACAGTCTGTGTTTCGGTCTGTCATGCCTCATCCCGAGTGTTTAATTTTTTTGACACATTAACTCCCTATAGTTTGACATTTTGAAAAGTTAGCCAATGTTAATTTTTTAATAACGGTAACGGTAAGAAGGGGCAATTGACCAAAAAAACCGAATTGAGGGACCAAACACATTTCAAAAAAAGTACAGGGACCAAACGCATAGTATTGGTATAGTTTAAGGACCAAAAAATTATATTATTCTATTCTTAATATAGTTTTTAATGAATGAAATTTCATTTCTAAAACATATAAAGTTATGTTAAATTTTGATTTGCTTTAGTAATATGTTCACGTTTAAATATAGTAAGTAGACTTACTAACATGCTATACAAATATTTATACCTTGAAAAAATATATATATAGATAGAAATACAATCTTAAAACGTCTAATTTTTCAAGTGACTTTTTTTTTAAATAGAGGAAACTATTACACTCGAGCGTTATAGCTTAACCATAACTTTTGAGTTCGAATCAGAAGAATGTATGTTTTTACCACTCATGTGGTCTTACCCGATTCTGGGATTAGTCTTGGAAAACAAAAAAAAAAACATATATTTTTTCGGAAGTGGCCCTTAGTTGACTGCTTATTACTAAGGGTCCGTTTTGAAGCATTGATTTTGAATTCAATAAATATTTAAATTTTATAGAATTTAAATAACTTATAATTTGCTTTCAAAATCATAGCATTTTCATTGTTTGGATAATGTGTGGAATTCAATTGTAATTCTACATTATAATTAAAATAAAACTTCAATAATATGTCAAATATCTAGTTTGGTTTAGTGGTATATAGTTGTTGGTTATTTTGAATGACAAGGATTCAAGCTTTAGTAACAACAAAAGTATAAAATTTGTACATTTTAGAAAATAAATACTCCTAGCATATAGTGGTGGTGGTTAACGGTGGCGGTGAGTGGCAGCCGGCGGAGGTAGTTGGAGGAGGTGGCAGCAGTGGCGGGGATTGATCGGAGGTAGCGGCGGTGGCCGGAGGTGGTGGTGGTGTCCGGAGGTGGTTGCCGGAGGTGTTGGCGGCAACGGGAGGTGGCACAAGTGGTGGTGATTGAAAGTTATTTTGGTGGTGGTAAAAAGATGATGATTTGTTATTATGTAATAATTGATGAAAATTTAGAATTTAAAATATTAGTATTTGGGATGGAATTAGTTTTATTGAATTGAATGAGTTAGAATTTCAACACAATTCCAATTCCAAATTTAATTTATTGATACACATATCGGGAGAAAATGCCCAGTTAGGAAGGACATTTGCTAAGGTTGATCAACAAAATAAAAACTATAAAACAAAATTTTACAAGATCAAAAAAAGAAAGTGTAAACTTGCATCAAGATGAAGATGACTATGTTGCATTGTTGAAACTAACACTTGTTTGAAGATATATCTCTATGGATGTCCTTGAAGCTATTTATCGATGACGACGCATCTTCTCCGATGACGACGCATCTTCTCCGTTACTCCTAGTTGAAGTCCCCTCCGATTGCCTTCGCTTGGACCGGGCTCTTACAGACTCTTCTTTTTTGTCCACAAACGAAATGAATGTTCGAAGCCGTCTCGATTGTAGGCTTCGACCAGATGACACAGAATCATCTCCGGTATAATGTTTGATATACTGACGTATCATCTGTATGAAATCTGTATGAAATATATGAAGAGAGCCAGGAAACAAGCGAGTCCACATATGAGAAGTAGGCCTTTGAAGCTATTCAGCTCAAGGTGGTCCACTTCAAGCGTTGCTCCTTGTGAACTGCAAGCACTTCTCATCAGCCATTTGTCATGGATTCGCTGTAGTTCCCCGTTTTCCGAGAGTTTGAGCACGGCAGTTGACATGTCAACTGCTAGAGGAGAGTCCCGGGGGAAGGCCTGATACGAATTGAAGAGAAAAGTCTTAAAATTATAAACCAAAATACTGTGTAACATAAAAAAGAGTCCATCTAATATATGCAGGCTTATTCCTCCCAGCATAGCATTTGAAAGGTACTAATGAGAAGAAAACTTACAAATCCCCACCCGTTTTTGGTGAACTCTCGACCCACAATGCTGAATTCACAACGAGTTGAGAGGAAGAGCTCTATATACGGACGTTCATCAATCACTGCAGCAACACCGCCATTATTAGGGCCATTTTTCAAGGCTCTAGCATAGTCTTCTGGCAAGGTGAGAGGAATAAGTCTAGACTCATGAATACCAAGTTCTTCGATCAAATAATTACGGACGAATGAACCCTGCTGGTAACCAATCGGGTCAAAGCTTGCTTGTAAACTATCAATTCCTTTAATAGGTGAAGAAAGCTTCTGCACTGTAAGGATTGAGGTCAGACTTGCGGTGTAGCTGGACTTAATTATCAGAATCACAAATAGCCAGAGGAAAAGTACGACTCGACCAAGGGTGCTCATTGTGTTTTCTCCTGCATAAATCAATGAAGTAGAATTTGCATTATGTTGCCAAAAAATTCCTTCAATGGAAAGTGGATGATTATAAAGTCATTTTAGTTCACTTACTGTGCGAGAAAAATAGGGTTGAAAAGCTAAACCTGCAAAGGCAGAGAACGATTATAAGCAACCAAAAAATGCAACTTTTAAATAAAAAGAATACCCCAGAGCATGCGGCATTTGACTACTGACATTGCAGAGTTTGAGAAGGGTAGGCAGTGTAAGCAGAGAAACTGTTTCCCGTAGCCAGATCCCATAATATATCTGACCACAACGGAGCAACCTTATCGATGTGCCAAGGCATAAAAACAAACACAATTTCTTCATTCTGGGTACTTTGTTGTTACTCGTGTTCTTTGACATAAAGTCAATACATTACGAGGGAAATTCAAATTTATGATTCTATGGATGTGAAGTGTGAAATTTACTAGATTTTCCCAATTGACAAGAGAGAGCCACTTCTGTACTGCAGTTTTGTTGGAAAAATAAAATAAAATTATATATATATATATATATATATATATATATATACACACATATATGATGCTAAGGGAGTAAAAAGGTATTTCATCAACGCTCACCACAAGACTGTGATCATTTGTTTTCTAGGAGGGCCACGAAATTCATCGTTAATCCGGTGCTCTAGAATCCAAATGACAGCGCCCACGATTAGGAAAAATATTCCCGTGACACACCACATTCTAGCAGTGAAGGGTCTCAGGAAAGCCCAAGTACCAGAGTTCAACTTCCTTACTGGTGCGACCACTACCAGCCCAGATTCTGTATACGGTTGGGTGAAGTCAGCCATTCTTGTTCGATTAGTGATAATTGCAATGTCACCTATCACAGCATCATAGACCTGTACTGAAAAAAGTAAATAAGAAGGCAACATCATTCTGTTGAGAAGCTTCTGGTTAGAATTTCTAGACAAAAACCATTAAGGTGTTGTATATACGGCCATCAATGCAATGTACAACACTTTGATAATTTCAGTTTTTCTATAGCATTTTCCTATGGCATCATTATAACAAATATTCTGTGTTAACACTTACACCAGCATTCATTAAGCTCACAAGCTCCGTGCAACTTGGGTTGTTACGACCGTCTCCATAGGAATATAACTTGTATGGGACAGCATATGGCAGCAAGTTGAGGGCAGCTGTAAAAACATCAATGCAGTAACCTTTGAACATATCAGTACCAGATATTTTCCCAACAAATTCCTGAAAGCTGACTCGATTAGGTACTGCAATTCTTAATTGCTTTCCATTCTGTGGGAAAACCCATCCGCGAGGCTTTTCTATTGTTTGTCCAGGCCAGACCACACTATATAGTTTCTCAGATGAGCTAGATTGATTAAGTGGCTTCATGTAGAGTTCTTCCGGAGGAACAACTGACAAACCCGAGTAATTTGACCAATACCCGATTCTCCTAACACCTGTACCAATCACATTAAGAACTTCAAAAGCAGGTCGAACAAGGTTTTTATCAGAAGTATACTCAATTTTTCCGGTTACCCCAGTGAAATTTGCCTTTTGAATGCAGTCAAGCAATAACTTCCCTCCATTAAAGACTCTCAATGCATCTAGATTCAAGCTTTTCTCTCCATGTAAATCTTTTAACCTAGAATCCTTAGAAAAAGAAATATTTCCACCCTGATCAAGAAAGGCGTTAATGGCATGAGCAAGAAGCCAAACAGTGTCATAAGCATACAAGCCGTAAGTACTCAAAGCAATGGATCTACTTCCACCACCTTTCTCTTTACTTGTCAAGTTGCTCCACCTAGAAATGAACTTCTTTTTCGTTTCTGAATTTGGTGTGTATGTCCGTAAAGTAATAACTCCTTGTACATCATCAATTTTCTCGGGAAGGAGGGGAAAGCTACTCTCTAAGAAAGTTGAAAGCCAATTCGTGGCTATCCAAACATACCCATGATCCATTATACCGAGATGTTGTGCAATAGCAAGAACATCGATCCCCGATTCAGGATAAGTATGAACAACAATAATTTGAGACTCCATTAAAGCAACCTGCACCAAGACATCTCGTATGTCAGCTTGGGTTGCCATGGGTTTCATAGGAGCTTTATAAGAGATTTTACACCGTCTTGCTGCTAGTTGATCTGCTAATGAAGTTATTCCATTCCTCCCGTGATCATCATCAACATAGAGTGCGATTACTTGTCTCCATTCGTAGTAATCGATTATGTCCGCCACTGCAGCCATCTGAAACAGATCATTTTGATTTGTTCGCACAAAAAAAGGGTACTGAAGTGAAGATAAGGTGGGATCTGTGGCTGTAAAAGATAGTAGAGGGACTTGGAGCTCATTCACCACATGGGAAATCATATGAGCTGCTACCGAAGATTGGGGGCCTATTATGGCCACGTTTTCATTCCCCATGAACTCTAGAGCTGTAATTAGATTTGAAAAAAAGTCACAACATTAAAATCACATGATAAAATCAAAAGTTTAATATTTGTAATTTCAGTCATCAATTGTTATAGAAACACCACCCAAAAGGTTGCATATGTGGTGCTTCTTGGAATCGTTTCAGGAATATCAAAAAATAAGCAAACGTGTTTGCCTATTCTACCACTTTCTATCTTATAAGGCAAAAGAAACTAGCAATTCGAGGGTATTCAAGAAAGGTCTTAAATAGGGTTGTTTAATGAATCAAGACAGCTCAAAGACTCGTTGAAAGCTCGACTATATAAGGTCGACGCTCATGTTAGATTGTAGAGTCGAGCTTGAACATGATTTTAGACTCGACTCACAATTGACTCGTTTAAAGCTCGACTTGGCTCGACATTCATGTTGGTATAGAGTCAAGCTTGAACCTGATTTTAGGCTCGAGGTCCAAAGGAGCCCAGCTCGTTGACTCAAAATAATTTGATAATCCCAAAATATAAACTCCATCTGTCCCAAAAAGATAGTCTCATTTGACAAGTCAAACCTTTTTGAATTATAGTTTTACTTGCTTGTACCTCCTTTAAGTTGCACTAAAGTTAATTATATATATTGAGACTACATTTATGGGACAAACCAAAAGGAAATAAGGACCTTTTTTTTGAGACAGGGACTACAAAATAAGCACATCTTATAGGAATTTTGAGTAACTTTTCGACTTAGGATTCAGTAAAGCTCGAGCTTCACTTAGTTATAGCTCTTTCCTGAAGTGAGTGAGTCGAGCTTGAACATATGCTGCTTGCCTCGAGCTCGAACTCTGAAATCTCAACTCGTCTCATTTACACAACTATTGTCCTCTTATTAGAAGTACTCAAATGAGGAAAAGCAATTTAGATAAAGAGCAAGGAGTGTTATAATGGCGTACCCTCAACAATACTCAAAAACGCACTATAATTGGAGTCGTGCATAGTTAGTTTGAGCTTGGTTCCAGAGAGAACATCTGGACTAGAATTCACGTCCTCTATTGCAGCTTCTAGTGCAACTTTTGCAACCCTGCCAACGATACTCTCAAAACTGAATAAAGATCCAATGCTCACAACATCGGGTCTTTCAGAAGCATTTGCATCAAGCCCATTACAGGAACATCCATTGAGATAAACCGTTAGCACCAATATCCAAACTAGATTCATGAGCATTTGTCTCATCAAGAACCCTAGTTTCACCCTGTAATGCAAAGAAACAAAATCAATGACTAGCTTCAACATGAGAAATCTGGAATTGATGTTCATAACTGAAACGGAAATGGAAGGAAAATTCACAAGTAAAAGCTGTCAGATACTTGTGAAAAAAAATCCACAAACAAAACATAACAATTTGACGTACATTTTTTTTTCAAACATAGCAATTTGTAATACTTAATAAATACTATGAATTACATGTTTTATGATTTTGAAAAAAAAAAAATTAAAAAAAATTATATGGCGAGTTTTCATTTGAAAGATATTCGGTTTGACTCAAAAAGTCAAAACACGACAATAATTTAGTTACGGAGGGAGTAATAAACAAGTGTGGAATGTTCAAGCAAAGTAATAACACTATATAAAGAAATTTAATTTGTGAGAATAAGCTTCAAGAAACATAAGCAAAAACCAGCATTATCAAAACCCTAATCAGCATAAGCACACAAAACCAAGTATATTCAAGATTTCAAGGCAGTAGCCAAAAATTATACAGATTAATGCAACAACTATTACAAACATACAAAATTTTCACACTCAGAAGTGAATTGACTGGAAGCTCAATTTATGTTGGCATATATAGTAGACTGACTAGCAAGAATGAACAGAATCAAGTAGAAATTGATGCATCAAGCCATCAAGATTCAAGAAGAACCAGAAAAGTCAGAAGCAGATTCCAGAACAAGCTTATTTATGCTCTGTGTGTGTGTGTGTGTGTGTGTGAGAGAGAGAGAGAGAGAGAGAGAGAGGTTACATGGAAGATACATTTGGAAAGCATCTGCTGAAAGTCACAGAAGAGGCACGAGCAGAGGAGGGAAAAGGTCAAAAATTTTAATGAAGACACATGTTAAATGCCACTTTTTCAAGTGGAAGAAGTGCCAAAATATCTCTGCTTGTAATGATAATTGTCACTGTACTCATTTTTGGAAAAGAAGAACAAGTGGGTTGACTTGATCCTGGAGCTGATGAGTGATGAACAAAGACTACACATCCAAACAAATTTGTACTTGCATGCTTGAAAAGAGTGAAAATTCTCACCATGGGCCATGGCCATTCGCATCTGCACTTTAAAATCATCTTATTTGAACAAACAAAAGTCAAACGACACAATAATTTTGAAACAAAATGAATATTAATAAGTTATCCTATTTTAATAAAGAGAACAACATGGGAAATCGTTTCTAAATTAGTGTGAGGTTTTGAATTTTTGTAAGTCAAATTGATATTTTTGGGTAATGACACTTTAGGACCCTTGACTTTGGCTGATTTCAGTAATAGTTCCTTAAGAAATTTATATAACAATTGCATCCTAAAAGTTTTAAATTTTCATATCCTCGGTCCTTTCAATGGATGCTGTTAGCAGTTAAGTTGCAAATGTGTCTCTCACGTGCATTTAGGTAAGGACTAAAATAAAATATAAAAATACAATTAAGTCCCTAGGGTTTGAAAAATGATAAGGGTATAAATTTATGGGCAAGCTTCAAATATGGTCCCTATACTTGTATCTATTAACAAGTTTAGCTCCTTAACTAAAAAAGCTAATTAGATACGAGTATTATTACTTGACATGTAATTTTAATCAAATTTGGTCATTCAATACTTCTTTTCGTTAGGCTTTTAGTTAAATAGTCATGTGACTAGCACATGTTCAAAATTTCGAAATAATTATTGCCTTTTTTCTTGTAAACATACATGACTAAAATTCACAAAATTAATAAATATCCTTTTTCTTCTTGCTTCCTCTTAATATTTTCCTCAATTGAAGAAAAATCTAAGATAAAAATAATTTTCTAAAGTAGAACAGGTGGCCGAGACTTATTTGAGCAAGATCTAGGGAAGAGTTCAAAGTTCAAGGGGTCCAATGGCAATTTCTGAAAGTTGGTTCTGAGGTAGTTTTCATAGTTTTTCGTTAGTTTTTGTTACGCACTAGTAGAAATCATTTAATAGTCGACAACTTTAACGGAGCATAACTTTTACGCTCGGATGAATCACGGGGCCCACCACATATCAAATCGAAGCTCTCGACGAGATCTACAATTCTAATGTGGTGTAACCCGTAATGAATTTGTTTTAAGCCCAAAAAACGCTGTTTAAGTACTGTTACGGGCCTTGGAAGATTTCGGGTTTTTCGTCAATTCTTGTTTATTTATTCCTTTTAGGGTTTGGTTTG
This sequence comes from Codonopsis lanceolata, assembly GCA_013146195.2. Lineage (NCBI taxonomy): Eukaryota > Viridiplantae > Streptophyta > Magnoliopsida > Asterales > Campanulaceae > Codonopsis > Codonopsis lanceolata. The sequence continues at coordinate 98,667,475 of CM028377.1, forward strand.
TTTTAGGGCATAGAAATATCCTCTTAAACATTTGTTTACACAGTTTTGATAATTAATTGAATTGTCTTATTTTCATCGCTTTGTGTTTGAGAACCCTAAGCCGCCATAGGCTTGTTCGACAAGAATTTCTCGTTGTAAGAATTCTTTTAGATTGTTTCGCTGCATCATTTTCCCTATCATAAAATTTTATTTCTGCATAAATTATCTTATGATATTTCTAACTTTTGAATTTTCTTATTTGAGAAAGAATTTATATGGCATATAAAAGATCCATTTCACCTAATAAATTAAAAAATAAAATTACTAGTTGTGGTGCTTTAGCTTTAAAAAAAGGTCGTAAAATAAGCTTTAAAAATTTTTCAAGGTATCAAAACCTAAAGCCTTAGTAAGAAATAATTAAATAGAAGGGTGATAACCGGGCTGAAAAAGTTGGGCATCGCAATTCATAATTGAAGTCAGTCCAAATTTTGGCATCGCAAAGCTTCCGAAGCAAAAATTGGGCATCGCCAAATACAAAACCACAATTCTTTCAGTTGGACCCACTCATGATTCGTTTCCATAAGATAAATACATACACAGAACAAAAATGTTAGACTTACAACTAGTGTTGCCACTTGTGTTACAACTTGCCTTGTAAAAGGCGAAGTTGAAAAGTCAACTATGTCTTTATGAATGCAAGTTGTAACATTGATGGTAACACTAGTTATACGTGTAGCATTACTCTCTTTCAAAACCACAATTCCTACACCTACTTTGGCAAAGACTTGTTTTCAAAAATGAGGGAGCCCCAATCCTATTGAGCTACATTTGGTCTGCTCACGCGTTTTTCTTCCATCATCCCCAAATCCATTCTGTTTCTCTCACAATTCCCCCACGTTATTCTCATTCTCACAGAAATAAGTTTGTTAGTTTTCTCGTTCGTTCATGTTAGCATTGCCTCCTAGTGCTTGCCCCGCCAATTCAATGGCCTTTTATTGCATGCAGCCATTGACAATCCTTTCCCCAGAATCACGCTACGATGCCTGTGTCGGAGGCTACGATTATCTTATGGATGCCTCATCATTAATTTCCTTTGCGAAACTATTGGTTTTCCATCTCCACCACCCTTTAAATTAAACTTTGTAGATTATACCTTTACCTTAGACGCCTATCCCGATCGGCATAAAAGGGACATTTGCTAGAAGCCAGGATTGAAATATTATACAAATTACCCAACCTGCTCCAGAAAGACGGATGACCTTCTACTATCTAATTAGTGGGATCCGAAGTAGGTAGAGAATCAGTAGTGCTAGAACACAGTTCGGAGTGCCCTATTATGACTGATTAAGCTACGTGTAGATAGAAGATGTTTTCGTAACCTTGAGTGGATAGAGACGTGTTCCTGATTGATTGTATCATGAAGACTATGATGTGAAAATGCTACTCGAAAAATAATTAGCTGCGACTCGATCACACCTTCCAAAGCCCTTCCAAGTTCCAACCCTATTAATTAGGATGGAGCCTCCTTTGCGCCCACATGCAGATGAAGCCCTTTGCTTTTCTTCTCATAGAAAGACAAGTCCGCGTGAGATTGGAGGTCTAGGATTACAAAGAGGTGGAAGAGACAAGACGCTTACAACCAGACCACTGGCAGCCTCTAAAATCAATTGACGAAGGTTCTTTATCTCTCTTACTATAAAAGTCAAGTTTGTTTCTTACAATTTAATAGATGGACAAAAATAACCCTTCACCAAATAAACCACCCACCATTTAATTAAGGACAAAACAAGTAAATTTACCATGACAACAAATAATGTTTGGACAAAAATAGTCTCAAATATAATAAATCATCCACCATTAATTAAGGTCAAACAAGTAAATTTATCAGAGACTAATTAATTCCATTAATAATCAAATAATAATTTGATCACTTGACTTGTACATGTTTTAAAGTTAGGTCCTACAGTTTTGAATTCTATTTATTTCGTCTTGTATTTTTACTTTTTTATCAATTTCCCTCTCCTACCGTTATCGTTACAAATATCGTCAAATATTTTCTAAAATAACAAAAATACCCTTTCTCAGTCGAAAGACTAAAACTTTATTAGAAACTAAAAAATAATATGGTATTACTTTCTTAAATAATATGGTTTTACTAAGTAAAGACATTATAGAAGTAAATAAAAAAATGTTACTATAATAATAGATTTGTTAGTGAGTATCAAGATATTAAACAAAAATATGTAGCGTCTTTAGCTATTACCCATGAATAAGCTAAGAGAAGTGAGTTAAGAAAATGTGTCATAGTGTCAATAAGATGAAGAAAATGAAGAACCAATTGATGAATCTGTGGGTTTTGTTACAAAAGAAAGCAAAAATCTACAGTTTACTTCTTTGAATTTTCAAACTATTACAAGCAACCTTAAAAACTATCATACTGATCCTAACTTATAAATATTACAAACAAACTACTGTTAGTAATCACAAATAACTAGATTTAAAATATTTTACGCCTTCCCATAACTGGGTTCCAAACCTCTAACTTCTTTTGGTCTTAACTTACTTGCTCCTCTTCATTGAACTCGAAGTAGTTACGTGTGAGAATCTATCTACTCCCCTCCCCTGACTATCAACTTTCTTTTTTTTCTACCACAACTCTTATTTAAGTGAAAGAAATTGTCACCAATCAACATCCTTTCAAGTAGTTCCATCCTAAATTATATTCTCTCCTTGCTTAGTAATTTGACACCGAAAGTGGATAGGAAGTAAGAAATGAGAGACGTTCGAGAAAGAAGTCCGACTAATCAGAAGCTAAAGAGATTCTATGTTTCTATTTTAGCAAGGTGAAATGAATGTGTTTCTTGGTGATGGTGATGGTGGTGCTTACGATCACAGGGATGATGGTGTTAAGGGCGGTGATGACAGTGATTTTAGGGATGATAGTGGTGGATTAGATGAAATACATCGTTGTGAGATTTCCTAATCATCAAATTTTCAAATATCCATATGGGTTTGAGATTCAATTTGAAATTTTGAAAATTCAAAAAAAATTGAATTTGAGTTTGTAAAAAATGAAATGTAAGGTTGTGGTGGCTGTGTGTATATCATTGATGAGTTTTCCAAATGGGTTACTTCGAAGGAAGGAGTAAGGAATTAGAATAGGAAATAAAATCAATTCAAAAAATTAAATCTTGGACTAATGGTAAAATTTGAGGTGGTAGTGGTGGTGGTGGTGAGTCTATGAATGATGGGGTTGACGAAAGAAAGTGAGGGCTAAAAAATAAATTTTAAATTTCATTTTTTTGGAGTAATGCATTTTTGACAGGCTAAAGTCGCACGCCTACAAATTAATTACCAAGACAAGACTCGGCTACAGGACTGCAGTTAGGACAAGTCCAGGGTCGATCCACTGAAGAACGGTTATTCGGTTGCACAATTGTCACTTGACAAGATTGGGGGTTTGATTTGTGATTTATTAACTACCTAAGACAGGAATTAAAACTAAGTTGTAAGCAATTAAAGGCTAGCACTTCAGATTTGTCTCCGTCCCCGTTTATCAATCCAATATCATCGGTATAATTTCTTTCTCTTCCTCCCTATTCACTTGATCCGAGATGTATTTCAATCCCTATTTCTTCCTTATTAATGGTTATAAGCAGTGACACATTCACTTATTTCCTTAATCATTACCTAAACCTAACTGACACAGTCTAGGTTCACAATAACGATTGATAAAATTATAAGAAATTAAGATCAAGGAATTCTCTATTCTTTTGCAAATAGAACGAAATCTAGTTTTACCCCCTTTTCAATTTACCATGACACATGCATAAATCTCAAAGATGCTACTTGTGTAAAATCCTAATCTGACACAGACTTAAGATTAAACTAGCATTAAATCAATTGCAAGGGAAAAGAGGGTGATCAAATCTCAAAACCCTAAAAATCGATCTAGCAATTTAAAACAAGTAAAACTATGAATAGGGATTCAGGAGTAAAGAAATTAATACCTCAATTGAATTAAACAAACGGTTCGGGATTCAAATCCAAAGCAACGTAATTAAGCTTCCATGAAAACAGATGAAATCTCTAGAGAAAATTCGTAGGAGAAGAAGATCCTAATTCTGAAGTTAAAACAAGTATATATACTTGTTCCCAAAACCTAATTCTAAACTAAAAAGGAAAATCTCCAAAGAAAAAGGAAAGAGAATATTTAATAAAAGATATCCAAATACTCCTACCATCTATTACCAAAAATAACTAGTTTCCAAATCCTTATCTTTCACTTTGGTCCCTGAACCTCCAACCTTTCTTTCCTGATCCTCGAACTCTGCTGCTTTGTAATCTGATCCTTGAACTTCAGCTTTTCGCAGTTTGGTCCCTGCACTTCTGATACTAGCAATTTTATCTTCCACATTAATAAACTTTTGCAGGGACAACACAAAATCACTCAAAATATGTCTCGAAATTACAAAGGTTTCCCAAAAACTTACCAATTCATAAACTACTCAAAATTACATCAAACTAAACTAAATTACATTAAAATAATGATAAAATGTCTAGAAAATTAGGGAATTACATATAATGAAATCCACCACATCAAATTCCCCCACGCTTAGACCATTACTCGTCCCTGAGTAATATCCTATCCCCACTCTAAGCACCGGTCTAATCAGCGTAGCATGGGAGGAAAATGACCCCTAATCTCCTCTAAACCTCCAAATCAACAGTCAACAAACTCAACCCACTCAAACAACGAACTCGGAGAATGGAACTCCGCTCCTTATCACTCCAACAATAGCAATGATACCAATGGCCTTAGCTCGACCCCAACTCCAATTATGCAAAAACGGGACATCCAAGCTAAGGCCCACACAACAAAAAGCTAGGGGGAACTAAATATGTCCTAAGTTTCCCCCACGCTATTCTCGCACTACTACTCCCTCAAAAATAAAGTCTATGCCCAAGCAAAGACTTACCTCGTGAATTACACCAACACCCCCTTATATCACCAAAAAGAAAAACCGAGGATTTTCTATCCTAACGCCTCTAAACCAAACCTCCTACGCCAAAAATAAATAAACCTACCCTACGCTCCAATCCTCCCTTATGTCTTCAACTCCGGTGATATCAAAGATAGAAAGAAATTCACTCACTCACCTTTTTCCTAGGTGCCGTTTCCGGTTTTCACCTAGACTCTCATTTTTTTTCATTTTTCTTCTTTTTTTTTCACACCCTCTCCTTTTGCCTAAGCGCCCTCTCGGGTTTTCACTTAGCCTCTCTTTTCTTTTCTTTCTTTCTTTTTTTTTTTTTTTTCACACCTCTCCTTTTGCCTAAGCGCCCTCTCGGGTTTTCACTTAGCCTCTCTTTTCTTTTCTTTTTTTTTTTAAAAAATTAAACAAATACAACAACCAACAAGCACATGCACCCCACCCCCTCACTAAATCATGCATAGTCCCATATGCATCACAGAAGTAAAATATAAGTGAGACAGGGGTAGGGATACCTCTCGGAACTACTGAGGCGGCCTGAACTGATAGTCCCATGGACCTGCTCTCTGGGAATGGCCAACTCTGCCATCTCCCGTCATCATGCTGTGGTGCCATGCGCACCAAATAATCGTGGATCTGCTCCTGACGATCCATAGAAATAGCAAACTGCCTATCCATACGAGTAATCAAACGATTCACGCCACTATCACCCAGACTCGCAGCCCCAGAATCAACATCCTCAGCCTCCTCCATATAGTCATCATCTTCATCGTCATCCTCCTCTTCTTCAAACTCGCCTCCTCCTCGCTCCCGACAATTCGAACATTCATCCCTCTTACCTCCCTCTTATTGCTTTCAAGGGAATCTCGAGAGATGGGCCTAATAATCTTCACTCTGTCGCCCCCAAAATTCCACCGAACACCCGCAGCCTTGACCAAACCCGTAATCAGTGATGGGTACGGAAATCCATTCCGTTTACTTTCTCCCACATCTTGCATATGTTCTGAAATAATATGCCCCAAAGAAATATATCCACCGTTGATAATCAAATGAATCAATACCGCATGATTCCACGGAACTTTCAAATGCTGCGATGTCGGAAGCAACCTCGAACACACAAATTTGTTAACCCCCTTCGCCACTAAATTAAACTGAGTCTCGATCACAAACTTGGGCGAACCATCCGGTTTGTTGGTCCATTGAAGTTGGTTACCCTCCAATGTCCTCACCACATCAGCAAAATATACCCGCCAATCTCCATTCATAGCTTGCACATACTCACATTCCTCTCGAGTCACCCTAGGAAGTCCGTAGAACCTATTAATGTCATCACTCCGGAATCTTATCGTCCTTCCCCTCACATAGGAATGCCCTGGCTCCGGGGGGATTTTATTCATGTTCGAGTAAAATTCTTTAACCACCAAACTGTTTCCCTCCTCCCTTGGCTCATCACAAAAACGTTGCCAATTTCGAAACCCAAATTTCTCAGTAAGGCCAAATGATCCTATGTTAAACTTTCTCTCTGCAATTATGGCCCTATTCGTATGAAAGTAGAAATAATTTTGGGACAGGTAATAATTGAACCGTGAGGAGTCATGGGGATCCTCACAACGGAGAAGGGTTCCAAGGGGAGGGGCACTAGACGTACTCTCATCATGTCTTTGTTTTTTCCGGGATTCATTGGATTTTCTTCCTCCTTTTTTCGATTGGTCCTTTGTGTTTCCCATGTTCAATTCAAGCAACAAGATAATGCAAGCACAATAATCAACCTTTCCACACAAATTGAAATCACAAGGAATGGGTAGAGAGGTTCCTAACCTTGATGAAAACAAAATCTGGAAAAAATGGCCGGAAAATTTGAACTTCGGAATCGCAAAATTCGCGGAAATCTTCAAAGGTTTTAGATGAAAGTGCCCGGAATTGGATAATGTTTGGTGAAACTGAAAGCTTAGGAGAAGGGGAATAACTTTTGTAAAAGGGATGTGGTGAGAAGGAGGGTGGAAGAGGGGGGATTTCGCCGGAATCTATGGAGGAGGGTTGCCGTTTTGTGGAGAGGAAAACGAGAGGGAAGAGAGAAATAGGGAGAGCTGCGTTTGTTTTTGTTTATGAGGGTACCCGGCCTTCTATTTCTTTAAATACTCGACCCAAATCAACACCCAATCCGACCCGGACTTGGTTTAACCCGTGCAATTCCTTTCATGGGCCGGACATTCAAAACAGCATTCGACCGTGAGGTGGCCGCATGGAATAATGTGAGGCGTCCGCCTCAAACACTGAGACTACGCGGTTTTGCTTGAACCCCTGAGGCGGCCGCATGGAATGTAATGGGGCGTGCGCCTCAAATGCTGTGGCTTGAGCTGTTTTTGGACAGATTGAGGCGGGCGCATGAACTTCGTGGGGCGTGCGCCTCAAATGCGGCAACTTGGGCTATTTTTGGGCAACTTGAGGCGGGCGCATGAACTTCGTGGGGCGGGCGCCTCAACCTTACAAATTTGGCCTCCGATTCTGAAGTTGAGGCGGGCGCATGAACTTAATGGGGCGGGCGCCTCAACCTTACAAATTTTGGCCTCCCATTCTGAAGTTGAGGCGGGCGCCTGGAGCCTAGTGAGGCGGCCGCCTGGTTCTCTGGCAAATTTGCTCCTTGCTCCTTGCTTTTTCCTGCACAACACCACACACAAAAATACCTAAGTAGCACCAATTCCACAAAAATAAAGTGAAAAGAAATAAAACAAAGATAAATAAGTAATAAAATAAAAAAAACGAAAACCCCGGGTTGCCTCCCGGTAAGCCGCCCTTCTTTACCGTCTTTAGCTAGACCAAATGCCGGGAAAGCCCCCGGCATAGCATAAGGATCAATCATAATTAGGATCGTAGAGATCCATCATCTCCACATCCTCCACATTAACCTCTCCCCCATCAAAATAGGGCTTTAATCTTTGCCCATTTACCTTAAACTCTTGGTCTCCGGAGAGACTAGAGATCACAACCGCACCATGCGGGAATACCTCCCTCACCAAATAGGGACCGGTCCACCGGGACCTCAATTTACCGGGAAACAAGCGCAAGCGGGAATCAAACAAGAGGACTTTTTGACCAACCTTAAATTCTTTCCTCAAAATCATTTTATCGTGCCACGCTTTTGCTCGTTCTTTATAAGACAAATTATTTTCATAAGCCTCTCTCCGGATTTCATCAAGTTCATTCAATTGTAGTTTTCTTTCCTCACCGGACCCGTCTAAGTTCATATTGAATTTTTTTATTGCCCAAAAGGCTTTGTGCTCTAATTCAACGGGCAAGTGACATGGCTTCCCAAACACTAATCGGTATGGGGACATACCAATAGGTGTCTTGTAAGCCGTACGATAAGCCCACAAAGCATCCTCTAGCCTAAGACTCCAATCTTTCCTATTCGGGTTTACGGTCTTTTCGAGGATGGACTTGATTTCCCTATTGGAAACTTCTGCCTGGCCATTGGTTTGGGGATGATAGGCGGTAGAGACCTTATGAGTGATGTTATACTTTTTGACCAAGGCCTCCACCATCCTGTTGCAAAAATGAGTCCCCCTATCACTGATCAAGGCCCTAGGCATCCCAAATCTAGACACAACATTGCTCTTGAGGAAACTCACCACTACCTTAGAATCATCGGTGCGTGTAGGGATCGCTTCGACCCATTTGGAAACGTAGTCCACTGCAAGTAAGATGTACACAAAACCAAAAGAAATAGGAAACGGACCCATAAAGTCAATTCCCCAAACATCAAAAACCTCGCAATTTATTACGATGTTTTGTGGCATCTCATTGCGGCGTCCTATATTTCCAACACGTTGACACCGGTCACAAGACTTACAAAAGGCGGCATCCATAAACAATTTTGGCCAAAAGAAGCCACTGTCTAACACTTTCCTAGCGGTGTTTTTGGCACCAAAGTGACCACCACATGCATACTCATGACAGAACTTGAGGATAGAGGCCATCTCATTTTCCGGGACACAACGACGAATAACTTGGTCAGCGCAATGCTTCCACAAGTTTGGTTCGTCCCACACATAGTACTTAGCCTCACTGCGGATTTTGTCTCTTTTAGATTTAGAAAAAACTTGGGGAATTTTATTAGAGACCAAAAAGTTTACCAAATCCGCATACCAAGGCAACACGTCCCTTAACTGCCCACAAAGCCTCATCAGGAAACTCGTCCCTAATAGGGGCCTGCTTATAAGGCTTGCCATCCTCTCTCACCAAACGACTCAAGTGGTCGGCCACTACATTTTCGGCCCCTTTCTTATCCCTGATTTCTATGTTAAACTCATCCAACAGAAGGATCCACCGAATGAGTCTCGGTTTTGCCTCTTTCTTTGACATTAAATACCTAAGAGCAACATGATCGGTGTACACAATGATTTTGGTCCCAAGCAAATAGGACCTAAACTTTTCTAATGCAAATACCACCGCTAACATCTCTTTTTCTGTAGTGGAGTAGTTTCGTTGTGCCTCATTCAAAGTCATAGACGCATAATAAATCACATGAGAGGCACGATCCACTTTTTGACCCAAAACTGCCCCCAAGGCATAATCACTCGCATCACACATGATCTCAAAAGGGAGAGACCAATTGGGGGCTTGAATAATAGGAGTAGAAGTCAACCGATCCTTCAACTCATCAAACGCTTTCTTGCAATTATCATCAAATGTAAAATCCACCTCTTTTTGCAACAAGGTGCATAGAGGCGATGCAATTTTCGAAAAATCTTTTATGAAGCGACGGTAGAACCCCGCATGACCAAGGAACGACCGCACTTCACGCACATTTGTAGGGTAAGGAAGTGTGGAAATAACATCAATTTTTGCTTTGTCCACTTCAATACCCTTTTTCGAAACCACATGTCCCAACACAATGCCTTGCTCAACCATGAAATGACATTTTTCAAAATTTAACACCAAATTTGTTTCAACACATCGGTCAAGAACTAAAGCAAGGTGAGCAAGACATTGGTCGAACGAGTCACCATGGACAGTGAAGTCATCCATGAAAACCTCCATAAAATTCTCCACAAAATCGGAGAAGATGCTCATCATACACCTTTGAAAAGTCGCAGGTGCATTGCATAAACCAAAGGGCATCCTCCGATAGGCAAAGGTGCCGAAGGGGCAAGTAAAAGTAGTTTTCTCCTGGTCTTCCGGTGCAATTGGTATTTGAAAATACCCAGAATACCCATCAAGAAAACAATAATACGCCCTTCCGGCAAGCCTTTCCAACATCTGATCAATAAAGGGGAGGGGGAAGTGATCTTTTCTAGTTACCTCATTTAGTCGCCGAAGGTCAATACAGACACGCCATCCCGTCTGCTCCCGGGTTGGCACCAACTCGCCCTTGTGATTGATGACGACGGTGATCCCACCCCGCTTGGCTACACATTGAGTAGGGCTCACCCACTCACCGTGCGATATGGCATATATGATCCCCATCTGCAAAGAACTTCAAAACTTCCTTCTTCACCACCTCCATCATAGGTGGGTTCAACCTCCTCTGCGGCCGTACCGGCTTAGCACCCTCTTCTAACGAAATCCGGTGAGTGCATACGTATGACTTATGCCCTTGATGTCGGCAATAGTCCACCCAATCGCTTCTTTCCGCCTCCCGATCACATCAACTAATCTCTTCTCTTGCTCCTCCGTCAGAACACTAGAGATCACCACAGGAAGTGTCTTCCCTTCACCCAAGAAAGCATATTTCAAATTCTCGGGAAGAGGCTTCAATTCAAGCACAGGCGCCTTCTCAACAGATGGCAGGGGTTTCTCTGGTGGCACCTCCAACGGTAAATGACCAAATCCCGATGGTGAGACATACATAGCATTCTCAGAGAGGCTCATCACCGCCTCCTTCATCTCATCGGAAATGTCAAACTCCAACCCGGTATACCCCAACGCATTCTCCAATACAGACTTCATGTCATCATCTCTTCCGCACACATCAAACACCTCTTGGGCTATAGGCTCCACGACATCAATGAAGTTCACCGAGTGCACATCCTTAGGGTACTTCATGGCATCAAAGATATTGAACTCCATTTGTTGCCCATCAAACTCCATAGTCATTGACCCATTAGTAACATCCAACTTGGTACGAGCAGTCGACATGAAAGGTCTCCCTAACAGAATGGGAGCCTTAGGATCCGTATCCATCTCCAAGACATAAAAATCTGCAGGAAAGATGAGCTTCCCAACCCGGACTAGAACATCCTCAATCAACCCTTTAGGGTACGCATTAGATCTGTCGGCAAGCTGAATAACCACCCGAGTATCCTGTAGAGGTCCCAACTTTAGGGTCTCAAACAACGCATAAGGCATGACGTTGATTGAAGCCCCCAAGTCAAGCATAGCCATATGCTCCGAATTATCCCCTAGCGACACCGGAATCACGAACATACCCGGATCACTACACTTTTTCGGCATCCTCTTCTGATAGACTGCAGACACGTGTTCACTAATCTTTACCTTCTTCTGACTCCGCCTTCGATTCCTCTTCATAGTGCACAACTCTTTCAAGAACTTCGCATACCTTGGGACGAGAAGATCAAGAAACGGAATGTTTACCTCAAGCCTCTTGAAGGTGTCAAAATAGCCTTATCAGCCTCGGCCTCCTCCCTTAAAGCATACGGAAACGGGGAGCTCATGCACAGAAACACCGTGCGGTGCTCTTCTCCTTTTCAGGAGTCTTCGCCTCAGGTGTAACTCTCTCAACCACTAACTCGGGCTCCTCTTCGACAACCACTTCCTCTAGCCTTTTCCCACTGCGCAAAGTCATTGCACTGACATTAGACTTCGGATTCGGTTCCGTTCTAGATGGGAACTTCCCCGAATCCTTTGCCTCCATTCTCCCAACTGCATCTGCCAGCTGACCCACATGTTTCTCCAAATTGCTGATGCTCGATTTAGTCTCCTGTTGGAACTGCTGGAAGCTTCCATTCATGGTAGTCATGCTCTGCGCTAGAGATCGGACCAGTCCTCTCAGACTGCCCCTTGTTGTTGCTGTCCAACAGTGCTCAGATTGATTATATTGATTTCCCTGAAACTGCTGACCCTGCTGAAACCCTTGCTGATTATTGAACGGCTGCCTGAACCCCTGTTGTCCCTGTGGTGGACCATACCTTAGGTTCGGATGAACATTATTTGCATTGTTGTAATTGTACTGTGGTGGCCTCTGCCCCTGCTGATTGAAACCTATTGCATTGACATCCACCACATTATCCGTCTGAAGAGTAGGACAAGAGTCAGTCGGGTGGGTCACATCAGCACATATACCGCATGGATGAGGTTGTTGACCCAAAACCAATGTCTTCAACAGACTCTTAACATCTGCCTCGCTTCAAATCACTCGTTGAATCACTCGATCCTGCCGCACTGACTTGTCTAACGCTAGACCTCCTCCCATGAGTCCTTGTGCTTTTGGCTAGCTCTTCAATCAACTGCTCTGCATCCCTGGTAGTTTTGTTCAGAATACTACCTCCACAAGCAGAATCCACCCACCTTTTGTCTTGCTCAGTCAATCCCCCATAGAAATAAACAATGAGCTGCTCATCATCAAAGCCATGATACGGACAACTTCTGCAGAGCTTATAGAACCGGTTGTGGTAATCATATAGTGATTCATCGGACCGCTGCTCCATGTTGCTGATATCCCTCTTCATGACATTGATTTGATCTGGGGGGAAGAACTCATCAAGGAATACCTCCTTCAACTCTTGCCAAGAGGTAATGCTGTTGGGTGGCAGGTGATAATACCACATATTCGCGTTAGTCTTAAGAGTAAAGGAGAACGCCCTCAGTAATAACTGCTCAAGAGGCAATGCAGCCGGCTTCATACTCTTGCAAATCTGCACAAACTGAGCTATATGCTGATTTGGATTTTCCCCAGGTATCCCATTAAAATGGGGCAACTGGTTCAACAACCCCGGCTTCAACTCAAAAGTAACCCCAGCCGGTAAATCAGGAAATAGCACTGCTTGCGGTTGCTCATTCCAGTTCGGAGCAATCCTTTGCCTCAATGTCCGAGGTGGAGGGTTGTTATAGCCTCTGCCATTACCCCCATTGTTCACAACCTCCGGACCATTATTGGGGTTGTTATTGCCTCTTCCATTACCCCCATTGTTCACAACCTCCGGACCATCATCGTTCTCACCGTTATTATTATTCATCCTGCTCCGCTGCAAATTTCTCCTGTGCCTGAAATATCTGTCAATTTCTGGAACAAAAGGACTAACAACTTGATTAGCAGAACGAGTATGGACCATAAAAGGTTCCACACCACAGGACGACAATAATAATAGAGCAGATTAAGGAGTAGAGTAAGAGTGCAAACAAATAGAACCGTTCCCCGGCAACGGCGCCAAAATTTGACAGGCTAAAGTCGCACGCCTACAAATTAATTACCAAGACAAGACTCGGCTACAGAACTGCAGCTAGGACAAGTCCAGGGTCGATCCACTGAAGAACGGTTATTCGGTTGCACAATTGTCACTTGACAAGATTGGGGGTTTGATTTGTGATTTATTAACTACCTAAGACAGGAATTAAAACTAAGTTGTAAACAATTAAAGGCTAGCACTTCAGATTTGTCTCCGTCCCCGTTTATCAATCCAATATCATCGGTATAATTTCTTTCTCTTCCTCCCTATTCACTTGATCCGAGATGTATTTCAATCCCTATTTCTTCCTTATTAATGGTTATAAGCAGTGACACACTCACTTATTTCCCTAATCATTACCTAAACCTAACTGACACAGTCTAGGTTCACAATAACGATTGATAAAACTTTAAGAAATTAAGATCAAGGAATTCTCTATTCTTTTGCAAATAGAACGAAATCTAGTTTTACCCCCTTTTCAATTTACCATGACACATGCATAAATCTCAAAGATGCTACTTGTGTAAAATCCTAATCTGACACAGACTTAAGATTAAACTAGCATTAAATCAATTGCAAGGGAAAAGAGGGTGATCAAATCTCAAAACCCTAAAAATCGATCTAGCAATTTAAAACAAGTAAAACTATGAATAGGGATTCAGGAGTAAAGAAATTAATACCTCAATTGAATTAAACAAACGGTTCGGGATTCAAATCCAAAGCAACGTAATTAAGCTTCCATGAAAACAGATGAAATCTCTAGAGAAAATTCGTAGGAGAAGAAGATCCTAATTCTGAAGTTAAAACAAGTATATATACTTGTTCCCAAAACCTAATTCTAAACTAAAAAGGAAAATCTCCAAAGAAAAAGGAAAGAGAATATTTAATAAAAGATATCCAAATACTCCTACCATCTATTACCAAAAATAACTAATTTCCAAAACCTTATCTTTCACTTTGGTCCCTGAACCTCCAACCTTTCTTTCTGATCCTCGAACTCGCCGCTTTGTAATCGATCCTTGAACTTTCAGCTTTGGTCCCCGCACTTCGATACTAGCAATTTTATCTTCCACATTAATAAACTTTTGCAGGGACAACACAAAATCACTCAAAATATGTCTCGAAATTACAAAGGTTTCCCAAAAACTTACCAATTCATAAACTACTCAAAATTACATCAAACTAAACTAAATTACATTAAAATAATGATAAAATGTCTAGAAAATTAGGGAATTACATATAATGAAATCCACCACATCAATTTTTTAACTTTGAATTTAAATATCGGACAAAGTATAACTAATTTTGGATTATTTAAATAATTATTTTTTTAATTAAAAAAATATTTGAAATATTAAATGGCAACCTAAATGATGAAATTATAACAAATCTCACTTTGTGTCACAAGCAAAATGACCAAAATAATCCTCATGTAATTTATTTTTCATCACTATTTTTAATGCCCATGGACGGAAGAGAATAAAATGGGACAAATAGAAAAAACATGTAGGAAAGTGAGACATGATAGGTTGGGAATGCCATTATTAGATGTATATGAAAATTTGTAACTATAATAATACATTGGTTGGTGAGTGTCGAGATATTAAGCAAATCTATAGTGTGCTTAGTAATTGTGTGTGAATAAGCTAAGAGAAACGTGTTAAGGAAAGGTGCTATAATGTCAAGAAGATAAAGAAAAATGAAGAACTTAGTTGACAAATATGTGTGTTTTGTTATAGAAGAAATTAAGTTAGAATCGATAGGAAAATCGTTTGAAGAAAGTAGTTCCACTTAACGGAAGCTAAAGATATGTTTTTTTTTTCATTTTAGCAAGGCAAGGTGGACACGTTTCTTGGTGGTGATGATAGTTGTGGCGTCATTTACTGGGATGCTGGTGGTGGTGGGGGAGATTTTAAGCATGACAGTGGTGATTTATGTGGAATACGACATTAAACAAAGGAGTAAGAAATTAAACAAAGAAATAAGATAAAATAAAAAATAATAATTTCTAGGCTAATGGTGTTATTTGAGGTGGTAATGGTGGTGGGTGTATGAATGATGGGTGTATAAATTAAATAAATTCTAAATTTAATTATGAGACAAATTAAAATAACTACATTGCTAGCCTTACAACTAATTTTATAATTTTCTTTACTACTAAGCCTTCAAGGGCAAAAATGTCTTTGTTCAAAACAACTTTGTGCTTCTTCAAAGCATAGTTGTAAGGAAAGTAGTATAATTAGTTTTAAGGATAACATTTTCCTTACCATTTCTCCTCATTCATGCCCGTCTCTCTTTCCGATGAATTTGTCGATAAGGGTTACGTGTTTTTTGTTAATCGCATGTTTTTACTAGGGTTTTTAGTAAATATAGTATATACCCTCTAATTTCTAATTTAGGCGCGACTTTTGTATGAGATAGAATGAGGAAGATCAGAGATGGAGTTTGTGATAGGAGTGACCGAAGTGGTAAGGGTTTGGGCTGGAGATAACGACTATTATGGTGGAGCGAGAGATGGACACTTGCACCGGGAGAATAGGGAAGGAGAGGGTGTGAGATTAGAGTTTTTTACTTTTAATACATTTACCCCTAAAGCAGATAATGAAAATATCATTTTTGCCCCGCACATGGAAGACTATGTACTATTTAACGTAAATATTCTAACGTCCATCATGGATAGGGTGAAAAATGAAAAAAAAAATATAACGTCAGATATCGTTATGGGACAAACCTTAAGTTGAGGTACATTATACGATTTGGTGGATACCTTGGGGGAAATTGTAATTTGGTCATATAATTATTTTTGAATTATTGAAACAATTATTTATTATTATTTTATTTAAAAACATATTTTAAATACTAAATGATTAATTATATAATAAATTTATAATTAAATCTTATTTTCCACCCCAAGCGAAATGACCAAAATAATATTAATGTGACGTGCACATATCATTTTCCGTACGTTACTATTTTTAACACGCAAAGACGGGAGGGAATAAAGTGAGACAACTAGAAAAATAAGTTATGAAAGTGAGACACTTCGTAGGTTGGGGTCAAATGTGAGATTTAGTGTGTAATTATGAGAGCTAATCATATGTTTGCCCCATCAAAATTAGTCCAAAATACACATTGTCCCCTAAAGTATCCACCAAATTCACTTTGGCCCTCAACGTGATTTTGTAGCATTTCCTTATTCCATATCAAATTTGGCGATTGTGATGTAACGTGTGGTAATCGTAGTGATAAAAATGGTAGCGAATAATGTTTAAGATCGAGAATTTGCTCTAATCAAACCATAAACCATATCAATGGTGCCAAGGAGAAATTTGTTGGAGTTTAAGCTAAGGGCGATGAAGACGGATTGAATCATGACGTGTCTCATCATTGTCGTATACATCTGTGATGAGTTCACATATGAGTTTTGAAATTCATCGTGTATGCTTATAAATTATGTTTGTGGCTTGGTCATTTAACATCGGCAGCTCTGACAGCTTTAATTTTTTGCGGGTTCTTATTCATGGCGGCCTTGACACCTGAATGTGATCCTCTTCTTGTGTTTCATCTCTCTCTGATATGATTCTGCACTATTTTTATTTATTTTTCTATATAAAAATTTGAATAAAAGATTTATACACTCTTGAGTTTTATCTCACTTAAAATTTAAATAAGATATCATTGTTGGAGAAGAAGCAGAGAAAGCGTTGTCGGAGAATAAAAAAATGAAGTTTCTTTTTGGGTAATAAAAGTACAGAAAACATTGTTAAAAATGACCAAAATGCCCTTCACGTGAAATACAATGTGCACCTTAACGTCATATTGGTAACCTTAGTAGTGTTTAGGGGTCAAACTAGAAAAAACTTATACAATGAGATATGAAAATGACACAAAAGTTAGGTTGGGTAGTAAAGTGAAACTTTATAGATACTCTTGGTGAATTTTGTATTTTAGAATGTAAATATATACTTTGGGATTGTGAGTTTGATTTCTATAACACGATTTATTATTTTTCAAAGAGAGTCATAAATTTCAGAAACGACATAAGCAAAGTCTCCAACAACTATGTGATTATCTAAGAAAGTAAGTTTGAATTGTTTTCGATTCCAACACCGATAAAAGTGAATAAATTCATGTTTGATATTAAAAAAAAGATTTAAAAATAACCAATAAAAGAGACAATGTAGGGTAAGTTGCAATATAATGACTAAAAACTTACATTATAAATGACCGAAAAACAAAATATCGAAAAACCTAAACACACGGCAACACATTTTATAAGTCTAAAAAATTGTAACTCAAAAAATTAAAACAATACAATAATTTTGTAGGCAATCACTTGTTCTTTTTTTTTTTCCTTCCAAAATTGTCCTCAATTATAATATTAATTACGTTCTATCCATATAGTACATATTTGAAAAGTCTAATTATTAAGCATTATAAAACTATTGAGTTTCATTACAGTTGGAGTTACTATTATACTCTTATAAATTGCAATTATTTTAAATTTGGTGGTTAGAATAAAAGGGAAAATATATATATAACCATTTAACTGAAAATTTGACTATTGTCTAAGTGTGAGGTAAATTCGAGTGATAAATTTTATTGATATAATTTTGTAGTTCAGAAGTAGTCGTATCATAAATATATGTTTTGATTTTTTATGTAGTACTATAAATGACGTATTTTAATATTTATGAATAAAAGCTAACCCAAAAAATTAAAACAATACAATAATTTTGTAGGCAATCACTTGTTCTTTTTTTTTTTCCTTCCAAAATTGTCCTCAATTATAATATTAATTACGTTCTATCCATATAGAAATCTAATTATTAAGAATAAAACTAGATGATTTTAATTGTAAGACCATCTTATAAAAAATGTTTGTAAAATTGTCTCACCCAAATTTTTGTCTTAAAGTTAGTCATTTATAAAAAATGCTTGAGAATAATCACTATGTTAATATCAATTTTGAAGTTAAAATTAAAATATTACGGAAATGATAAATATATTTTTTTAAAGTTGATTTTAAAGTAAAATATTTGATCGGATAATACTCTCTCTGTTTTGGGTAAAAAGCTTCTGTTTGAAAGTTAATTTTTTTAAAAAAATAATATTTTTAATAACTCATTCGTAATAAAATGATATTTGTATGTCTTAATATTTAAAAATAAACTCTTTAAGTAAAATATTCGAAAATAGAATAACGGAAAAATTAAATAATCCACCTTACCGAAGATTATCTCAAATTAGAATAGTTTCCAATTTTCCACCCAAAGTTGTCCCCACGTGTCGGTCGCCACCTCTTTTCCTACCAAACTCTCTACCTCGGAAAACGGGATCCCCCCTACCTCCAAAGCCATATGCTAACATGACATTTATTCCCAACCTCTCTCAATGGCCCTCCCTTTCCTACTACCATGCTTTGGTTTCACCTTGTTCACCTCTTCCACATACTTTCCTCTCCCGTTTCTTGAATTTTCAGGCTCAATTTCTTTCTGGGTTTTTGTTTTTCTGCACCTTGCTTGCTGCCAATTTTTTTTTAAGGATACTTCTTTAATTTTTCTTGGTGGGTGTCCTAAAATTGAAGCAAATCAACTATTTGGACATGTCGGTTTGTTTGTTTTGTTTTTCAAGAAATCGGAACAATGGAGTGTTGTTATGTTAGTGTATTATAAAAGGTTGGTTCTTGTGTTAATTCTTGTATCAAACAATAGTTATACAGCTGTCTTTGTGTTGTAAGACAAAATGGGTTGTTCATGAACTGTTTCGGTTGGGGGTTGCGAGGAACGCAAAAAATGGCGCATATTAATGTGTTTGATGGATTGACCGAGTGAGTTAAAAGGGTAAAATGGCTCCAGGAACTAACGTGCCACCTCTTTGTCCCCTAGATAATGGGTGCTCTAAGGACAGTGTACCTGAGATGGAAGATGATGATCAAAACGAATTGGATAACATGAGCCAGGCGAAGGCCGGAAAGCCTCCTAGAAATCTTCCAATCATGAGGCATTCAATTAGCCAAGCTGTTTTTGTTGGAGGCTGCTCTGATTTGGTGAGTGAATTCTTATCGTTGCCATTTGAAACATGCATTTGGGTGATGAGTAATGCTTTAGATCCAACTCTTTATTTCGAACTCTGCAGGCTGCACCAACCTGATGTGGTATTCATGTGATCACTTTGACATTTTGCTGCTCATTCGTAAAAGATATTGACTTGACCAATCACATGGACAACACATCAGGTTGGTCCAGAATTCAGGAACTAGCAATTGGATCTTTAGCCTTGTTATTGGATCCTTTATTGCTTGGAAGGGTTTCGTTGTGTTGCATATGTAGAAAGATTGAAGATATTGGTTTTACCTGGTAAATATTGTTGGTGGTGACTTGAAAAGCTTCTTTATTATTTGATTGTTATATAGCATGGAAGAAAAGATTCTAGCTGCTTTATTGCGTTGTGTAAAAGGATTGATTTAGGGCTCAGGATCATGAAATCGTAGAGTTTGAATAAATAGATGTTATTAATTCATTGAAAAGAAGATCTCTTTATTTGGAACTTGTCAGCATACATGCTGTGTATTAAGGATTTCCCAATTGTGAATGAGCAGGCTGGAGATTTCCACATTATAATGCATCCCACTTTCTTGATTGCTGCCCGTTGTGCAAAATAAACATATAAAATATGTTCATTTAATACTTTGTTCTCGATGTACAGGCATCACCGACAGGACTTGCATTGAAGTCTCCGACAACTGAGAATTCTACTTTTTTACCTGTATTTCGGTCAGGTAGCTGTTCTGAGATGGGACCAAAACCATATATGGAGGATGAGTACATCTGTGTGGACAATCTTTGTGAACATTTAGATGCAGATCCGACCTTCCCTTGCCCTGGAGCATTTTATGGGGTGTGTAACTTGCTTTCAGTTCTGTATTAGTGCTTACTTGACCGGAGAATTTTGTATGCATTGGCTAAAATTTGCATAACAAGAGTGTCTAATGATTTTGAACCTTTTAAATGATTGAATTAGCTTGATGTTTCTGAAAAACATATCAATTATTTGCAGGTTTTTGACGGACATGGTGGTATTGATGCTGCCTCGTTTACTAAAAGAAATATCCTTGATTTTATCGTTGAGGACTCCCATTTCCCAGATCGGGTGAAGAAAGCTGTCAGAAATGCTTTTGTGAAAGCAGATCATGCACTAGCAGATACTAGATCTCTTGATAATTCCTCTGGCACGACTGCCCTGACTGCCCTTGTATTGGGAAGGTGAGGACTTCAGATGCTACCACTCTGATGTTTCACGTTATATATATAATCTGCAGGCTAATTTTAATTTTGTACCAAATGTTGACCCCTAGTTGCTAGTTAGCAGGGCTGTGAACGAGCTAGCCAACGCAAGCTTTGAGTTTTCGAACTCAGCTCTTTTGTTTTTAATCAATTTCGAGCAGACCTTGAGCTTCACCATAGCCAAGGAACCGAACTCGACTTGATACTAAATGAACAATCAATAAATGATCTGAGCTTGACCTTTACTCGAATCAAACCAAAACAATATACTTGAAATAATTTGAAATATACATTAAATGTAATTTTTTTGAAATTACTGAGCTTGTTTGAGCCAAGCTGAGTTGGGCTTGTTTTATACCTAGAGCCTATAATCATGCTTGACTTGAACTCTAAAGTAGAGTCTCCCCCGGAGCACTGAGTGAACTATGCCCCAGCCAGCCTCGAGCTGGCTCGGTTTGTCAAACAACGCCTTGTTTGAAGGCGCGTCATTATGGCGCATCCAAGTGATGGTCCTGTTCTTACGAATCACTCGACCTGAACTTTGGACCATTTGTTAACAATTATCATTGTTCACTTCACTTTGCACTTTCCACAAAATAACATGGTCCAACAGATTTTTTACACTTGGCCGAATGGATTTGTGTTTTTTTTTACACTTGGCATATAGATCATTATATGTGTTTAGGAAAATTACAAAATATACCCCAACTGACAATGCAAAATAGCATGTCCAAGCGCATTATTTCATTTTGACACTTTCCAAAGTAACACCAAAGTGCAAAATGCGGAAATGATACCAAAATGACACGTCCAAATGGGGCCAACATTACGAGTTAGGTACGTGGTACGGTGGTACCAACTTTGGCAATGTAGTACTTGTGATAGCATTTTGATGCAATCAATGGTATATGTCAATTACTTTTAGATATTTGGAAAGAATGGGCATGCATGAGCCTGTTAATTTTAGGACACTTTGTCATTAACTAGCTATATTTGTCAAAGAAGAAAAAAATATGAATAAAAAAATTGTTTCAACTTCAGATGCCTTTGGCATCAAAATCAAATCAAAAGATAATGTTTAAAGTACGGACTTGTGCTTTATTTGCTTTCCCATTCTCAGGTAAAATGTTTGACAGTTATGGCTCTTCATAGGGACATGCTAATTGCTAATGCTGGTGACTCTCGAGCTGTACTGGGCAAGCGAGGAAGAGCAATCGAGCTCTCAAAAGACCACAAACCGAGCTGCACCTCTGAAAAGCTGAGAATCGAGAAACTAGGAGGTGTCATCTATGATGGCTATCTAAATGGCCAACTCTCTGTGGCACGTGCTCTTGGAGACTGGCACATGAAGGGTCCTAAAGGCACAGCAGGCCCCCTAAGCTGCGAGCCAGAGTTAGAACAAGTTATTTTGACCGAAGAAGATGAGTTCTTAATAATTGCTTGTGATGGTCTATGGGATGTGATGAGCAGTCAGTACGCAGTGACAATCGTGAGGAAGGAACTTATGCTTCACAATGACCCTGAAAAGTGCTCGAGAGAGCTTGTTAGGGAGGCACTAAAACGAAATACCTGTGACAATCTCACGGTTGTTGTGGTTTGTTTCTCATCAGACCCACCTTCTCGAATTGAAATTCCCCGAAACGAGAGGCGGAGGAGCATATCAGCCGAAGGGTTGGATGTTCTAAAAGGCGTTTTGGGTGGCGTGGGAGATGGAAGAGCTCTAACTGGTTGACTTGCCAAGTAAGGAGTTTACAACATTGTTTTAGCAGTGTTCTTATTAAGTTTCTGCTGCCCCCACACCCACCATGGCCGGAGACTACTGATAATTGAATTGAAGCGGAGAGCTTGTATACATCTGAGAGTTTTTGTTCAATGCTTTTGCATTTTAGAGGATTGATTGTGGCTTTTTTCTTTTTTCTTTCCCCCCCTATCTTCAGCTGTAGGAGTTTGTACAAATTTTACAGTCTATATTTAGTTGAATATTTATTCTTCTCTTACATGTATCCTTGGTGGCAATAAGATTTCTATTTTATTTCAATATCTTTTTTCTTTTTTCTTTGACATTATATGTGTGTGTGAGAGAGAAACAAACATTATTGAGATAATAGATATCAGTAGTGTTTGGTTGATCAATTGTTATCGATGTTTCTAAATTTCTTTGATTGATAGAAATTTCCTACTGATTGCTGAAGATGCAGACTTTGAAGTGATAAAGAGGAGTTATTGGTTAAGCACATAGAGCGGAAAATTTATGTGGTTGAGAATAATGTTAGAGATTTTATGTTTTCTATTTTCTATTTAAAATATACACATACGCGCGCGTGCCCTCACACACACATATTTATATATTTATATATACCTAGCTAGGTTAGTTGGTAAATATTTGTATGAATAAATATTACGTCTATATTATTAGTAGTTCCGTAACGGTTCAGGGAATGGAGCGATTACTTCTATTACCAAATTTTAACCATTTCCTAATTTTTCATTTCGGTTATTCTCTATTACACACATCATATCCAATCAAACCAGTTAATAACCGTCAACTTCGATCCAGTTCAGTTCAGGTATCCACGGTTCGGTTCAAAATTATCATCCCAAAATGGCAGGGTTGGCTAACACTTTGTGTTAAGAGTATATTTATAACAATTAATTTATGGACAAAACTTAGGAAATATTGTCACATGTTATTTTTATACGACAGATCTTGACCTGATTGATGTGTTAGTGGATTAAGTTGTGAGAGAGTTGACTCTGCCTTACAGATCATAATCCGTAAGACGGTCTCATAGAAGACCTACTTTTAATCTATATTTATAACTATTATTAAAACGGAAACCGATGCTGTCACGTGACATAATTCTGTAAAATAACTGTCACGTGTCAATTTTCTATAAAACAAGACAAGATTTTGTCTTTGTTTTTTTCAAGTATAGTTTAATTTAAAATAAAATTTTGTCCTATTTAATTTATACAAATTTAACTTGACAAAAACTCTTCAATTTGCATCTATTTTCATCTCCTTATACTATTTTATTTATTCAAGTTATTTAGGGGACAATTTTATGTTGATTTTTTCTTCTATTAATATATATCTATTAATTATTAATTGAGTAAAATTTTCATGAACTAGCGGGTTAAAATCTTTTTTTATACAAGCGGCACTTGGATCGTAACCCGTGTCAATCACAATATTTGTCTAGATTTATTTAGATTTTGGTTGCCCACGACCCACGTGTAGTGTTTAAATGACGTTTGTGTAAAAAAGATTCTACACCGCAGATAGATGAAAATTTAATATTAATTACTACTAAGAGAAGTCAAGCTGCCACATGATGACTTCAATTAAAATGATCAATTTCACTAGATAAATTATTAATTAATCTATATCTATAATATATTAATTACTTTATTTTTTAAGTTCTTTTTTCTACAGAAAATTCATACGCAAATCTTTCAATTACCCATTTGAATGATCAATTTCAATATGTTTTATTAACTATTACTAAAATAAATTTTTAGCTATCACATGACAGCTTTCAGTGAAATGACTGTCACGTGTCAACTTTCTGTAAAATAAGAAAAGATTTTTCTTTTGTCAAATATAGCTTAATTAAAAACTAGATTGTATTCTTTTTAATTTATACAAGTTTAATTTTACTGAAACTTTTTGATTCTTATCAATTTTTATTTTCCTACTATTTTATTTATACAAATTATTTACGGCAAATTTTATATCAACTTTATTTCTATTAATATATATCTATTAACTATTAATTGATAAATTTTTCATCCACCGGCTGTATATAATTTTTTTACACAATCGACCCTTAGATCATGACACGTGTCAATCAGAACATTTGTCTTGATTTACTTAGATTTTGGTTGTCCACGTGTTATGTTCAAAAAGTTGTTTGTCTATAAAAGATTTTACATCGTTGGTGGATGAAAGTTTAATCTTATTAATCTCTTTATGTATAATGGCAAAGGTAGATTTCTCCCTCCAAAATCTCACTTTTGAGTTATCATTTCACTATTTCTCCCTCCTATCTTCTCTGGTTGTATTTATCTTTCTCTCTCCCGTCTACTCCTTATTTTTTCTCTCATCACTACCATCTCCTCTCTTTTAATTATGTTTAAATATTTTTATCTCCTTAAACATAAAAAATAGTAACTAATATATATATATATATATAATGGCAATGATATATTTCTCCCTCTAAAATCTCACTTTTGAATTATTGGCTTTTGAGTTACCATTTCACTCTTTCTCCCTCCTATCTTCTCTGATTGTATTTCTCTTTCTCTCTCCCGTCTAGTCCCTATTTTCTCTCTCACCACCACCATCTTCTCTCTTTTAATTATGTTTAAATATTTTTCTCTTTAAACATAAAAAATAGTAACTAAAACAAAAATAATAGTTTTGGAGTCAAGAAAATAAAAACATAAGAGGTTAGCAAAATAAAAATAATTTATGGAACAAACCACTATAAAAATAAAAGTTACAGAATCAACAAAACAAAAATAATTTAATGCGGAGGTTAGTAAAATAAAATAGTTTACGGAACAACAGTTTAAAACAAATTCTTAAAAATATGTATGTAAAACAAAAATACATTAGTAAAATAAAAATATTTGATGGAACAAAAATAATAGTTGCAAAGTCAATAAAAGTAAAAAAAATTTAAACTGAGGTTACTAAAATAATAAAAATAATTTATGGAACAAAAGTTTAAAACAAATTCTCAAAAATAGCTATGTAAAATAAAAATACATTAGTTAAATAAAAATATTTGATGGAACAAAAATAATAGATACGGAGTCAATAAAACAAAAATAGTTTAAACTGAGGTTAGTAAAATTATAAAAATAATTTACGGAACAAAAGTTTAAAAAAAATTCTTAAAAATAGTTATGTAAAACAAAATACGTTAGTAAAATAAAAATATTTGATGGAACAAAAATAATAGTTACAGAGTCAATAAAACAAAATAATTTAAACTGAGATTAGCAAAATAATAATAAAAATTACAGAACAAAAGTTTTCCGTAAAACTAATTCTTAAAAATAATAAAAAAAATAATAGTTACGAAGTCAATAAAACAAAAAATATAATGGAAGTTATTAAAATCAAAATAATTTATAAAGCAAAAATAATAGTTAACGGTAAAAATAATTTCGTTATTTTGATTTTAGTTTATTTTCTTCTCAGAAATTTCTTTATTCAAAAAATACAAATATAATTTAATAAAAGTAATCATTTAAAAGGAAAAACTTATTTGAGTTCAGATTCTATTTGCAGAGCGGAAAAAAATCAAGTTTGTTCAAAAATATTCATTATACAGAGTTTTTGAATAGTATAAAGTGTTCGGGATTGTCAGACCATGAATTGACACTTAAAATTAGTATTCCAGTAATGTCATTGAGAAACATTAACCATGTTGTAGGGTTGTGCAATGGAACAAGACTAATCATCATAAATCTTGGGGTCACATTGTTGAAACAAATTTTTTGAAAAGAAACAATGTTGGAGAAAATGTTTTTATCCCAAGATTGCCATTAACTTTATCCGAAGTAAGACCGTCTTTCAAGTTCCAGAGAAGACACTTTCATTGCTTGTATCATATGCAATAACAATTAACAAGTGTCAAAATCAATAATTGCACGTAGGTTTCTTTTTAAAAAAACCAGTATTTAGCCATGGACAATTATATGTCGTAGTTTCTAGAATAACAAATTATTTTGGTTTGAAGATATTGATATGCGGTGAAGATGAAAAACCAACTAATAAGAAAACAAATGTTGTGTATAGGGAAATTTTTTAGAATCTATAATGATTATTGATATACTTATATGTAATTGTTAATAAACCGATCTTCCTTATTTTATTTATGTACGGTTTAGTTGATGTGTGTTTAACGCACGAGTTAAAAAAAAAACTAGTTATTACTAACAGAGCTGTTGCTACTACATGACGAATTTTTGTTAAAATGATCAATTTCACCAAAAAAATTACTAACTAATCTATATCAATTAATTATTAATTACTTTATTTCTTAAGTTTTTTTTTCTACAGAAAAATCCTAAACAAATCTTTCAATTACGCATTCATTGATCAATTTCAATATTTAAATTATTTTAGTTTTGTTCAAAGTATTCTAATTAAAAATTTTAATTTCTTATAACAAGTTTAAAAAATCATCTTATAATAAATAACTTTTGTAAACAAAAATATTATTTAAACCGTACATCGCACAGTTTTTTACTACATCAGTCTCAATATAAATGTCATTGTAGTAATTTACATTCAATGACCCGAATTAAGGAAGGTTATATGTTATTGTACTTAAGTTGCATTTTTACTTTAACACCATTTAATTAGATCATAGTAAATAAGGTAGTTTTGGTAAATATGGATAAATATTTCTAAAATCTTACAAGGACATATCTAATGGTGAGGTTCATAGAGATATGATTTGGATCATCTAAAAACCTTACAATTACGGAATGAGTAGTTAATAAAGAAAAAAAAGGAAAAAGAAATAAAAATTGGGCCCAACACTAAAACATCTTTCTTGTTAAAGAAGTTTATGGTTGTGGAAAAAAGTCTGATGAGATGGGTTTTTTTTTTTATTTTAATGTGGCGGATGATGTGGCACATAAATATTGTGAATTTTTTGTCTTTCAAAGGTTCACCATTGGAGATGTCCTAACGATAATTATTATGGATAAAAAAGACTTTACTAAAACGATATTTGTTTTGAAAAAATACTAAGTTTATTATCAGAATTATCACTCTGGTGACAACTTTACCTTGAAGGCAAAGTGCATGTGAGGTGCATGTGCATCTTCAAAACATAGTTGTCATTATAGTGGTAATCTTGATGGTAAACTTAGTAAAATTGTTTATTTTGAGACGGAGGTAACCACATTGCTTTTTACACTTAACTTCTTGTAAGTTTCAATTCCACTGAAACTATTATATAATTTTATTTTTTTGAACAAAGTTGTCTCTCGTTTGAAAAAAATATTTTTTAATAATTTTTATCTCTTTGTATTTGTAAGATTAAAAAAAAAGAGAAGTTGTTAATTTGATACTCTTTTTATAAAAATTTGTCTTGTTTGTAAATTAGTTTTTCAGAAAAATATTTTTATCATTTCACTTTTACCTTTTTTACTACTATAATAATAGACTAACATGCACATGGATTTTTTTTATTAAAAAGCTACATATTATATCAATATTAACAATCAAGTTAATATATTATTTTTTTTCTTAATACGTGTTTTAGATCAAACATGATAACAATTTAGGAACGATGAGAGTATTATTTAGAGATATTATAAGAGTATTAAAAAGAATTTACATAGAACTAATTATTTTCTTATAACTTGCACAAAACCAATGTGTAATACCCCCTTCGTTTCACCAAAATAGTTTATATTTAAAAAGTTTAATAATTATTAATGTTTGTCATAATTATAACAATATTCAAGCACAACAGTTATGTTTATGAATATAAAAATAGTAAGCATAATTTTTATAAGCTGATTTTTTAAATCAAAGTTTTTTCTTAAAATAAAATAAAATAGTAGGGTCACTTATTTTATCACGTAGAAGATATTAATAAAAAAACTTAATATGTACTATATGGAATAAGGAAATAATTTATATTAGTCCAGTTTTATCGAACAATATATTCCTTCGGTTCTAAGCAAAAAGTTTATTGTTTCATTGTGAGATATTTTATTTTAAAGAGTTTATTTTAAAAAATTAAGATTTAAAAATATCATTTTATTAATAATAGACTTCTAAAAAATTCATTAAAAAAATAAAAAAACTATTAACAAAGATTTGTTACTCGGAACTAGGGGTGGCAATGCCGGCGTAGCGATAAAATCAAAGACGACACGATTATAAAACACGATTCGAGACAAATGACACGATAAACCCAAAGACGACGACATACACACAAAACACGACACGAAAGACACAAAATTATTAATATATTCAAGTTAATATTTATTGTTATATTTATGATCAAATAAGATAGATAATAAAAAAATACGATAATAAGGCACGAACACAACACGATAATACGAATTGTCACCCCTACTCGAAACGGACGTTGGAGTAATTAATAATTGTTGAGGGTGAATGAAACAGAAAAATCTTGTTAGCAAAGCTGATGCCTGATGTTAGTTTGAGAGGGATGTATTGATTCGAGGCCATCATCACCTTCAAAAGCTAACAACGTCCAACTGCTATTTCTATCCTCTACACTCTACAGTGCTGTAGAAAAACCCTCTCTCTCTCTCTCTAAAAAGATCCAGATTTACAGTAGAGAGAGAAAGGGTGAGAGACCATTACAGTCTGCGGATCATCT
Source organism: Codonopsis lanceolata (assembly GCA_013146195.2). Classification (NCBI taxonomy): domain Eukaryota; kingdom Viridiplantae; phylum Streptophyta; class Magnoliopsida; order Asterales; family Campanulaceae; genus Codonopsis; species Codonopsis lanceolata. Next base: position 98,696,523 of record CM028377.1, read on the forward strand.
CTACCAATCCAAATCATCAGCTCCTCCATAATTCCGAAACACCCCCCCTCTCCCCTCCCGAATTTCTACTCCATCTCTCTTACACACACACACAAATCTATAGATTTACAGTGTAGACACTGAGAAAGAAAGCCCATTCCTCACGATTTACGATTGAGACAGAGAAAACCAGAAACTCAAACTTAAAATCGTACTCAATTCTGTCTCGGACACACAAGAAACCATGGTGTTTGATAAAAGTCAAGATAATCCAACCTCATCCACCTACACCCTCCCCAATCTTCCCGATGAAGAAAACGCCACCCCCCTCCTCCTCTCCACCACCAAACCCAACCACCCACCTCTGTCCTCCCAATTCAAAACCTTTGCCAACGTCTTCATCTCCATCGTCGGTGCCGGCGTCTTAGGCCTCCCTTACACCTTCAAGAAAACCGGCTGGCTCATGGGCTCCCTTATCCTCTTCTCCGTCGCCGCCCTCACTTACCACTGTATGATGCTACTAATCCAAACTCGCCGCAAGCTTAACCCCCAAAAAATCAATTCATTCGGCGATCTGGGTTTCTCTGTTTGTGGATACCCCGGCCGGTTCGCCGTTGACTCCATGATCGTCCTTTCCCAAGCCGGATTCTGCGTCGGCTACCTCATATTCGTGGCTACAACATTAGCCTTCATCTTCAATCTCTCCCCCAATCAAGTCAACCCTCAGTCGTCAAGGTTGACCATGAACTTGACCCCCAAATCTATGTTCATCTGGGGGTGTTTTCCTTTTCAATTAGGTCTAAATTCTATTCCAACCTTGACCCATTTGGCCCCTCTGAGTATCTTTGCCGATGTTGTTGACATTGGAGCAATGGGTGTTGTGATGATTGAAGATTGGTTGATCTTCATGAAAGAGAAGCAAATATTGAAAGAATTTGGGGGCTTTTCCGTCTTTTTCTATGGCTTGGGGGTGGCTGTGTATGCATTTGAAGGGATTGGGATGGTGTTGCCGTTGGAATTAGAGATGAGGGAGAAGAACAAGTTTGGGAAAGTGTTGGGCTTATCAATGGGTTTCATTTCCTTAATGTATGGTGGGTTTGGGGTATTGGGCTACTTTGCCTTTGGTGAGGAGACCAAGGACATAATCACTACAAATCTTGGGCAGGGGGTTTTGAGTAATGTAGTGCAAATGGGGTTGTGTGTGAACTTGTTTCTGACATTTCCTGTGATGATGAATCCAGTGTATGAGGTGGTGGAGAGGAGGGTTTGTGAAGGGAGGTATAGTTTATGGGTGAGGTGGGGCTTGGTATTGGGAGTGAGTTTGGTGGCTATTTTGGTGCCAAATTTTGCAGATTTCTTGTCATTGGTGGGGAGTAGTGTGTGCATAGTCCTAGGGTTTGTGTTGCCTGCTGTGTTTCATTTGATGGTGTTTAAGGATGAGTTGGGGAGGGTTGGGTGGGTTTTGGATGGGGGAGTTATTGGTTTAGGGTTGTTTCTAGCAATTTTTGGGACTTGGTCTTCACTGGTTGAGATATTTGCACCCAAGGCTTGAAGGAAGGGCCTTTTTTTATTACCACTACATATGAATAAGTTGATACAAGTAAAAAATGTATAATTACATTGGTGAATGTAATGACAATAGCTTTGTTGTCACTAATCACACCCGGAGTGTGTATTTGTATTAGCTACTGTCTCTATAAATCGACTTCGTACCTTTATTGTCAGTATTCACATCGTAAATTATTATAATCTTCGTTAACTTGTGATATGGTTGATAATCATAAATTTTTGGAAGTTACTCTCTGCGGTACGCACAAAGTGTTCATTATTTTATTTTAAGATATTATATTTAAAATGTATTTTTAAAAATTAAAATATAAAAGTGTTATTTTATTACTAATAAACTATTAAAAGTGTTATTTTCTTTAAAAAAAATTGATTTTCGAACGGGAACAAGGGAAGTAATTCTTTACCTTAATTAAAGTGCAGATCATTTGAGTTCTAATGCAAAGTGAGATTATAATCTCACTTTCAAATTTCCTTTAGTGCTAAATATATGGTAAAAACTTTGGTAAAACGATCTTATAAATATTTTTGTAAACGGATCCTCTTACCCAATCCATCATATGTTGGTGGGTTCAAATTGTAAGAATGGTTCCGTCTTACGACTTACATGAAACTTACTCTAAATATATTTTATAAATATGATTTCTTCTTTTTTGGTGCAAAATAACATGACATCTTGTATATAATATAACTTCTTCCTTGACATCATACAAATATCGTTATGAGTTAGAGAGTAAATCCAACATAAAATGTTGTGTATTATTTTGTATACAAAATTAGATACATATTACTCCCTCCGTCCATAAATTATTGTCCTAGTTGACCCGAAAACATTAAGAAAAAATAATTGACTTGATTATTTATATAGGTTTAGTATGTAGTTTCTTTAAAATCATGTGTATTGACTCATAATTAAAATATGGAAAAAAAATAAGGATAAAGTAGTAAAAATAATGTACTAAAAATATAAGTTTCAAACTGAACAATTATTTTAGAACGGACGAAAAAAGAAAAAATGACGATAATTTAGTGTTGGAGTAAATGCATAGAAAATTGATTAAACAAAGAAGCAATATGTTAAAGGTAGGCACTTATGAAATGGATTAGGCAATTGTCATCGTCTCTGAGCGAAGAAATTTTCTCTAATGCATATCTGAATCTGGAGACTGTCATTCTCCATCAGGTTGAAAGCATTACAAGTTACCTTAAAAGACAAAATTACCCCTCCTTTCACGTTCAAAGGGTAATATAATTATAGCATAAAATGCAACAAACGTCCGTATGCTTTCCCATAATAGACAAAAGATCCTTGTACTTTGCTATTACATATACAAGTTTTGTTGACTTCATGACCGTTTTCTTCCAAATGTGTCATTCCTGTGACCATGAGTCATGACATAATTGTCGTTTTTGAAAACTTAATTACCATCATTTGTATGCAAATATTTTTCAATAAAACATACAATACAATCATTTATAAATTGATCACAAATTTGATTTCCCTTTAAAAATTTTCTTCATAATCACTAAAACAAAATTCCTTCAAATCAACCACAATTTGGAAATCTACACAAATAAAAAAAAATCTCATAAATCAACTACTTCAACCCTCAAATTAAAATGTTCTAATTTCAGATTAAATAAATATACATTTCCTACCAAGATATTGAACACACAAATTTAAGAAATAAAACAATATTATCATAATATCAATATATCCATCTATCACAAATTCATAAATCACAATTCACAACAATTACATAAATTAAATACTCAATTAGGGCTATTTCAAAATTATGATTATTTCAAATTAGGGCTATTTTAAAATGAGGGTTATTAATTTTTTTTTAAAATTTAAATCACAATTATAATTTGTTTTTTATTTAGGTGGGGGCAAATTGTAGAAATTTGATTCAGGTGGGGGCAAAATGTACAATATAACATATTATTATTATTATTTTAAAAAAATTCCTTCACAAAAAAAACCCAAGTGGGGGCAATTGCCCCCATACCATATGCCTTGTGTCCGCCATTGGTGACCATTGCAATCCTTGAGCCGTATGTAGCCGTATGTCGCGTCCCGCCCCATTTCAAGAGGTGTACTAAGTGTGCATGGTGGATCCTGAAATAAATTTAAGTGGTGTAATAAATTTTAATTATTGCATAAAATTTAGAAATCACAATTGTCATTTACGTTTTTCAAACACTGAGCAATATCCCGACAACATTTTGTAAGGTAAAATAAGATTGAAAAAATTAGTTGAGTGGGATCCCTTGCCACCTAAGTGATGGGCATAGGTCCGCCACTCTATGTATGCAAGTTGAAACACTCGTATTATATTTTTAAAAGTTTTGTTGAGGAATCCTCTAATTTGTTCTAGAATACTCTGAAATGTTTTAGAAATCTATAAAATTATCTTGTATGTAGTATAGTCAATAATGTAGTGAAGTATTCTAAAATATTACAGAATGCCAAGAAATTGTAGGAATATCATAACACATAGGTAGAAGTGTTTTTTTTACGGAAAGTTTGAAAAAGAATATTTTTTATAACGGGAGACAATTATTTAAAACAGATAAACTATAAATTAACTAAAAAGTCAAAATTACCACCTCTTATTATGATTCAAGGGTAACAAGAAACTAGTACTTGTTTATATTTTTCATAACCATAGAACACATAATTATAATTTACAAAAACTACTACCAATTACATAAGGTTTTATGGCTTTGAAAAAAAAAAAGAAAAATAAACGTGAAATTTTTATTTGAACAACAATCAATTTAACTTTTGAAATACCAAAACACTAGAACTGCCGCCAAAAGTTGCAAGAAAGATTAAGGGGAAAAAGGTATATAAAGTCCAGGAGGGATAAACAGATTTGGGTGTTAGTGTGACTAATAAGAAATTACAGAGATAAGATTTGTATACATTTTACACATCTGCTAGTGCTAGGTGGAAATGAAATCAATCGATGATCAACAAGAAGAAAATTCTATCGAGCAGAAGAAAGAATCATATATCTCTAAAGTACACACACATTCACTCAACTCATTTTCACACACTTTCAACATCAAACAAAAGGAATAACGAGTTTGCTACTATATAACTACATCCACCAAACCTCGCAAAAACGGGCTGAGAGAGCTGAGCTGAGCTGAGCCGAGATTGAGAACCCTGAGCCGTTCCTTGTATGAAACAGAAAATTGAAATAATAGAGACTAAAACGCTCTCCAACTATCAGAATCTCTCCTCGGTGTTTCTGCTGATGCCTTAAATGGATCGGGTGTCTTATACGGATCGTTTGACCTGAATGGGTCACTTGACCCGAATGGATCTGCTGCATCATCAAAAGATGAGAAAGTATGACCAAAATCTGATGACTCTCCAGTGCTGCGCATGGAATCAAACCTTGTGAAGGTAGTAGAGTCACGAGGAGGGAACAGCGAGTTGCCAAAATCAGAATCAGCAGTGCTACGCATGGAGTCAAACCTTGTGAGGGATCCTTGGGGAGGGTAGAAACTTTGATTATACTCAGAATCTTGAGTGCTGCGCATAGAATCAAACCTCGAGAAGGACTCTCGGGGTTGGAATGGTCCACTGTCATGTGTGCTGCTAAAGGAATCAAATCTCGAGAAGGTGTTGAATGAGTGATCTTCTGGCCCATCGCTGAATCTTCGAGGTGAGTTGCTGGAATTATACATGGGAGTGCTCGGAACCGAATCCGCGAAAGCAAATGGGCTCCGATTCTGGAATGTGTTATCTCCTTGAGGTGAGCCAGTATAACTATATGCAGGAGTGCCCGGAACAGAATCTGCAAAAGCAAATGGACTCCTCTTTGGGAACAAATTGTTATCTCCGTGCGGAGAGCCAGTATAACTGAGAGCAGGAGTGCCCGGAACAGAATCAAAAACAAACGTGCTCTTCTTTGGCACCTCTGTTCTTATCGGATTTAATCCCCAATCATCAGAACCAAAGAATGAACTTTCATTATACGTCTCATGATCCTTTTCCTGCAAGATGATTGGTTTGATTGCTTAAGAAAAGCAGTTTTGACCTCAACAAAGTTAAAGAGCTGAAAATCATGCTGGAAAGCAATTAATGCCAACACTGTATAGAGAGTTGGCGGATTGACCGCATCAACATAGTTAAAACAGAGAATGCAGGCCTACAGTTCCTATGATTCCATCGTTGATTCATTCGCGGTGCTTAATGGTTGGTGGTGATGTATCAAAAAGCACGTACCTTAGTTTTCACAGGATTAATATCCCAACCCGCATTTGCATCATAGTGAGAGTCGAATGTACCCCAACCTCCTTCATCGTAACTTTTGTCCCCGGAAAACACAGATTCAGCATCCCCATGTTCCCTGCCCCATAGAGAATAATAGATATTTTTTATTCTAACCTTTCCTTCCCAATATTTGATTTATTTTTTGATAGATAAGTATGACCCCTTGGTATGGGGATCGGAACCAAGCACCTAAAGGTCTTTGCCTTGAGTGCCCTTACCATTTCTCCCACCCCTTGAGGTTTCCTTCCCAATATTTGATTCCAGTATAAATTTCATCGCTTCATACTAAGATTTGAAAGCAGAAAAAGAAGTATCATTATAAAAAAAAATAAATTACATATGCTCGTTACCTTCGCATTTCTACAGCATGGGGCGAACTATCTCCATCGAACTTTCCAGATGGGTAGTCGTCGAATTTCCTAGATGGGCTATCCACTGCCTTCCTGCTAGCTGGACTGTCAGGTGGAGTCCTTTCGAAGATGTCTTTGCTTTGCCCACCAACCTCTCTAGATGGGCTATCCAATGCCTTCCTGCTAGCTGGACTATCAGTTGGACTTCTTTCAATAACCTCTTTCCTTTGCACATTTGGAGCTACATCTTCTGAAGCCCCATTCGCGACCACTGGCAGATTCTCTGACTTAACATCACCATTTGAGGATGAGACGGCAGTTACACCCTCATCAGAGGAAGAAGCTTTATTTTGAACTGGTACCGACTTTGGCTTGGGAGGAGCTATGACATTTTGAACATCTAGAGTGAGCTCTTTCACAAATGTGAATCCTGCAAATGCCAAAGATCTCTCAGGATGAAATAGCAATTATAGCTTTCATCAGGTAAGACACTTAAAAGGTTTAGAAAATAGAGAGTAATCATTACTTAATTCTAGGGGTGATATTCAGGTTTACCTTCATCTTCAAACTGGTCCCAATTCTCGTCCCAATCAGCAGCTCCTTCTTGAATTCCAGGTTGCCAACCTAACAAAATTGAAAAGGTAAAAAAGAATTACCAAATGACAGTTCAGAAAAAGATAGCAATGTGAGGGCATCGAAAACTGATCCAATTTACTTCCTGACTTTGCTAACTTGAAATCAGTTGATGAGAGGTAAGCATCACTACATAGTCAGGACTTCATTCGACTTCATATTGCAATCCAAAAAATAGAAAGGAGGAGACAGAGTACAGAAGAAGACAGATGCAGGCAGATAGCAAGCAATGAATTTTAAAGCAGTACAGTAAAGCTTTTGTCTATCTCAACTAGAATCATAAAGGGCCAGGAGAGTAAGTTGCAAAAGTAAAGAACAAGAAATAAATAGAGGTCCAACATCCAATATGATCATCCCATAATCCGCAGAAATGATGAAATCAAACACTCTTTATGAAACTGAAGAGAATGGCTCATGCAAACAGCAAATTTTATCAGACATTACTCCTTACGTCTCACTCAATTAGTTAGGGACACTACGAAGAAACAGGAGATGAGAACATGGTATTACTACACATGCAGTAATTGAACATGATAGCCAAAGTAGAAATACCAAAGGGCAGCTCAAGCAGTGACGTCGGCTTGGCACGCAATCCATACATCTTGCAACGTTCATTTAAAGCTTTTACTTGCTCCTCAAGATCTCCTTGAATGCGATCAACAAGACCCTGTGCAAGCCAAGAAAGTTAAAGTAATGCAAAGTGAATACATTTTTGCCAAATCATCAATCATACTACAATGTACTTGAATGTTATCAGCATTGCCATCCTGCTCCAGTTTGACGATTGCTCGATATAGCTCCATCTTTTTCTCCTGCAAATGAGTTGGTGCAATATCATGTCATTATACAAGACATTGGAAAAAGTGCAAAACGTTAATATTGAGAATAAAATAGACTTTCACAGAGGCCCCATCAGAAACCAGCAACACCAAAGAAGCAAAGGAGCCATCAATATACCTGAATATCCCGAAATGTGGCCTCCTCAATAGTCAATTTAGAGGCTACATCTCCAGATTGTTTGTATTTGTCTTCATATTTCTTCGCCAGAGAGTCAACCTGAAGCATAAGTTAGTTCATATTAATCCAATAAACAAGAATCTTAGATAAATAAAATTCATAACCACTAACATGCAACTTCATACCTCTCTTTTGTCAGCAGAAACCCTTTCAGTGATCTCATTCAATCGATTGTCACATCTGCTCTTGTACAAAATCTGGCACCGTAGAGAACATATGAAGATCAGCAATATGCTGTAGTTTGCAGGCATATATTTCTAGAAAAAGACAACCAAGATGAAAAGCAACCAAAACGCAGATAGCAAAACTCCCCGACGCCCAACCAAGTATCCAAAGACCATGTCCTCATTTAACTGAGCCACAGAATTCCCCAAATAAACTTCAAATAACTTTCAAGAATTATGATTTTATAGCTGGGAGCAGCCATCCAACACAGACTTGCTCCATATATCTACCTTTTGGCTGCATATACATCAGTCATCTTGCAGTGTGAATCCCAATTTAACATCACAAGACCAACAAACTGGTATGCAGCCATATATATATATATATATATATATATGCATGATAAATAAGGTAACAAAAATAAAAAATACCAGACCCCATGACGATCATGAATTATCCAATAATTAAAGAATTTGGTCACTCTAAAGCAATTATAGAGAACTCCACTAGCGTCTCTAAGATGCAGTGCCAACTCCCCGTTACTACCACCGAGTCCTGTTATTTCTTTAATACTATATAATTATATTTTGTTAGAGAAAAAATAGGCCTGTCCTAATTAGCAGAGCCAAGGAGGGGTACATTGGATGAGGACCTAACCTTTTGCTTTGTACAAAGTAGCACTCAGACTTGAACCCAGTTAATCAGAACTTTATTCAATACCCAGGTAATCAGAACAAGGAGATGTGGAATCCAATCATTGAGAGATTTGAACGTAGATTGGCCGGGTGGAAAAAACAACTCGTGTTGAAAGGGGGGTGACTCACTCTTGTTAATAGCACTTTATCTAGTATGCCCACCTACTTTATGTCCTTATTTGTGCTCCCCCAATCTATTCGGAATAGATTAGAGAAGCTAGAAAGGGATTTCCTTTGGGAGGGCCAAAGTGAGAGCATAGTTACGAAAGGCGAGCGCCTCTTCGCCTGAGGCGAGAGGCGAGGCGAGGCGAGGGGGTTACGCCCCTTGTAGGTCCAGGCGAGGCGATTACACAAAAGCGAGGCTAGGCGATCGCCTTTCTCGCCTTTTGAAGAGGCGAGAGGCGAGATGAGGCGGACAAAGGCGAACATTCTAGAAAAAAACTTAATATGACGTATTTTTTAAGTCTTTTAGGGTTTTAACTTAAAAGAAACGCACATACCATCTTATCCCCACGTGCGACTTGGACTTTTAGACTTCCAATTAGACTCTTCAACTTTGAGGAGAGATACAAATACCTTCCGGTCGCGAAACAGAGACAGAGCACAGTTCGTTCGTGACTATCGACCCTGTTTGGGATTCGCAAAACAGCCTTCGGTCTTTCACCCTCGAGTCCTCAACTCTGTCAGTCTGTCATCTTCAACAATTAGACAACCAGGTAACTTTCTCTTCTTTTTTTGTGGCTAAATTGCATGATAATTCGACTTCTTCCTGCTTCTTTTCTTCACTTTTTTTACTCTGTTTTTGACTCCCTTTACTGGGTCTTCAAGAAACTTTTTACTTTCTCTTCTTTCTTTTTTTGGTTAAATTGACTTCTACCCTGCTTCCTTCATTTTTTAAACTATGTTTCTGTTTACTTTGTTGTTTTTTGTGTGTGTGTATTTATGAAATGAAAAACTATTTCTATGCTTCTTTCACTGTATTTCCTGCAATTTGATGCACTGCTACAGGCCTACATGCTGTAATCAGTTTGTTTGTGTTTTTTATAAAAAAAAATGCAACAATTTGATACACTGCTACAGGCCTACAGCTAATCAGTTTTTGTTTAGTAACGCTGCTGCTTATGTCTGAAATGTCTTTTTACTGTTTTTATGAAAGATAAAAACTATTTGCTTGTGTATTTATGAAAAATAAAATACAACAATACTTACTCTTTTATTTGAAATATAAAAACTATATGTTTTGGATTATGTCACAATAAAATTAATATATATATATATATATATATATATATATATATATATATATATATGCTACTTTTCTTAATTTCTCGCCTTGTTCGCCTTTCGGTCGCCCGCCCCTCGCCTCGCCTTTCGCCTCAACAATAGACCTCTCGCCCGCCTCTCGCCTTCCGCCTTTAATAACTATGAGTGAGAGTCAAAAATATCATTTGGTCAATTGGGAGAAGGTTTGCTACAGTATGAGGGAAGGATGCCTAGGTGTTAAGAACTTGAACGCTTTTAATAAGGCATTGCTGGGCAAGTGGTTATGGAGATTTTTGGTAGATAGAGATGGTTTTTGGAGGAAGGTGGTGAAGAGTAAATATGGGGAAGGGGATGGGAAGTGGGTCCCAAATGAGGTTTCTTTTCCTTACGGAGTAGGAGTTTGGAAAGAGATTAGGTAAGGGTGGGAATCTTCGAGAGATTTATTTGCTTTGAGATTGGAGATGGCTCGTCGGTGAGATTTTGGAAAGACAAATGGTGCGGAGACATAGAGTTGTGGAGATTATTTCCGGATCTTTTTAATATAGCCGGCGATAACAATTGTTTTATTAACTGAGTGTTAATCAGGAGGATAACAAGGTGGTTTGGAGTCCTTCATTTTGTAGGAATTTCCATGACTGAGAAATGGAATCATGTGTGCTTTTCTTCGATTTTCTTTATTCACAGACAGTTGGAAAGCAAATGGAAGATAAGGTTTGGTGGAAGGGTCCTAGAGACAAAAGATTTTCTGTCAAATCTTATTTTAAGATTTTGTCTCATAAAGATTGCTCTTTATTTCCTTGGATATCAGTTTGGAAATCTAGAGCACCGAGTCGGGTAGCGGTTTTTGCTTGGGAGATTTTGCAATGAAGCCATTCCAACCGGTGATAATTTGAGAAGAAGGCACAATATTAACGTAAATTGATGCTATTTGTGTAAAGGAAATGACGAAAATGTCAATCAACTGCTCATTCATTGGTCCGTAGAAGAGTCTTTTGGAACCTTATTTTCGGGCTCTTCAAAATTTCATGGGTTATGCCTAGATCGACGGAGTTGTTTCTAAGTTGGTCATTTTACAAAAGGAGAATAAATTTAACCTGCTCTTTGTGTGTGTGTGCTGGACCATTTGGATTGAAAGAAATAGAAGGGTTTTTTTATAACAAGGAGAGGTCCTTGTCTCAGTTGGACACTGTGTTGCGCACCCTTCAGTCATGGTCTTCGAAAAATGCTAATACTTCCATTTCTCAATCTCATTCCTCTGTAGATTTTGTTAATAGTCTTTCCTTAGTTTAGTTTTTTTTGTGTATACTCCCTAGTGTACAAGGACGTGTCACTTTTTTTGACGCTTTCTAATATATTATACTCTTACTAGTCAAAAAAAAGTTCCAATATGAATTTACATTTAAAGAGGATGTGCACTAGGTTGAAACCACCCTACCACTCACTTAATAAATCACAAACCATCATCACCAAGCTTCTTCACCTTCATTTCCAATAGCCTTACACCGTCACTTAGGTAAGATAAAGAAGGTAAACCATTTCATTAGACTAGTTCTCTCAACCCAGTTATTTGGCTTTTCGACATGCGTCCTCAACCTACTCACACCTCTGAAATATTCATGAGGGTTTTCTCATCCCTGTGAGCCAGAAGTACCACCATGTAATGCAAATTGGTGCAACTTCAATTCAGACATGATATGGTTGATGGTCAAAGCAAATCAAACCTCTCTTAAGCAAACAACACTTTGTACCTCACTCAGGATAATTCCTCATGCCCATTAGCCACAAGAGCACAGCCACTGATTAAAGTACTCAAGATATCTGAAATCGTATCAACCAACACCCTTGCCCAAAACTTCAATTAAGCTGCTGTGAGAATCTTCCAAAACCAGCCAACCAAACTAATTAGATAAAATCTCTAGTTTAATCTAGTGATAAGTAGAAGAGCTAAGATTTTTGTCCAACAGCCCAGAAGCAGCATGAATAAGTTCTTAATAATATCTCAGACTCCTGAGTTTCCACTTTCCAGCTAGCCTGAGAAAAGGCCCTAGAACAACCAAAGAGACCAAACCCGTGGCAATCACTGCTTCCCATACTTCTTCAGAAGTAGGCCTTGGAAAGCAACTACTCCGTTCCATTATATGCATCTCCTATTCCATCTTGGGCATTTTAGAATAAGTATCCCCTATTAATCGTGAGATGAAAAAAGAAAGGGACCCATCGATTTGACACCACCAATGAATTTTTTGAGGGTATTAAAAGAAAATTGCATAAAGTAAACCCTTTTCTTAAAACCCGAGTAAAGTCACTAGGGGGCACTTATTTTGGAACGAAGGGAGTACTAACTAGTACCCACACCAAACAAGGAATTCCAACCTAAACCTTCTATAGTAGGCCTAACTATGATCTCCTTATTGAACAGATTCACACAAGAACTTGTGAGCTCGCCCTAAATTGAGTAGGGATACAAATAGCCTCATTCAAAGCTAACTTGATATCTTCAAAATGAGAACGCTAGATGGAAAAGCTTGGAATGCCGTCATCCTCTTTATTCCCCATAACTCTAGACTTCTGCAACATCTCCCAAAGCTAGCTCATCTCTTCAATTCCTATCCCCCATGACACAATCAAAAAGCTAGGAATGCCGCTATTCTCTTTAATGAACATAACTCCAGATTTCTGCCATACAGACCCCTTCAAACTCCAAATTTAGGAGACCTCTTTATACAGTAAATAATAGTAAATAAATAAATAAATACCTAAAATAAGAGCCTAGTGTGTTAATTTTGATAAAGGCATATGATATTACTTGACTTTTCAGTCCAAACATTAACATTCAAAACGTTTAGAGTGTGTCAGCGATGACGTTGAGAATTTTGGTCGGGGTTATCACATTAGTCACCACTTTGAGAGTTGGCATATTTATAGTGACATAACCACAATAAAATCCCAGCATCCTTCCTCATCTAAGTAACCAATTTGATAGTAGTAAATCTTAGTCTCAATTGCTGGTATCTGTATCCTTGTTTCATTGACTTCCTTTAGTATCCTTCATATACTCTTATAACATGGGCTTTCGGAATTTCATTGGAGGTTTAATTCCTTGGACAAAAAAGACAATTTGGTTGAACATGAGAGATTCTGAGGACAGGACTATTTTTCAAGCGGGCAGAAAAACGTTCGACGTTTTGAAGAATCTGGAGGAGAAAGGTGCTGTTTTCCAGATGGAGGAGAGATCGAGAGGACGACCGTTCCACATTTTCCTCTCTTCACGAATTCAAATGGGTATGCAAATGTCTGCGCAGTTTGTCTCTTATTCAAGGGGTTTTCTGGAAAAAGTTGCAAGCTCGCTGTAGGGAAGTGACGGTGGCTAAGGAAGTTAATGCCTCAGGATGGTTCATGAAGGTTTCGGCCATGGGTGTAGGGAAATCGGGACACTTCGTATCCCAGTGTTTGACACTGTTTCTGGATGGGTTGTGCCAGCAGAGAAAATGCTCAGATTTATGAGTAGTTCGCTGAAGGAGAGTCAAGACAAGTTTCACCATTCACCCGCAGGAGAGACGAGGCAGTCCTACAAGGAAGCGGCGCAAATCAAGCCTTGGTCGAATACAAGCCTACTCACCTCTCGTAGAAATAATCTTGCGGTAGCAGATTTTGAGGTGGAGGAAAAGTCATGCGAGGTGAATCGGGGATTTCTTGAGAGATGCCTGGTGGGCTCAGTGAGCAACACAGGGAGTTCTGGACTCCTCACTAAGGATATTCAGGATTGGGTTAATCGAAGCAGGAGAATAGTTGGAGGAGTGAGAGTAGTAGAAATGAACGGGAACCACTTCTTGATAGAATTCCCGTTGAAGGAGGAAGCTACTTGTATCCTGGAGACGAAACAGTGGAAGGTCAACCAGGAAACACTGCATCTCGAGCGTTGGAGTGAAGAAGGCAGTTGTCTCAGAGATGATTGTAGGCCAGATGTTGTATGGGTTAGAGTCTAAGGGTTACCGCTGCACTTGTTGGGAGATGCTGTGTTCCAGGAAATTGGCAGGAAGTGTGGGGGTTTTATTTCGACTGACAAAGCTACGGAGAAGAGGCAGAATTTGAGATGGGCTAGAATTCAAGTACGATATTCAAATAATATTCCGGCCTGTGTTCGCATTGGAGTAGGGCGTTGCAAATTCAAAATTCCAGTCTGGGTGGAGACCGTAGCTTACCATACTTCAAGGGGGAATTACGACAGCGGAGACGTAGGAGGGACGAAGAAGGCGAGTGGTTTTCACGCTCGTCGGGGAGAAGCTCAAGTCCAAGGGTTCTGGAAAGTCAAGAATCGCAGCATTGGCAGGGACAGCACGTGCTTTGGTGGGAATTCAAATTTTGAATTAGGTCGTAGCTCAAACGGCGTCGCTACAGGGGAGCGAGACGGGAGGAAGGAGAAAGAGGTTAACGTAGCTGCCTTAGGCACAATTTCCTGGGCTAAAGACAAGGGACAGGTGTCGACAGTGGGGCACGCATCTGAGAGCAGTACATCTGGAAGCCCTCTTCAGTCTAGGGGTAATCCAGTAAATGAAGATCAAGGTTTTAACCAGGATAAGCTTGGTGGGCCTGTTTGTGGGCTCAAGGCCGATCCATTAGATGAAGTTAGACCTTCTAAATTTGGGTTGGGCCAAGTGGCTGATGACCCGATAATTGTTGAAAACCTAGATCGTGGAGTGGGCTGTTTGAGTGGGCCTTATCCTTCTTTCTTTGTTTTTGAGGAGGATATACAAATAGGAAAAGCTGGAGGTTTGGACCACATGGAGACGAGTAGGGAGGTTGAGTCGGAGGCGCTTCGTAGTTCGCAGAGTGTAGACACTAGACAGGGAGTTCGTGGCTGGCTATGATGCACGGACACGGCAGGGGGCAAGCGTTTTCCGTGTCTGATACGTACGGGACACGGATACGCAACGGACACGCCTGACAGGGCCCAAAATACGTTTGGGACCGAATTTGAATTTTCAAAACTTTCGGACACAGACGCAGGTACGGCCGGAAGAGAGTCAGTATACGTACCTTGAGGTCGGACACGACTGGGGGTATATTTGTAGACTTGTCCTCATTCCCTCGAATCCCCTCACGACAAAACGAGCCCTAGCCCCCTTTTCCCTCAAATCGTAATGACGTTTTCCCTCAAATCCCGTCGTCAATCGTTGCCGACCATCTACGACGCATGTCTGCCGCCGGTTGTGCCCCTTGCCCCCTTTGACCTTCTAGGCTTCTCAGTTCTCTCCCTGCATACTGCGTAGTGTGCCTCTTCAGTCTTCATTGAGTCGCAAGGTAGGTATTCTTCCTTTTCCTTCAATTCTCTTCTTGGCGTTCTCACTCCTCTCTCTCACTTCTCTCTCTTAGATTTCAAAGTGAAATCACTGACTTTGGAATTTGTATTATTGTATATTATTGTATTTTAGTTTTTAATATTTATAATTTAGTCCTTATATTTTTTAATATTTACATTTTGGTCCTTATAGTTTGAATATTTACACATTACCCCGTACCAGTGTCCTATATTTTTTGAAAATCGCGTATCCCCGTGTCCCATATCCACGTATCCGTGTCCGTGCAACATAGGTGGCTGGTGCTGCTGCAGTGGGGGTCAACGTCATGGGGGAGGTTAGCGGGTGTAACAGGGGGCCCTTCGACTTAGACCCAGAGTCGACTATTCCGAGGTCGAACTCTAAGCGACAGGGTTTAAGTGATGAAGGGGAATGTTGTCGAGTCAATTGCGAGGAGTTTGTTCCCAAGCCTGCGACGCACTCTCGTACAGTGGAACCGAAGGATTTTTTGGATTGGATTACTGGTAGAAATCTTCGATAAGGGTCTGAGAGTTCGAATAAGTTTGAAGACAAGAGGTTTTGAAGGGGAGACTACAGTGTCGATGAGTACAGTGATTGCCCAGAACAATTCTGGTGAGGCTTTACCAGAGATTGAAGTGGAAACTCCGAGTAATAAGAACGATTTTTGTTCGCCTTGTGACCAATATGTAGAGCCGGTAATTGAGGAGAATAATACTCCATTGTGTTGTACCCCTCTTGCAGTAATCAGACGTGAAGATTTGTGCGAGATGGCCTATCTCACATACAGAGAAACATATGAAGATAATTCGGTTTGGGTTCAACGGAGAACAAAGAGCTTTGGGAAAATTTTGGGAGCGTCGGGCATGGGCTTTGAGGATAAAATTGTGGATTTACTTCTCGACATAGATAAGAAATGGTGATCATCTGGGGAAGGCAGACGCAAGAGATTAAACAAAGGGAGCTTAAGCAACTATGTTGTAGCCTGAACTTTGAGATGTTAAAGGGGCAAGAAGGAGAGGGGAGGAGGAAAAAAATTGGTTGATATGCATCTTAAAATTTTATCTTGGAATGCGTGGGGATTAAATGATTTAAGAGAAACTTGATAAAAGGTTTATTGAGAAAGTGGAAACCGTATTTAGTCTGTCTCCAAGAAACCAAAATGGAGAAAGTTGATGTTAGGATTATTAAGAGTGTTTGGGGTATGAGATGGGTGGAATGGGAACATTTAGGGGCTGTAGGGGCAGCGGGGGGTGGGGGTGTTCTGGTTATGTGGGATAGAAGAGTGCTGACAAAGGTGGATTCTCTCATAGGCGTTTTCTCAGTTTCTTGTTTGTTGAAGAATGTAGAAAATGACAGAGTGGGTTTTTACACGTGTCTATGGACCTTGTAATGGTGCTGATCGGAGACATTTATGGGATGAATTAAAGGCTTCAAAATCTAAGTGGGATGTTCCGTGGTGTTTAGGTGGCGATTTTAATGTAGTGAGGTTTCCTATGAGCGCTCTGGCTCGCGCGCCTTTTCTAAGGAGATGATGGAGTTCAACAATTTCATTAATTATATGGAGCTGGTGGATCTCATTTTAGGTGGACACTTTACTTGGTTCAGGGATGGAGACCGTCGACAATTTTCAAGAATCGATAGATTTCTGATTTCAGGGGATAGGGAGGAATGCTTCAGTGGTGCGATACAATCTTGTTTGCCTAGAGTCTCCTCGGATCATGTTCCATGTTCCATTGCTGCTGGAATGTGGTGGTTTTGCCATAGGGAAATCTCCATTCCGATTTGAGAATATGTGGTTAAGAGAAAAAGGGTTCAAGGATTGGGTGATGAATAGATGGAATTCTTACTTGGTGGTTGGGGATCCCAGTTTCAAGTTGGCTAGGAAATAGAAGTTATTAAAGGAAGATTTAAAAGTGTGGAATAGGGAGGTCTATGGATCGGTGGACTTCAAAATTAAGGCTATATCGAAGGAGATCAGTAGGTTGGATGAGAAAGCGGGGCAGGGAAGCTGGATGAGGTTGAAGATTCTCACAGGATATAGCTCAAGCAAGAATTAACGCGTTTACTCATCAATGAAGAGATCAGCTGGAAATAAAAATCACGAGTTCAGTGGCATAAAGAAGGTGATAGCAATACAAAGTTCTTCCATAGAATGGCTAGTATTCGAGGAGTGGCTAAGCGAATTCAGAAAATAAAGATAGATGGTGTAGAGCTGGAAGAGAAGGAAGATATTAGGCGTGGTATAGCGGGTTTCTACCGGCGGCTTTATGAGGATTGTGGGTCTTGGAGACCTAATTTGGACGGGGTCATTTTTGGAAGATTAGAGGAGGCAAATTCATTTTCTTTTTAGTGTCCCTTCACCGAGGAGGAGGTGGTGGCAGAGTTAAGGCTTATGAGTGGTGATAAAGCCCCCAAGCCCGGATGGATGTTCTATGGCTTTTTCCAACATTGTTGGGAGGTGGTCAAGGGGGACATTATGGACGTTTTTTAGTTTTTCTATACCAATTCGCATTTCGAAAAGAGCCTTAATGCTACTTTTATATTGATGATTCCGAAGAAGAAAGGCGCGATGGATTTGAAGGAGTACAGACCCATTAGTCTAGTAGGGGGCATTTACAAGCTAATTGCGAGGTCCTTTCCCAGAGGTTGAAGAAGGTGATAGGTAAGATTGTTTCAGAGTCTTAACATGCTTTCGTTATGCATCCCTTCTAGCTAATGAGGTTATGGACGACAGATTGAAAAGAGGTGTTCCGAGTTTATTGTGCAAGTTGGATATTGAGAATGCATACGACCATGTCAACTGGGACTTTGTGTTGTATATGATGGATAGAATGGGGGTTGGGGATAAATGGAGAAGGTGGATTCGCTTTTGCATCTCTTCAGTTCGCTTTTCAGTTTTGGTCAACGCGAACCTTCTGGATTTTTTCATAGTTCGAGGGGCCTTCGTCAAGGTGATCCATTATCCCCGTTCTTGTTTATTCTTGTGAAGGAGGCCTTGAGTAAACTCTTGGAGAAGCCGGTCCAGGGGATTATTCAGTGGTTTTAAGGTGGGAAGGGGAGGTGTGACGGAGTTAGAGGTTTCTCACTTGCTCTTTGCGGATGATACGTTGGTTTTCTGTGGGGTAGAGAAGGCACAGCTGGGTTACCTTCGTATGGTGTTACTATTTTTCAAGCAGTTTCGGGGCTCAGAGTAAATATCCTCAAGAGTGAGATTATTCCGATAGGTGAGGTGAATGATATTGAGACCTTAACCAGCTTTTTTGGGTGCAAGACCGCGACTCTCCCTTCCTCATACCTTGGACTTCCCATTCGTGCTCCGGCTACAACCAAAGCTATGTGGATTCCGGTGGTCGAGTGATTCGAGCATCGTTTTACGGGTTGGAAGAAACAATTGCTTTCCAAGGGGGGTAGGTTGATGCTAGTAAAGAACACTCTTTCAAATTTACTGACATACTTCCTTTCTCTGTTTGTAATGTTTGCCTCTATTCAGAATAGATTAGAAAAATTGGAAAGAGATTTTTTATGGGAAGGTCTGTCGGAGGAGCAAAAATTTCATTTGGTCAAATGGAATAAGGTTTGTGTTAGAATGCAAGAGGGAGGGTGGGGTTAGAAAACTTAAAGTCTTTAATGAGGCATTGTTGGGAAAGTGGTTGTGGAGGTATCTCACAGAAAGGGAGGCATTTTGGAGGAGGTTAGTGGTGAGTAAGTTTGGCTTGGGGGGTCACGCGTGGTTTCCTGCAGAGGTTGTTTCACCTTTTGGGGTGGGGGGGTGGAAGGCCATAAGAAAAGGGTGGAGTTCCTTTGAGAGGTTTCTTGCCTTTAAGGTGGGTAGTGGAGAGACAGTTAGTTTTTGGGAAGATAGATGGTGTGGCGAGAGAAAGTTGAAGGTGGATTTTCCTACGTTGTTTGAAGTCACTAGGGATTAGGGCTGCTCGGTTAGCTCCATGTTGTCAAGGGAGGATGGTAGACTTATTTGGAGTCATTTTCAGGAGGAATTTCCATGATTGGGAGGTGGATTCGCTGCTGCGATTTCTTGAGCTGTTACAGGCTCAAAAGATTGACAGGGCAGAATATAGAGTAATCTGGAAGGCAGCTAAAGGTCATATTTTCACAGTTAAATCTAATTACTTGAGGATGTTGAATTGTGAAAGGAATTTTTTCCTTGAAAAGCCGTGTGGAAATCAGTAGCGCCCAAGAGAGTGGCCTTCTTTGTTTGGGAAGCCATGCACGAAGCTATCCTAACAATAGATAATCTTCGGAAGCGGAATATTTCTTTAGTGAACAGGTGTTTCATGTGCAAGGCAAGCGAGGAGAGCGTGAACCATCTGCTTCTACATTGTGGAGTTTGTCGCTGAATCTTTTTAAAGTGCCTTGGGTGATGCCGAGATGAGTTTCTGAGCTGTTGAGGTGTTGGTTTTCAGCGTAGAAACAGGTGCATCGGGGTTTGGGAGGCTGCCCCTTTGGCAGTTTGTTGGGTGATCTGGAGGGAGAGAAATCAACGGGTTTTCGACAATGAGGAAAAGTCTATTTCGGTCTTGAAGAATTCTTTGCTTCGCACTCTATTCTCTTGGTGTGTAGAGGCTGCGAACTATCCACTCGGTTCGAAAATGTCTTTTGTAGAATTCTTTACTTCTAGTGTACTAAGGACGCGTCACCTTTTTTGACGCTCATATTTATATACTCTTTACTTATCAAAAAAAATAATTCTCCTTAAGATACCAGTTTCCCTGACCCAAATACCCAGAAAAATACACAGCATTACAGGCAATTGCTATCCTAAAAAAAGAAGAAGCATAAATCTTAAATTCCTCATGATCATGAACCCCCCCCCTCTTCGGAAAAAAAGGACAGACTAATCTAATACTTTCTGTACCATATTGATTGTACTGGGCATAAAAAAAAAACACATTTAAGTCGTACCTATTTTGAATCACTATGTAAGGGCAAATTTTGATACCTATTGATCACTATCTATGGGTATCAAATAATCATATCCAACCATAGGTATCAAAATTTGATATAACAATAATTCTGAAAAAATTATATCCAACAAATATAATATAAAAACAAAATTAAAATATTATATACAATAATTTACCAACACATATTATAGCATAAATATATGGTCAAAATGAAGGGTTTAAAATTAGGTGTGGTACTAGGGGAGGTATCAAAATTGGTACCTTACTTAGTACCACACCTAAATTTTGATACTTCTTTCTTTAACCATTGGGAGCTTAATACTCTTACATATGTATCAAATTTTGGTTTTGACCCCTACCATTGGACTTGCCCTAAAGAGCATCAGAGGTTTAGCAATCAAGTTATTTCTTTTCTTACATGTACTTATACTATAAAAAGGCAAAATTTTAAGAGAGAAAGAAAAAACTTACAAGTTCCTGCATCTTGGTGCGAAAGTAATCAATTTTCTCTTTAGATTCCAATATCTCCTTTTCAAGTTCACTGACCTGGACATAGAAAAAGTACAGGCACACAAAAAAAGAGAGGTGCATAAGTTTCTGCAAAACCCATGAGCACTCCAAGAAACTTAAAATAAAAAAGAAACCATAAAAGAACACAAGCACATTGGTTAGCTCTCAAAACAATAAAGTTTTAGCTACGGGTGCAAAAAACAAGCACAAGCTTATGCTTCATCTTTTCAAGAGATCAAGTGCTGAACTGATAAAAAGAAAGCTCAAGCCCAACTCATGAATCATGTTAAGTCTGTATGCTATCTTTAGCCTAGAATATTTATTATGTATTTAATTATATAATAATTATTTAGATGGTAATTTCTTATGGTCTCCATTTTTATTGCTTTAACATCTAGTGTGTTGGTAATTTAGGATTGAGAATGCTTTTCTCGGGTATCAGGATTTCATTCACCTATATAAAAGCCCTCAATGTAATTTACTAGTTAGCTTTTGAACTATTGTTAATTGATAAACACTTTGTGTGTTATTGGGTGATTGATTCCCCATCAAAACAAGCATACCAAGGGCCGCACTCAAGGCGAATATCTTGAGGTCCTTGGTTCCAGTCCCCATACCAATGGGGTCATACTTACCTATCATAAAAAAACAAGTATCGAGGCTCCGGGGGCAAGTGAATCAATCCTAGTTTATCAATCTATACTCTTTGTTTAACGAAAGTTGACCCAGTTTAAGGGCAACCGGTAGGAACCTAGGGTTATCCCGTTCTTTGTAGATTGGATTGGGTTTACCCCTATCATTTCCACACCATGTAGAACCTAATACATTTGTGGTTAATAAACTCCTGTTAGCATGCTGGAATAAATGTTCCTTTCTTTGAACATGAAACTGTTCTACAGCTTATAGAGTTGCACTCAAGCAGTAAATCAGATTCTATACTTTCCCTACCCCACAAACAGCCCCAGTTGCAGGATTGCTGCCCTAAACAAAGCAAGAACCCAAACTAATGAATGCACCATAAAGAAAAATAGTATATGGTGATAATGAGCTGGAATTGAAAGTATTGCCTTTTTATCTGCCTCTGTTGCCTCTTGGAACTTCAAATTCAATGAATTCTGCTCCTCTGTACTAAGTTGGTCCACAAGATGCTTCTCCAGCACAGGAACTCTGGGCTTTTGCTGACGAGGCTGCACATCTTCATCCGGCGGAGGAATAGGAACTGGACGTGGCGGCCTCGCACCGGCAGCCGTGACTGGTCGTTGAGGCATCCTGTGTGGCTGTTGTGGACCTGCTCAAAAATGATAAATATAACAATCCTATCACAGAAAAAGACCAAACTATCTAAGATCTGGAAATACATCAAATGGCAATGCTATTTATCATAGCAAAAGACCAACTACGTACTAAAAGAAAATACAAACATGTGACATGTAATCATAGGAGAAGACCAGACTATCAACTAACTGAAACACGACATCAATGCCAATATATACCAGATGTAGGTCTCCCAGCTGAATTGCCATACGCAACACCGGGTTGACCAGTGGAAGGCGATGGTATCTCTTCAAACATAATACCAGGTGGAAGCACCTTAGGTAGAGGTCGTCCTTCCCTATGTCGCTCCATAAGATAAAGAGCAATGCAAAACTCCCTCAAAGAAAGCATGCTGTCATTATCCTGATCAGACAAGTCCCACACCTGCTTTAAGACCTCTGACACCAAAAACAAGTTAATGCACATGATTAGAAAACATAATACAGCCACTAAAGTATCATAAAGAAAATGTTAAGTTTGTAACCCATGTAATTTCGCTCCAAAGACTAATTTAGAGATGACCCCTCAATATGTTAAATAAAGCCATCATTGAACAATTCTGACCAGCCCATCTATTACCATCCAATCATGAAACTAAGTAAGATAGTTGAAAATCAAATATAAACAACAATTAATTTCCGCTAAACGAACAGCCACCAAATTGAGAGTGATGTGCGTACTGATAGCAAAGGAACTTATAAATCCCAAAAACAAGAAGATGGTGTTTCCGTCAATACCTCACATACTATTATATGATAGAAGATAAAGAGCATCGCCAATGCTAATGTGGATGTAAAACAAATTAGATGCCACATAGGATTTACACACTTTATGAAAGAAAAAAACCCTCTCCAATGCAAATGTGGATGAGGGATTTGGATATGATGTGTCAACCAAATTTGTTCACATTGTGGATAACAATGTCAATTTTTCACATTCTACTTGAGAGTGTGGATACATCCTAGTCATAATTTTTCTTTTTAAAAACTCTTTCTATTGGTTGTTCTCTTTTCTTTTATTTTTTATTTTTTTGTAAAATTTTATTTTAATGGTGGGATGCATGCCACATAAGATCAAATCCACATTTGCATTACCATTTTGATTGAATGTGAATGATGAGAGAAAAATTGCCACATATGACTAAGGGTGTTTATTACTCACAGTCACGTAAGATCAAATCCACGGTTGCATTGGTGATGCTCTAAACTCTTAAGCAAAGGAACTCCCTATATCACAAAATGAGTATCCATTTTTGGTTTTTCATGAAAATTAAGGAAGTTAACCTCTTAAGCAGTTTTAGTTGTATATAAACATAAATACCCTTAGAACTGCTAGTGTCCACGTTAGATCATTGCATGTGCAATTCGAAACATTACAAATGTGAATTAAGTAACTTCATTAGAAAAAGGACACTCATTTTGGGGTAGAGCGAGTACAGACTGTTTTAATTGTTATAAATACTGAAATAGGATAGCTGAGCAGAGAGGGTACGTACAAATCCAACACGATTCAACATTTAACAATAAGAAAAGGAAAGGAAACACAGAAGGAATAAGATGTAAATATAGGTTCAAATGAAGCATGCCCTACCTCGTGGCAGCCTCCAACTTAAGAACAAATTGCGCGCCTGTTCACCCGTAATTTTTCCATCTCTGTCTGTGTCTACTTCCATAAATACTTTACTGTACTTCTGAACATCAGTATGAGTTATCCTTGGCCAGGATAGCTGTGATTGGCCAGAAGCAGAATTTCCACCTCCACCAGGAACTGCAGAAAAACTCTGCACTGAAGATTGCTGGTTTGGTCTCAATGTCGAATGCACTTGTTGACTCTGACTAGGTTGCTGAGTAAGTGAACGCTGCACAGCTACATAGCTCGGCTGTTGGATCCCACCAGCAGCAGGAACATTGGCTGATGTGACAGGTACAACACCTGCAGAGGACACAGGTACCGGAGGATTCTGCTTTGGCTGCGCTGGAGTTGCCGAAAAAACATCTCCAAATAGTGAGTTTGACACGAACCCATTGCCTGAAACAGCCATGTTAGAATCTTTGGTTACAGCCTGGTTAGGATCACTTGGCTTGGGTGGAACATGTTGCGTTAATCCAGCGGTTGCTTGTGGTCTAGGTGGTGTCGAGGATGCCAATCCTGATGTTGCAAGCCCAAATCCATCCAGAGCTGTGGAAGGATTAACTCCACTAGTAGGAACATGAGAAGTCACCGCGGATGGGGGGCCAGCTGTGCTTGTACCAAGCCAATCATTGGACATATTAGAAGTTAGAGGACGTGATGCCACCATTGTACCTCCCCTAGGCATTACCTGGCCTATTCCACCCTGCTGTGGAGGGAAACCAGTTGTTGGAGCCGGGGGCCGAGGTGGCCTCATAAACTGATTTTGCTGAGATGGAAAACCCTGTGGCCCTCTGATACCCATACCCTGAGATGCTGTTGGAGCACTACCACTAGACGGTACTGAGGGTAGGCCCACAGAGGCAGCGCCTACAGAGGGTGGGCCCATATTTGCATTTGAACGAGGAGCTGGTACAGCTGCAAGATTTATCTGGGGAGCAGGAATTTTAGCTGAAGCAGGTCCAAATAATGCTGCTTTCACCATATCAGGGGTAAGTTCTCGTTTACTTTGTGCAACAGTAACAAGTTTAAGAGCATTGAAAAACTCTGCTCGGCCAAGGAAACCGGTTCTATTTTGATCAGCATGTGTCCATATCTGCAGAACAGCAACAAATACTTCTTAGGGAGGGAAAAAAATATTAACAAAGAGTAAGAACTCCAAAAGTGTTTCATGGGCATCATATGTTGCTTGCCCCTTTCTCTTTTAACTTATTACATCAACTAAGGTAGATGTGCTAATACATGGGTTTTCAAACATGGGAAACAAAGAAATAGCAAAACATAACCACCAAGTGGAACTGGAAGATGTGCAGAACTAAATTATTTGCCTCCATTTCAGAACCATTTCCAGTCCTGTACATATTGATAGGGAGCATATTCACAACCCAGAGAATTATCACCATCCCAAGAAAAGCTCTTATTGAAAAATCAACATTTTTAAGGATATATATATATATATATATATATATATATATATATATATATATATATATATATCTTGGTTAGCGGTGTTCCCGCAGGCCCATGAGCACAAATTATGCTGTCGAATATGTGTGCATCATACTATTAACTCGAAGTCCAACAAAAATAGAACTCCAACCCATCGAATATAATCCTTCATACAAGACAAGGTGAAAACAATGTTGAAATGGTTGACAGTCACTAGCTATTCTGGTGATCCTCATAAGAAATGTCCACAGATTGTGGAACCTTTGCTACTATATATATATACATACATATATCTATATATGTACATACACATGTATGTACATATATACATACATGTGTATAAGTATATACATATACATATATATATGTGTATGTGTTTGCAGCCAAGTGTAGTGGTTTGGAAGATAACGAAGTTACATAATCAACTATCAAGTTTAATAGTAGCCATCAAGGGTCCTTAACTCAATACATCAGAATCAAAGAGTTCTAAAGAATAAAGATGATGAGGCTAAAGTATCAGTTGTAGTTGTTGCTATTAATTTGAAGGGAATAAATGATTGTTGATTGCTTTATTACTCTTATCAATTGAAAATTTTAAAAGTAAATATATAGGCACAATGAAATCTGAAATTACATTCATCCCTATAATTAGGGAAACAATTACTCTCTCCGTTCCAGGCAAAGAGTCAACTATACTATTTTGAATGTTTCATTTTAAGAGTCTACTTTTTTTTTTGATAAGTAAGAGTATAATATATTAGAAACAACAAAAAAGGTGATGCGTTCTTGTACACTACGAGTATACATAGTAAACTAAACTAAGGAGAGACTATTAACAAAATCTACAAAGGAATAAGGGTGAGAAATGGAAGTATTAGCATCAATTGAACACCAAGACTGGAGGGTTTGCAACACTATGTCCTTCAATTGCAACAGGGGCCTTTCCTTGTTATCAAACACCCTTCTATTCCTTTCAAGCCAAATGGTCCAGCACACACACAAAAGCGCAGTTTGCCAAGATAAATTCCCTCTCCTCCGTTTGTAAAAAGCCAGCTCAGAAACTCCTTCGTTGATCTAGGCATAACCCACGAAATATTGAAGAGCCCGGGAATAAGGTTCCAAAGATCCTTAGCTAGCTACAAAACAGTGGATGAAAAGATGGTTAACATTTTCCTCACCACCTTTACACATATAGCACCAATTCACACAAGTATTTTGCCGCCTTCTCAAATTATCACCGGTTAGAATGGCTTCATGGCAAGCCTCCCAAGCAAACACCTGATGACAAAGACTCAAAATAAGATTCGACAGAAAATCTTTTTGTCTTTAGGACCCTACCACCGCACCTTATCCTCCAATTGACTGCCAACAGTCACGGAATAGAGAAATCGAGAAAGACACACCTCATTCCATCTCCCAGTCATGGAAATTCCTACGAAATCAAGGACTCCAAACCACCGTGTTATCCTCCAAATGCAGCACTGCATTAACACAGCATTAACAAAGTAGTTCTTATCGCTGGCTATGATAAACAAATCCGGAAATAATCTCCACAACTCTATGTCACCGCACCATTTGTCTTTTCAAAATTTTACCGACGAGCCATCCCCAATCTCAAAACAAAGAAATCTCTTGAAAGATTCCCACCCTCTCCTTATCCCTTCCCAAACACCAACTCCGTAGGAAAGAGAAACCTCATTTGGTGCCCACTTCCCATCCCCTTCTCCATATTTACTCACCACCACCTTCCTCCACAAACCATCTCTATCCACCAAAAATCTCCAAAGTCACTTGCCCAACGCCTTATTGAAAGCGTTCAAGTCTTTAACACCTAGGCCTCCTTCTCTCAAACTGTAGCAGACCTTCTCCCATTTCACCAAATGATATTTATGGCTCTCACTATTGCCTTCCCAAAGGAATCCCTTTCCAGTCTCTCTAAAATCTTTTGGATAGATTGAGGGAGCACAAATAAGGACATAAAGTAGGTGGGTAAACTGGATAAAGTGCTCTTAACAAGAGTGAGATGCCCCCCTTTTGACCGGAGTTGTTTTTTCCACCCGGCCAATCTACATTTGAATCTCTCTATGATGGGATTCCACATCGCCTTGTTTTTATACTGAGCTCCAATGGGTAACCTAAGATAAGAGGAAGGAAACTTGCCTACCTTACACCCGAAGAACTGAGCCATATCCTCAACATTATCAACCCCTCCTACTAGCAGAATCTCACTCTTTGCAATATTGATCCGAAGACCCCGAGACCATCTAAAAGGACAACAGATCTAGGCGCAGGTAACCTATGTAACCTAGTTGAGAAAAATCTGCATCGCAAAAGATCAGCGTATCATCCGCAAAAAGAAAATGGAACACAAAAACCTCCAAATCTCTATGCTGGCTTACATGAAAACCACGAATAAAACCTCCCGTCATAGACTTATCCAAGAATCTACTAAGAGTCTCCATGACAATAATGAACAGGAAAGGGGAAAGGGGATCTCCCTATCTCAAACCTCTAGCGCTGCCAAAGAACCCTGAAGGTTCCCCATTTACCAGCACTGATAGATATGCAAAAAAGAATCCATTTTCTCCATTTTAGCCCAAATCCCAATCTGTCCAACAAATAAATCCAGAACTCCCAGTTGACATTGTCGTACACCTTTTTAATGTCCAGCTTACATAACAAACCTGGAACCACTCCTTAATCTACGGTCCACAGCTTCATTTGCTATAAGAGACGCATCAATAATCTGCCTATCACCTACGAAAGCATGTTGAGAATCCGAGACAACCCGACCAATCACTCGTTTCAGCCTTCTGGATAGTACTTTTGATATAAGCTTGTAAATACCTCCAACCAAACTTATAGGTCTGTACTCTCTCAAATCACATGCACCTTTCTTCTTCGGAATTAAAGCTACGAAGGTGGCATTAAAACTCTTCTCAAAACTCATATTATTATGAAAGAACTGGAAGACTTTCATCACATCACTCTTTATCACCTCTCAGCAGTATTGAAAAAAAGCCACAGACAATCCAATCCATCTGGCCAGGGCTTTGTCACCACTCATACTTTGCAGCGCTGCAGGAAACTTCTTCTCAGAGTCTACTTTCGAAAATTATGTCTACAATCTTCAAAACATTTCAAATTTACCCTCCATATTTAATATAAACATATTGATTGTGCTCAAGAATTTTTGTAATTATGCTTAACTCTAATGCTAGGCTGGTAGCTATATAACTCTTAATTTTAAAACGTGGACTCTTTGGGTGGAACGGAGGGAATAATATTTATTGGCACACCAACCCACAACAATCCATACAAAAACCTCCCTCCCCCCCCCCCAACACACACACACACTAAAAGGACCGATGTGAAAAATGAAAATACTCGCATTAAGATTGTCCTATAATGCCATAATGTCAACAATAAAAAGTGAACCACAATAAAAAAGCCACTCTCTTAGGAGCTAGAGAGTGGTGACAATTTGCGGAAGTGTCATAGTACTTTAGTTAACAGGTGCTTTATGTGTAAGGCAAGTGAGGAGAGTGTGAATCATCATCTTCTTCATTGCCAAGTCGCTTCAGATTTGTGGAACATGCTGATGTGCCTGTTCAAGGTGTCTTGGGTAATGCCGAGTTCTATTCTCAAGCTCATTAGGCGCTGCGTATGGCTTACAATAACTGGAGTATCCGTATTTGGGAGGTAGTCCCTTCAGGTGTGTGTTGGACAATCTCGAGGGTGAGAAATCATAGGATTTTTGACAATGAAAAAAATCTGTTCCGGTTTTGAAGAAAGATCTGCTTCGAACACTTACTCTCGGAGTATTGGGGCAGAACATTACCCCTCCAGTCCTACCTCTTCTTTTGTAGATTTTGTAAATAAAATTTCTAACGACTGAATTCTTTTCTTCAAACTCTTTACTCTTGGAGTATTGAGGCGGAACATTACCCCTCCGGTCTTACTTCTTCTTTTGTAGATTTTGTAAATAATATTTCTAACGACTGAATTCCTTTCTTCGAACACTTAACTCTTGGAGTATTGAGGCAGAACATTACCCCTCCAGTACTACCTCTTCTTTTGTAGATTTTGTAAATAATATTTCCAACGACAGAATTCTTTTGAATGTATACTCCCTGTGTACGAAGGCCGCATCAGGTCGCATCACCTAACTGAACGCCTTTATTTATATTATTCATCACTTATCAAAAAAAAAAACTTAAGTAAAGATAACGTGATAAAACTCTAGTTTCACTCATTCTAATTAATCTAATCTTGCAACCCAATTGGACCAGCAAGTAGTGTGCATGGTGGAAAAGCTGACAAAACATGTAGTTAATGACTAGTCTAGGCTGCAGGTATATTTATGAGTAACACTCTCTCCATCCCAAAATTATTGTCCATTTTGACCCGGATTAAGGAAAAACAATTGACTTAATATTTGTTTGATGTGTACATTCCATATAAATGTGGCCCATAAGTAAAGTAGCATGAAAAAGTAAGGGTAAAGTGGTAAAAGAGTTATCGTAAAAAGGAAAGCAGGACAAAAAATTTGGGACGGAGAGAGTAATAGGGATGCCAAAGAAAGTCCCAATGGTTATATCAAGCATGTGACAACTTAGTGGGCTGGAGAGGTAAACATTTGAGGTTTGACAAATCACATTCTTGGAATATCAATTTGGAGTCAAAGTTGGGATAATTTTCTTAAACGCTAGTGTTACTCGGGTTAATTATGGTGCCTTCCCCGAGGTTTGGCCAAATTGCAGCACCTCCCAAATGTTTGGATAATAGTTAGGGAGACCTCAAGAACAAACAGTCTAGAGTCTACTACCTTTGACCATTAAGTTAGGGGCACAATGGTCATTTTGTAATAAAATCAAAGGAGAAAATTACTCTCTCCCTCTCTCTCTCTCTCTCTCCCCCTCTCTTCCTCTACAATCTTGAAAGACTATGGTCATTAGGTTTTCCCCATGGCCAATTAATTCCCTATCTTGGAGGAATGTGATTTGCAACAACTACAAGTAGTTTACTAATTTGGAGTTGGGATTAAGTAGTTTGAACTTAAATTTGGAGCGCAAATAGATTACTGATTCAGGGGTCAGCTACGTTGATGCCAGGCAATAGAAGTTGGGTTGATGATGTTATATTCGTGATGAAGGTAAAAGATTTTTCTCTCCCACTGCATCAGCAAAAATAGTTTTTAATTTTTTTGGATATAATGACTATATTGCTCTCTAAGTTAACAGCCAACTATAGCTTCAGATTGGTCTAGGGGTCTCCCTTAGGACCCTGCCTACTAGCCAAATGTTTAGGAGGGTGCTACAATTTGGCCAAACCTCAAGTGATGGCACCGTAAATAATCCAGCGTTACTCAACATTTATAGAGAATAGGTACAAAAAATTAGTAATTCCCTCTTGCATATGTACACACTTTTTAAAAATCAGCTCCAAGAGCATTATAGTAACTGCAAAAATCTGAAACAAGGGTCAACTTGCAATCAATGCCATTTGTCACACAAGTGCAACAAGCATGAATTTCAAGATTTAGACTTTAAGTGGACAAGAAAACCTGTATACGAGTGTATGTGTGTGTATGGAAAATTACAGGCAACATCAAATAGGTCTTAGTACAATAGTATGACCTACAACCTGCTGAAACCAGTTCAAACAACACAAGCGAATTTCCTTCTAGATATTGAAATTAAATGTAGATGCATGTCATCTCGTGTATAGAATTAGCATCCAGCTTCACTCAAACAGGAAAATCCAACTGAATGAGTAAAATTCAAATGGAGGACTTTGCTTATTTGTTCAAAAACTTATCACCTAGAAAAAACTAGTAACTCCAAAACTCTAAACCCAAGTAAGGGCAATTTGTTATCAATGTCGTTTGGATGGGAAATTTTCTTACAAGTTATCAACAAGTATATACTACATTTAGACTACAGCTGAAAATCAAAACAATATACTAATGCCAATACGTGTTTGTCAAATTAAACCCAAAACTGGACAAGAAATTAGAACAATAATATCACCCATCAACCAGCTGAAAACAATACATACAAACAACACAAAGACGATCACACTGACATATGAAAGCTTATGTAAATACATGTCACACACACACAAAGAGAGAGAGAGAGAGAGAGAGCTCATATTAAACCCAAAAACAAATTAGTTGTTAGAATCATACTTATCGACCGTAAACAATACATACAAACAACAGAAGGCAACTCTGTCCATCAATATATTGAAATTCAAATGTAACAACATGTCATATTGTGTATAGTAGGGGACACTAAGCTACACCCAACAGAAAAATCTAACCGGCTATGGAAAATTCAAGACAAGGGCAGAATTCTATCAGCATATAAAAGCTGAAACGTGTATACATGTCATAGGGTGAAGGTAGTAGCAAACCAACTACATCCAATGCCCAAATCAATAACACTAGCAGTTCATAGTATTTTTTATCTACTCCAAATATCAATCCGAAAAATAGACAAAGATGGACTGGCCAACACATAGACACAGCACAATGAAAATTCTATGGACATATCGAAAGTTTGAATGTAAATACATATGATACAGTTATAGTATGCATAGCAATAGCAACCAACTAGAGCGTATACCAAAATCTAGCAAGCTTAGCAAAAATCGAAAATTCCAATCGGAAAGAATGGGAGAATTGAGAGAAGTGGATGGTGACCTGAGCGAGGACTTGCTGAGATAAATTGGAGCCTTTAAAGAAGGAAACGGCTTCAACGCCACTAATTCGACCGTCTTGATCCAAATCAGCTCTCCTAAAGTACAATTCAAATTGATCCATATTGGGTGTTTGATTCTGGTTCTGAGTCTGACCCGCCATGGATGGTTGCATCATATACCATACAAAGAAATGGTAAATTAGAATCCCGACCCAATTGCCCAAACCGATTCCGGAATCGGGAAAGAGAGAGGATCTGGGGGATGGGGTGTTATCGAATCATTGCTGGATTTGGGTCGAGGAAAGATCTGGGGAGAAGGGTTTTGGTTCGCGGGATCAATAAGAATGGTGGGTTTATTGTTGGGTTAAAGGATAATCATACTGCGCTGTTGTTCGTCGTCGTCTACGATGGGCAGAGAGAGAATATTAAGGAATGTATGTGTAAAGGAAAGAAGAGTGCATCGGACCTATCTGTCATTTCTCTCTCTACTCTCTCTCTCTTTGATCGCTGTTGTTGCTGCTGTCTATTATTTTCGAAAGGGTATTGAACTATCGATAATCATAAGGGTACCGGTGGGCAACTCCAAGGGTGCTATTTGTTAAAGGCATCAAAATCAAATTTTGATATGATTATTATTTATAGGTATCAAATTATCATCTTTAATTATAGGTATCAAAATAAAGGATGTTAAAATTAAGTATGGTATTAAAAAAAATATCAAATTTGATACATTTCCTAGTACCATACCTAATTTTGATAGTTTTTACTTTAATCATTGAAGCGTATAATACTCTTACATATGTATCAAAATTTGGTTTTGACCCATACCATTAGACTTACCCTAACAGATACCTAAAATCTTACACCCAATGACGTAAAAGCTGATGTGGCATTGATGGACCCTTGTGAGTGCCCCGTTTTTCAATCTCTCTCCCGCTGCATGAGAAAGCAGGTGATTTTAGAAAAGAAAAACCTTTCAAGCGCGTGGAATATGTCTGGCTTCAATTGTAGATTCAAAATGTGAATAACAAAATCCTCGTCTTTATTTTAAGGGTAAATAAAGAAAAAAAAAAAATAACAAGATTTATAAAAAGAGTTCGGAGGTTAAGTTATGAGTTGGGAAGGCGTTAGGCACTCAACTTGCCCTTTCGGTCTCAAAATATGATTTTTGGCTAAATATGTTTTTTTCATAAAATTAATTGTTTAAATAAAACATTTAAAATAGATATATGCGTATATAATGAAATAAATAAAGAAACTTATAGCAGCCTCATTTTAGAGTTGTAAATATATTTATAAAAACTTTGTCATAATAACGGTTTATTTTAGTGCTATTTGTTATAGAATTTTGGGCAGTATAACTACTTATTTCGTGATATATGACTATTTTAAATAACACTTTTTTAGGATAAAAAATAAATAAAACTTTAAGGCACCTACCTCTTGAAGCATGAAGGTTTTATCCCGCATCAAACTTCTTTCTAGTAGGTTTTAGGGTGTGCTCGTTCTGTCCTTCAGGGAGGGGGAGTATTTTTGCTTTTTGCTGTTGCAGGGATTCGATAACTGCTCATTTTTGTTGTTTCCACATCGGGATCCGGGCGGCACAACTGCTTACTTTGCATGCTTGCTTGCGTCTAAAATTGGAAAGAGCAACTGCTTGGTTTGGCTGGATTTGACGTCTGAAATCTAGCAAGGCAATTGCTCTTTTTGGTTCCTTTGAACCGGTGAAATATGGTGGAAACCTAGCAGGGTAATTAGGGTTTACTTTGGTAGGAGAGTTTGAGTGTTTAGGGAAGATTTGACAGAGCTTCGAGATTGATTGCAGAGGAAAATACCTCGGCGTTCTCTCGGGAGAACAGACTGCAGTGAAAGTTTCTCCTGCAGTGAATTTCTTAACTGTGTGAAATTGTGAACCCATAGCCTCTATTTATAGATGAGGATGAGGGCTTCCTTCGCGGTTAAGTTTTATCCTCTAAGCTTCAATGGCTTGTACCGTACGCTGAAAAGGTTGCATCTTAGGCTAACTGTACCAGTACTTTGGGAAGTTGTGGGTGCCGGCTATAGGGCTCGTGGGTGTGGCGCCCAAGAGGGATGTGGGCAGCGCCCACAGCCTTTTCCTGTCTCATTTTTTGCATTTTGGTCCTCTGCAATTCAACCGTTTATGTATTCTTCTTTTCTTTTGCATTTTCAACCCTGTAACTTGACATTCGTTAGTCTTTTAACATGTCTTAATATTTTATGACATGTCATATACCAGGAGTACGAAATTGGGGTATCTACACTATTTTTTACTTAATTACTAACTCAATTTATAACTAACCTTGGTTAAATTATAATCCGATAAAAAAACTATATATATTTAAAGTTGGTGAGGAGCACTATGGTTGTGCCACCTCACCCAACTTTTGATATTGTTGAATCCTCAAGTCTCCACATCACTTTATTTGAGACTTTTCATTTTCTAGCAATTAGCTAATAATAATAGTTAATAATAGTTAATATGATATTGTGATATTAATAATTTACTATTAATCATTTCTATTGTTAATAATAGTGGTAATCTTATATAGAAAGACTTTTACTACCAACATCATTTTTAACCAATGTGGGATAATATTATTAAATTGGCATAATAAGTACTTACTCTAATGACCAACTTTTAACACCATACTTTAAGCATTGATATCTTATTTATCCAAAACTCGATTTTAACAAATAAATATATCATTTTAATGCTCTCACCGAGTAGAACACATTTGCACAATTATATTTGTCAACAAACAAATTACACGTAAAGTAATTCGTGCCTCAAGTTGCACAATTTCTCTCACTAAAAACACTAATTTTTCAACAAATATTATGTGAGTGCTTTAACGATTTCTAAAATCAACATTAATTTATAACCAATGTAATATGCATCTCTACTATAATTACCAATAAAAGTGATTTAACAAACATTAGTTGAAAATTGATGTTGGTTTAAAAAGTATTTAGATAAATGACTTTTACTAAACTAACAAAAAAAATATTATCGAATTATCAAGCCTCCACATCATTTGACTTGAGACTTTTCATTTTCTAGCTATTAGCTAAAAATAACAGTTGATATGATATTGTGATATTAATCATTTAATATTAATCTCTTTTATTGTTAATAATAGCGGAAATCTTATATAGAAAGACTTTTACTACCACATCATTTCTTAACGTATATGGGATAATATTATTATATTGGCATTGAGTGAGTACTTTACTCTAATGACTCACTTTTAACATCATACTTTAAACTTTGATATATTATTCATCTAAAACTCGATTTATATGAATAAATATATCATTTTGATGCTCTAACCGAGTAGAACACATTTGCACAATTACATTTGCCAACAAACAAATGACACGTAAAGAAATTTGTGCCTCAAGTTGCACAATTTCTTTCACTAAAAACACTCATTTTTCAACAAGTATTATGTGAGTATTTTAATGATTTATAAAATCGATATTAATTTATAATCTATGTAAGATGAATCTTTACTATAATTACCAATAAAAGTGATGTAACAAACATTTGTTAAAAATTGATGTTGGTTTAAAAAGTATTTAGATAACTTTTACTAAACTAACAAAAGAAGATATATGTTCACATTTCTTAGAAATTGATGTTGACTTTAAAAGTTTTTAGGTAAAATCTTACCAATAAAAATGATTTATTCCTCATTGGTTACAAAGAATTATTTTAGTTTAAAAGTTGGTAGATAAAAATATTTTACTAATAATAGAAGAGATGTATCACACATTAGATAGAAAAATAATGTTAGTTTTAAGAGTTTTAAGATAAAAGACTTCTATTATTACTATTAATAGATAGGGCATGTTTGATTTGACTTATCTGGAAGTACTTATGACTTATGACTTATCATAAGTTATTTTTAAAACATTTGATTTCACTTATGGTAAGTCATAAGTCATGTACAAGTCACTTAAAACATATATAACTATGTAAGGCTATAAGTTGTAAGCATTAAGCCTAGTGCTTAATTCTACTTTTCAAAAACATGTGAGTCCTCCTCTTCTTTGTTGAAATTTTATATATTTCAAGATTACCCTTCTTAATAATAATAATAAAAACAAAAAGTAATAATAATAATAATTATTATTATAATAAATAATAATAATAATAAAAGGAATTATAATAATATTAATAAATAATAATATGAATAATGATAATTGTTATAATAATAATAAAAATAATAAATATAGTATTAATAATGATAAATATAATAATAATAATAATAATTATTATTATTATTATTATTGTTATTAATACTAAAAAGTAATATAAATAAGAATATAGTAAAAATAATTGTAATAATAATAAAAAAAGTAATATTAATATCAATATTATAATAATAAAATATAATATTAATAATAAAAAATCAATAATAATAATCTAAATAATATAAATAAAATTAATAATATTATTAATATAATAAAATAAGTACTAAAATTAAAAAGTAATAATAATAATAAATGTAATATTAATGTTAATAAAATAATAATAATAAAGGAAATAATAATGATAATAATAATAGTAATAATTAATAATAGTGATAAAATTTGTATTATTATTAATAAAATAATAAAAAAGTGATAATAATAATAATAAATAAAATAAATAAATAATAATGATAGTAATATGATTAAAATTAATATTATTATTAATAATAGTAGTAGTAGTAGTAGTAGTAGTAATAATAATAATAATAATAATAATAATAATAAAAATAATAATAAATTAATAATGTAAATCACATTTTGTGAAGATGCAATTTTAGTCTTTATATTTAATTTCAGCACTACTTCAACTTATTAATCAAACACACACTAACTTATGAAAGTTAATCAACACTTTTAAAAAACTAAATCAAACATCACCAGTTATTAGTCATCAACCATATGTCATAAGTAATAAGTTATCAGTCATAAGTAATAAGTCATCAGCACATATCAATAAGCTAAATCAAACAGGCCCTAAATGTATCCCACATTCATTAGAAAATGATGTTGATTTCAAAAGTTTTAAGATAAAAAAACTTCTACTATTATTATTAATATAATAGATGTATCTTTCAAAAGTGTTAAAATAAAATACTTTTACTATTATTATTACGTATCTCACGTTGGTTTGAAGACTTCAACTATTATTATCAATATATATATATATATATATATATATATATATATATATATATATATATATTACACATTATTAGAAAATGATGTTGGTTTTATATTCCAACATTTAAATCATAATGCCTAAAAGGATAAAAATTATACTACTACTATTACCAAAAGAAGAAATGTATGTCACATTTAAAAGTTATAATATGTAGTATTATTACCGAAAGAACCTGTGCGGAGCATGGGCTCCATAACTAGTTAAAAAGAAAAGAAAACGTAAAATAGTAAACCAAGACTACTAGGGCTTGCGATTGGTGTCCAAACATGAGCCGTCGTTCTGCTTCTTCAACCATCA
This sequence comes from Codonopsis lanceolata, assembly GCA_013146195.2. NCBI lineage: Eukaryota > Viridiplantae > Streptophyta > Magnoliopsida > Asterales > Campanulaceae > Codonopsis > Codonopsis lanceolata. Next base: position 98,733,867 of record CM028377.1, read on the forward strand.
TTCTACCAAATCTTCTCGGTAAACATTTTTTTGTTCAACTATTGTTCACATCCCATGCTACTGTAGCTTTTTCGTGTGAAGGATGGTCTGCTAGAAATAGTGGGAAAGAGAGAATGAGAGAGGTAAAATTTGAATAGCCATATGGGTAGATTGTGAAAATACCTTAGAGCCCTCTTTACGTTATATAATTGTTAGATGTTGATTAACAATCCCAAGGAATTCATTTTTCAAATCCGACTGCTGAAGGCTCCAAGCTAAATTGATTCCTCTTCCCCCATCCCCCCAACCCACCCCCAAAAAAGAAAAAAGAAAAAAGAAAAGGTAGGAGTCCTGTGGAGTTGTTATCTATGCCATGATTTTGTGTAAAACACTTGTCAACCAATCTAGGTTTGGACCTTTCTTCAACCCTTAGCTTAAACATCTTTTATGCGATAAAAATATTCTAAACACTGACATAACCACTGAAGAACATGAGAAATTATGGCCAACTATAAAAAGTATCAGAAAAACAATGATTTCTTATTGTTTTAGTGAAGGTAATTTTCATGCTTAGGGATTTTGGAGATGATATGATTGATTAAGTTCTGCTACGGAATTTGTAAAATACCGAAATTTTGAAATAAATAAATAAATAATAAATTAAATAATAATATTTTATGATTGGGCTTGTTTTAATTTTTTTTGGGCTTACTTTGTTTGGGTACTACAATTATTATTTTGTTTGAGCATGGGCCAAGGGTGACCGGCCGCAGGCCCACTTTAAGTAACTTTTGGGCTCCGCAAGGCCTTCTAACACTAAGCGCAGCTCAAACACAAACAAATCATTTCTTAAAAATTAGCCCAAACAACGATGTCCATTACAATAACTAATAAACGATAATCCATACGAAAATCCCAAAATAGTAGACTAAAAAAAAATGGAGTCAAAGGCTCCTTACAAACCCAAGTCTTTCTGAACCGAAAAAAATAATCAATCTACGAAAATTAAACTCTCGAGTCGTCCATTGTGTGATCCAAGCCTTCATCAATACTAACGATCTGCAAAAAGATAAGGGATGAGCTCACAGCTCAGCAAGGTACTGACTACGCTATCTAGAGGATCAAACACGTATATCAATAACAACTTTTTTTTTATGATAATCAAAGTAAGCATTGTCAAATCATATTTTATAAACGACATTTCAATTTTTTTTAGTAAAACATTTCTTTGAAAACAAGTCAACAACACCACCGTCCCATACCAATAGTGTTATCAACGATTTCTTCGAAACAAAGTCGAAAAAAAAAACTTTAAACAATAATTTTCTCAAAGACTTTCAGAATCAAAACTTGGTTCGAAGTTAGTCAATTACGTCACTGTCCCATACCAGCGGCATAACCAACTAACCCGTTAAACGATTTATTCAGTAAAATTCTTGGTCTTATTGACTACGGTCATAGTACCGCTGCGACTCAACCAGAAGTTGTCATAGTACCGCTATGACTCGTCGATAGTGTTACAAGATACCGGCAGTAACTCGTCCGAAATTGTCATAGTACCGCTATGACTGCCGATAGTGTTACAGATCATTGTAACTCGTCCAAAAATTGTCATAGTACCGCTTATGACTCGTCAATAGTGTTACTGACCAGAACTCCCCAAAAATTCGATGTTCAATAACGTGAGTCGACCGTTAAGAATCTCTCATAACTTTTCAAATCCAATAATAATCAATAACCATAATTCAAATATTTTCATAACTTTTCAAAATCAATAATGTGGGTCCCAATGAGCACAATAATAAGCTAGAAGGGGGGGGGTTGAATAGCTTATTTACACTTTAAAAACTTTTAAGTAAGTTCCTTGAAAGTTACTTGCAATCTATGAAAAGAATCAAGTAGCGGAAGACCTTCAAGAAAATTGTTCCGTGTCCGCCGATAAGGACTACCTAGACCTTTTACGATTACTTAAGTTCTGGCCGAAATGGATAATATAAACAATGAAACTAAGTAGTTCAAGAAATAGCACAGGAGGAAAAAACACAAGTATTTTGGGATGGTTCACACTATAATGAGTGCTACGCCCACCACCAAGGCGGCCAAATAACCTTGGATTTAAATTGTGCACTATGTTTTCCACTTAGATCAATTACAAAGAATATCCCTAATGGATCGTGTACAAAATATTGACTTGTGTTTGGGTCTAGGGAATTAAATATCCAGAAAAACAAGATATTTAATTCGTGCTGTAAAATATAGTTAATGGAAGTTAACAACAAGAAGAATAAAGCAATAAATGTTGATGAGCGCCTTCTTGTTGTTGGCGAAGACTTCTAGATCTGTTAGGATCTATTGAATGCTGTGGCGTGGTGAAAGACTTGAAGTTATGAAGTTTCAGAGCAATTCTTTAAATGTTCGATTGATTCATACGGTTGTCTGTTGTTTCAGGTCTTCAATGGCGATAATAGCAGTGCATTTCAAAAGAATCGTTGGAGAGGACCGAAGACTTCAACGACTCTATTCATAAATGCATTAAATGCATGGGGTCGTCGAGGATTTTCGTCTTCCCAGATTATCTAGAGCGAGATAATCATTTCTCGAGATCTTCAAAAAGGTGGGCGATTTAGTGTCGATCGAGAGATGTAGCGAAAGTAGGGGCGACAGCAGCTGCGCTTTCCTTTGTTCGGACGAAAAAGTATTCCCTGCTTTTGGAAAGTTGCTTTGACTTGACATGTCGTGGAATGACTTGGATTAATTCAAATATATGGGAATAAGTTTGAATTAATCCAGCCTAGCTTTATTTGGAGAGGACACGTTAGGCGCGGTCACCGGTGGACACGAGGTCTACCGATCTTAAGCTTTGAAGCGTGGTCTTCCGTGGTGAAGCTGAGGAGTCTTCCGATGAACCCGAAAAGTCCTACAAAAACTATAAGGCAAAGTTCTATACACAGTTGCCCGCTAATCGATACGGCTGTGACCGATTAGCCAATAAATATAAAACTAATGTAATGTCTTGACGTCGAGATATAAATTTAACATAAGAATCAACAATCTCCTCCTATTTATATCTGGTCATCATTACTAAATGAGGATTTTAAAAACAAACTATTTGATAGATAATAACATGTCTTAGAAAGTTTATATATTAAGTAGTCGAAGACATGCCTCTATTAAACATAATAACACCTCGAGTAGTAAGGGACTAATCTAAGTGCATACGAATAAGAGAGTCAAGCGACACAGTTAGCGTGTTTAAATAAATTTAAATCTGAATGTTTAAATTCTAATTAGACTAAACAATAAAACAGAAATTTAAACAATATAATTTTTGAAAAAGCAAGTAATCATCGTATTCATAAACAAGATGTTTACATTCAACGTAGTTTTCAAAAATAAGAAAAAAATACAAAGGAAAGGGAAGAAAAGATACATAAGCTACCAAGGTCTTTTTCCCTTTCGCTTTGTCTCAAACCTCTCCTTCTTCTTTCTCATTCTAGCTCTTCCATTCTTCGTTGGTAATCGTCATTGCATCGATCGGAGGTGCGGTGGGCGAGCAGTAGTCGATTCTTCACGAAGATGCGTTTGTTCTTCACCATCAATGACGCGTTGATAGACCTCATTTGCTTTTCCTCAGTGATGGCGGATCACGATCACAGTTGGCATTCGTTACATCGTGAGCGGGGTCAGTTGCGGCGAGGTTGATGAGAGTTCCATAATGGGGAATACGGCCGTGGCCAGAGATGAAGAGTGATGGCGTGGAATAACTCCGTAGAAAATGGAGTCGATGATACGGCAACCTTCATCTCGTTGAGCCGATGTTGATCTTGACATCGGTGAAGTCGTGCGCATCACGCCCAACACGGTCGAACATCCTCTTGAAATTGTCGAAGATTAGTGGCGGGATTCTGGC
>CM028377.1:98737855-98764223 GCA_013146195.2 Codonopsis lanceolata
TGTTTTCTTTATGGGTATTCGGGTATTTTCAAATACCAATTGCAGGAAGACCGGGAGAAAACTACTTTTACTGCCTTCGGCACCTTTGCCTATCGGAGGATGCCCTGGTTTATGCAATGCACTGCGACTTTTCAAAGGTGTATGATGAGCATCTTCTCCGATTTTGTGGAGAATTTTATGGAGGTTTTCATGGATGACTTCACTTGTCCATGGTGACTCGTTCGACCAATGTCTTGCTCACCTTGCTTTAGTCCTCCATGTGTTGAAACAAATTTGGTGTTAAATTTTGAAAAATGTCATTTCATGGTTGAGCAAGGCATTGTGTTGGGACATGTGGTTTCGAAAAGGGTATTGAAGTGGACAAAGCAAAAATTGATGTTATTTCCACACTTCCTTACCCTACAAATGTGCGTGAAGTGCGGTGGTTCCTTGGTCATGCGGGGGTTCTACCGTCGCTAAATTATTTTTCGAAAATTGCATCGCCTCTATGCGCCTTGTTGCAAAAAGAGGTGGATTTTACATTTGATGATAATTGCAAGAAAGCGTTTGATGAGTTGAAGGATCGGTTGACTTCTACTCCTATTATCAAGCCCCAATTGATCTCTCTTTTGAGATCATGTGTGATCGAGTGATTATGCCTTGAGGCGGTTTGGGTCAAAAAGTGGATCGTGCCTCTCATGTGATTTATTATGCGTCTATGACTTTGAATGAGGCACAACGAAACTACTCCACTACTGAAAAAGAGATGTTAGCGGTGGTATTTGCATTAGAAAAGTTTAGGTCCTATTTGCTTGGGACCAAAATCATTGTATACCGATCATCACGCTCTTAGGTATTTAATGTCAAAAGAAAGAGGCAAAACCGAGACTCATTCGGTGGATCATACGTTGGATGAGTTTAACATAGAAATCAGGGATAAGAAAGGGGCCGAAAATGTAGTGGCCGACCACTTGAGTCGTTTGGTGAGAGAGGATGGCAAGCCTTATACGCAGGCCCCTATTAGGGACGAGTTTCCTGATGAGGCTTTGTGGGCAGTTAGGGACGTGTTGCCTTGGTATGCGGATTTGGTAAACTTTTGGTCTCTAATAAAATTCCCAAGTTTTTTCTAAATCTAAAAGAGACAAAATCCGCAGTGAGGCTAAGTACTATGTGTGGGACGAACCAAACTTGTGGAAGCATTGCGCTGACCAAGTTATTCGTCGTTGTGTCCCGGAAAATGAGATGGCCTCTATCCTCAAGTTCTGTCATGAGTATGCATGTGGTGGTCACTTTGGTGCCAAAAACACCGCTAGGAAAGTGTTAGACAGTGGCTTCTTTTGGCCGAAATTGTTTATGGATGCCGCCTTTTGTAAGTCTGTGGCCGGTGTCAACGTGTTGGAAATATAGGGCGCCGCAATGAGATGCCACAAAACATCGTAATAAATTGCGAGGTTTTTGATGTTTGGGGAATTGACTTTATGGGTCCGTTTCCTATTTCTTTTTGGTTTTGTGTACATCTTACTTGCAGTGGACTACGTTTCCAAATGGGTCGGCGATCCTACACGCACCGATGATTCTAAGGTAGTGGTAAGTTTCCTCAAGAGCAATGTTGTGTCTAGATTTGGGATGCCTAGGGCCTTGATCGGTGATAGGGGACTCATTTTTGCTTGAACGGGATGGTGGAGGCCTTGGTCAAAAAGTATAACATCACTCATAAGGTCTCCACCGCCTATCATCCCAAACCAATGGCCAGCAGAGAGAGTTTCCAATAGGGAAATCAAGTCCATCCTCGAAAAGACCGTAAACCGAATAGGAAAGATTGGAGTCTTAGGCTAGAGAGATGCTTTGTGGGCTTATCGTGCGGCTTACAAGACACCTATTGGTATGTCCCCATACCGATTAGTGTTTGGGAAGCCATGTCACTTGCTAGTTGAATTAGAGCACAAAGCCTTTTGGGCAATAAAAAATTCAATATGAACTTAGGCGGTCCGTGAGGAAAGAAAACTACAATTGAATGAACTTGATGAAATCCGGAGAGAGGCTTATGAAAATAATTTGTCTTATAAAGAACGAGCAAAAGCGTGGCATGATAAAATGATTTTGAGGAAAGAATTTAAGGTTGGTCAAAAAGTCCTCTTGTTTGATTCCCGCTTGCGCTTGTTTCCCGGTAAATTGAGGTCCCGGTGGACCGGTCCCTATTTGGTGAGGGAGGTATTTCCGCATGGTGCGGTTGTGATCTCTAGTCTCTCCGGGGACCAAGAGTTTAAGGTAAATGGGCAAAGATTAAAGCCCTATTTTGATGGGGGAGAGGTTAATGTGGAGGATGTGGAGATGATGGATCTCTACGATCCTATTTATGATTGATCCATATGCTATGCCGGGGGCTTTCCCGGCATTTGGTCTAGCTAAAGACGGTAAGAAGGGCGGCTTGGAGGCAACCCGGGGTTTTCGTTTATTTTATTTTATTTTATTACTTATTTATCTTTGTTTTATTTCTTTTCACTTTATTTTTGTGGAATTGGTGCTACTTAGGTATTTTTGTGTGTGGTGTTGTGCAGGAAAAAGCAAGGAGCAAGGAGCAAATTTGCCAGAGAACCAGGCGGCCGCCTAGCTCCAGCGCGCCTCAACTTCAGAATGGGAGGCCAAAATTTGTAAGGTTGAGGCGCCCGCCCCATTAAGTTCATGCGCCCGCCTCAACTTCAGAATCGGAGCCCAAATTTTGTAAGGTTGAGGCGCACGCCCCACCATGTTCATGCGCCCGCCTCAAGTTGCCCAAAAATAGCCCAAGTTGCCGCATTTGAGGCGCACGCCCCACTATGTTCATGCGCCCGCCTCAATCTGTCCAAAAACAGCTCAAGCCACAGCATTTGAGGCGCACGCCCCATTACATTCCATGCGGCCGCCTCAGGGGTTCTGATAACGAGAAACAGACCCAAGGATCTCCTAGGAAGGTATTAGGATGAATGATTCCGCGACCCAACGCCTTCGAGATGACGCGAACCTTGGAATTGTGAATGACGCCACAATTGGGATGACTCTCCAACTGATAAGTCGAATTTCAACTATAAACAACGAATCCACGAAGTTTATAATCCGAGCTTCCAATCCAGGACACTCAAATAATAAGACAATTTTCTAACCAGAAAATCAACTCAAATTTTATTAATCAAAATTCTCCACCTAAAACAATGTTTAAGAATGCCTTTTTATAGGCTTACAAAATAAATCCTAATTCTTGTAGGACAAGAAAACTAATTAAAAGGAAACTCTAATTAAAAGGAAACTCTTAAATAAAGAAAACTCTAAATAAAAAGAAACTAAATCTCTTAATAATATCCTAACAGTAAAACAGGAAAATAAAACAAAAACGGCAGCCTCTTCTGGAGACCTTGCGGCAAGGCGCAAGTCTATACCCTTGCGTCCGCAAGCTTCACAGCTTCTCTGAATTTGCCACTTTGACCCCCTGAAGTATCCAAACAGTTTTCCAAGCTTCCAAACTTGCCTACAAGTTGCCAAGCTTAACCATTAGATCCCTGAACTCTTAGAAACACGCTTATGGCTTGTCAATATCATATCAGATTCAAGCAAAACCGCGCAGTCTCAGTGTTTGAGGCGGACGCCTCAAATCAAGCCATGCGGCCGCCTCACGGTCGAATACTGTTTTGAATTTCCAGCCCATGAAAGGAACTACACGGGTCAAACCAAATTCGGGTCGGACTGGGCATTGATTTGGGTCATGTATTTAAGGAAATTAAGGGCTGGAGACCTCATTCCCAAAACAAACGACCTCTTCTATTTCTCTCTCCTCGCCGTTCTCTCTCCAACAAAGAAAACCGACAAATCTCCTCCATAGATTTCGGCGAATTCCTCCCTCTTCCACCCTCCTTCTCACCACATCCCTTTTACAAAAATTATTCCCCTTCTCCTAAGCTCTCAGCTTCACCAAACATTATCCAATTCCGGACACTTTCATCTAAAACCCTTGAGTTTTCCGGCGAACTTTTGAAGATTCCGGCGAACTTTTGCAGATTCCGGCGAAGTTCAAATTTTCCGGCCAATTTTTTTCAGATTTTGTTTTCATCAAGGTTAGGAACCTCTCTACCCATTCCTTTTGGTTTCAATTTGTGTGGAACGGTTGATTATTGTGCTTGCATTATCTTGTTGCTTGAATTGAACATGGGAAACACAAAGGACCAATCGAAAAAAGGAGGAAGAAAATCCAACGAATCCCGGAAAAAACATAGGCATGATGAGAGTACGTCTAGTGCCCCTCCCCTTGGAACCCTTCTCCGTTGTGAGGATCCCCATGACTCCTCACGGTTTAATTATTACCTGTCCCAAAATTATTTCTACTTTCATACGAATAGGGCCATAATTGCAGAGAGAAAGTTTAACATAGGATCATTTGGCCTTGCTGAGAAATTTGGGTTTCGAAATTGGCAACGTTTTTGTGATGAGCCAAGGGAGGAGGGAAACGGTTTGGTGGTTAAAGAATTTTACTCGAACATGAATAAAATCCCCACGGAACCAGGGCATTCTTATGTGAGGGGAAAGACGATAAGATTCAGGAGTGATGACATTAATAGGTTCTACGGACTTCCTAGGGTGACTCGAGAGGAATGTGAGTATGTGCAAGCTATGAATGGAGATTGGCGGGTATATTTTGCTGATGTGGTGAGGACATTGGAGGGTAACCAACTTCAATGGACCAACAAACCGGATGGTTCGCCCAAGTTTGTGATCGAGACTCAGTTTAATTTAGTGGCGAAGGGGGTTAACAAATTTGTGTGTTCGAGGTTGCTTCCGACATCGCAGCATTTGAAAGTTCCGTGGAATCATGCGGTATTGATTCATTTGATTATCAACGGTGGATATATTTCTTTGGGGCATATTATTTCAGAACATATGCAAGATGTGGGAGAAAGTAAACGGAATGGATTTCCGTACCCATCAATGATTACGGGTTTGGTCAAGGCTGCGGGTGTTCGGTGGAATTTTGGGGGCGACAGAGTGAAGATTATTAGGCCCATCTCTCGAGATTCCCTTAAAAGCAATAAGAGGGAGGTAAGAGGGATGAATGTTCGAATTGTCGAGGAGCAGGTTGAGGAAGAGGCTGAGTTTGAAGACGAGGAGGATGACGATGAAGATGATGACTATATGGAGGAGGCTGAGGATGTTGATTCTGGGGCTGCGAGTCTGGGTGATAGTGGCGTGAATCGTTTGATTACTCGTATGGATAGGCAGTTTGCTATTTCTATGGATCGTCAGGAGCAGATCCACGATTATTTGGTGCGCATGGCACCACAGCATGATGACGGAGATGGCAGAGTTGGCCATTTCCGAGAAGCGATTCGATCAGGCGGGGTCCTTGGGACTATCATTTCAGGCCGCCTCAGTAGTTCCGAGAGGTATCCCTACCCCTGTCTTACTTATCTTTTACTTGTGTGATGCATATGGGACTATGCATGATTTAGTGAGGAGGTGGGGTGCATGTGCTTGTTGGTTGTTGTATTTGTTTAATTTCAAAAAAAAGAAATGAAAAGAAAAGAGAGGCTAAGTGAAAACCCGAGAGGGCGCTTAGGCAAAAGGAGAGGAGGTGAAAAAAATGAAAAAAAAAAAGAAATGAAAAGAAAAGAGAGGCTAAGTGAAAACCCGAGAGGACGCTTAGGCAAAAGGAGAGGATGTGAAAAAAAAATGAAAACAAAAATTATTAAAAAAAATTGAGAGTCTAGGTGAAAACCGGAAACGACACCTAGGAAAAAGGTGAGTGAGTGAATTTCTTTCTATCTTTGTTATCACCGGAGTTGAAGACATAAGGGAGGATTGGAGTGTAGGGTAGGTTTATTTATTTTTGGCGTAGGAGGTTTGGTTTAGAGGCGTTAGGATAGAAAATCCTCGGTTTTTCTTTTTGGTGATATAAGGGGGTGTTGGTGTAATTCACGAGGTAAGTCTTTGCTTGGGCATAGACTTTATTTTTGAGGGAGTAGTAGTGCGAGAATAGCGTGGGGGAAACTTAGGACATATTTAGTTCCCCCTAGCTTTTTGTTGTGTGGGCCTTAGCTTGGATGTCCCGTTTTTGCATATTTGGAGTTGGGGTCGAGCTAAGGCCATTGGTATCATTGCTATTGTTGGAGTGATAAGGAGCGGAGTTCCATTCTCCGAGTTCGTTGTTTGAGTGGGTTGAGTTTGTTGACTGTTGATTTGGAGGTTTAGAGGAGATTAGGGGTCATTTTCCTCCCATGCTACGCTGATTAGACCGGTGCTTAGAGTGGGGATAGGATATTACTCAGGGACGAGTAATGGTCTAAGCGTGGGGGAATTTGATGTGGTGGATTTCATTATATGTAATTCCCTAATTTTCTAGACATTTTATCATTATTTTAATGTAATTTAGTTTAGTTTGATGTAATTTTGAGTAGTTTATGAATTGGTAAGTTTTTGGGAAACCTTTGTAATTTCGAGACATATTTTGAGTGATTTTGTGTTGTCCCTGCAAAAGTTTATTAATGTGGAAGATAAAATTGCTAGTATCAGAAGTGCAGGGACCAAACTGCGAAAAGCTGAAGTTCAAGGATCAGATTACAAAGCAGCAGAGTTCAAGGATCAGAAGAGAAAGGTTGGAGGTTCAGGGATCAAAGTGAAAGATAAGGATTTGGAAACTAGTTATTTTTGGTAATAGATGGTAGGAGTATTTGGATATCTTTTATTAAATATTCTCTTTCCTTTTTCTTTGGAGATTTTCCTTTTTAGTTTAGAATTAGGTTTTGGGAACAAGTATATATACTTGTTTTAACTTCAGAATTAGGATCTTCTTCTCCTACGAATTTTCTTCCTTAGAGATTTCATCTGTTTTCATGGAAGCTTAATTACGTTGCTTTGGATTTGAATCCCGAACCGTTTGTTTAATTCAATTGAGGTATTAATTTCTTTACTCCTGAATCCCTATTCATAGTTTTACTTGTTTTAAAATTGCTAGATCGATTTTTAGGGTTTTGAGATTTGATCACCCTCTTTTCCCTTGCAATTGGTTTAATGCTAGTTTAATCTTAAGTCTGTGTCAGATTAGGATTAATAACAAGTAGCATCTTTGAGATTTATGCATGTGTCATGGTAAATTAAAAAGGGGGTAAAACTAGATTTCGTTCTATTTGCAAAAGAATAGAGAATTCCTTGATCTTAATTTCTTAAAGTTTTATCAATCGTTATTGTGAACCTAGACTGTGTTAGTTAGGTTTAGGTAATGATTAGGGGAATAAGTGAGTGTGTCACTGCTTATAACCATTAATAAGGAAGAAATAGGGATTGAAATACATCTCGGATCAAGTGAATAGGGAGGAAGAGAAAGAAATTATACCGATGATATTGGATTGATAAACGGGGACGGAGACAAATCTGAAGTGCTAGCCTTTAATTGTTTACAACTTAGTTTTAATTCCCGTCTTAGGTAGTTAATAAATCACAAATTAAACCCCCAATCTTGTCAAGTGACAATTGTGCAACCGAATAACCGTTCTTCAGTGGATCGACCCTGGACTTGTCCTAGCTACAGTCTTGTAGCCGAGTCTTGTCTTAATTGGTAATTAATTTGTAGGCGTGCGACTTTAGCCTGTCAGAACTCAGCCTTCAATGGAGAACAAGACCTTTCCTATCAATCCGGGGTTGTGTACCCCTTAAAGGAAAGTTTCCAAACATTATACAAATGCACTGTTAAAAAAGGAAAATACCTTCCTTTCCTTTACCTTTGTCGTGTCCATGCGACAAATTCTTTCTTGATGTTGCTTTTTCTTCGCTTTACCTTGTTTGTTGCTACACTTTGCTGGGGATTTTTCTTTTCATCACTGTTCCAACCTTCGCTGGAAAATCTTTTCCCCTGTCCCGCTTTGTTTTCGGCTTTACCTGGAAAATTTTCTTGATGCTGCTGCATTTTCTTTATTGCTCGTTCTAACCTTGGTCAGAAGCTTTCTTTTTCTTGCTGCAACATCACTTGGTATCAGCTGATATCATCTTTTCTTTGCTGTTGTTTTCTTTTTGCTTCATTTTCTAGCTTCAGCCGAAAATTTCTTCTTCTGCCACCGCATTTGTTCTTGTTGCATGTACCTGAAAATTTTTCCTTTCTTTTCTCGTACATGCATTTTCCCCTCTCCCGATTTTTTTTGTTTTTTTTCATTTTCTTTTGTTTTTTTTGTTTTTTTTTATTTTGCATGCCTGCCACTTTTCTTTATTTGCATGCTTATTACCTCTTTTTTTTTCTTTTCTCTTTTTTTTTTTTGCTTTCTGCATGCTCACATTTTTCTTTATTTGCAGGCTTATTATCTCTTTTTTTTTTCGTCTTCTTTTTTTTTTTCGTCTGCCTGGATATACTTCTGATCTGCTAGATTTTGGCACTGTTTGGCCCTTTTGAAGCATTCTTGACTTTATTATTAATGCTTATGCATGTCCTATTTATGCCTAAATGATGCAATTAAGTAATGATGCATGTAATTTATTCTTACGATGCATGATTAAACTAGTGGTCACTATTTGACCTTATTATGCATGATTTATGCAAATGGGGCTACATGATGCATGCTTATGCTGCAGGGACATAGTGAATGCCATAAAAATATTTATTTTTCTGATTGGGGGCATTTTATTTTCTTTTTTAGCGCACCCCTAATGCATCTTATTGGATAATAAATGCAAATGTTGGATGCATGTACGTACTTTATTTAATGCAAATGTGATGTCTAAAAATTATGGGATGTTTATTAACATGATGCATGGATATTCTTTATTCTATCATGCATGCAGTAATGCAAAATGTAGTACATATCTTTAAGATGCAAAATGCGTTTTTACAATGCCTAAAATGCAAAAATGTTTATCTATACGCAAAACAATACAAATTGTTTTTTGTTTTGTTGTTTTTTTTTGTTTTGTTTTTTGTTTTTGTTTTTTTGTTATTTTGAAAAAAGAACCTTTACAAACATTTACAATGCAATCTAATTTTATATGATGTAAAATAAATAAAAAAAAGCACATGCAGACTCAAAACGCACGCACAAAGCAAAGCTATTCCGACCTAACAGGAAATGGCACGCTGCATTTCCAAAACGGATTTTAAAGGAATATACCTTCGGGTTCGAACAGGCTTCCCTCTTTTTTTTTTTTTTTTGTGATATGCGGGGAAAGGAAAAGGCAGATACCTCCTCCTGTTCTTGGCCATATAATTGTTGCAGGGCTATGCTTGGCATAAGGCTATTCTCATAACCCTTGCATTTTTCTTCACAATCAGACAGAGCAGCAGTGAATGGGCGGAATCCAAGTCGTCCGGCTGTTTCAGGACTATGGCAACGCAGATGATGAATAGGACGAGGATACTCCTGGTGCTTCTCATTCTGATGAGACTGAGTCTTTTCTGTGCCTTGCAAAAGAAGTATATGGGCTCGGCTGGGCGGACGCCGCAGGTACTGATGGACCACATTGGGGCTTAAGCTGCAAAAGAAGGGATAGTTTCTGGGGGAAACAAAGGGGGTATAGGCAATAATAGGTATGTACAGGAAATTAATGTATAATCTAAATTTCTATAGCAATTATTCCTAAGTTGCACCTTAGGACCCGAAAATTTGATATTTTGGTGTTTTATTGCGAGCTTCTTGTCGTGGTTTTTCTTTTTCTTCTGTCAGTCGAGCCCATTTGCCTACTGAAGATCTGGAGGTAGGATGTTGAGGTTTCAAAGAGTGTCTTCCCTCTCCTTTATTCTCCTGATATATATTTTTTATTTTGCTCTAACTTTTGCCTAGGCTGCCCTTTCGGGTTTTCAACCTAGCGAGCCCTTATTTCTCCTTTTTTATTTGTTTTTCTTTTTCTCTCTCTTTTTTTTATATATGCCCTAACTTTTGCCTAGGCCGCCTTTTCGGGTTTTCAGCCTAGCGAGCCCTTATTTCTCCTTTTTATTTGTTTTTTCCTTTTTTTTTATGCCCTAACTTTTTCCTAGGCCGCCCTTTCGGGTTTTCAACCTAGTGAGCTGGAGAGGGAAGCACTTGCCAGATAGGGTGACTCAAGCATAATACCTTTGAAGCTCGTTGAGATTGGAGGGCTGAACATGGTCTTTTCTTTTCCTGGCTTGCGAGGAATATGACACTTCCTGATGGGATCTCTTTGACAATATACGGCACATCATGGAAGAGAGTGGTAGCAGCCTTTTGATAAGTAGCCCCAGCATTTTTTTTAGCCCAGACGGCATGACATGATAGCAGTAGGTTCCCCAAAGGGGTGGTGAATGAGGTCCTTTCTTGGTCTCCTGCTGCCTTTGATTTGACTATGGCCCAGCATGTTGTTGATAAAAAAAAAACTTGTTGGGTATGGGAATGGTCACTACATTGGACAGCCAGATCGGGTATTTTCTCTTTTTTTTTTTACTCTCTTTTTTTATTACTACCCGAATGAAGTTGACGTGCGGCTGTTTCATGATTTCTCTTTTTTTTTTCTTTGAACTTGTAGTGACCGTTCCGGCTTGATGCGGCGGAGCTTTTGTCTGATTGGCTGGGCATCCGAATATATGGGGATCCGGAGTTTGACTATGGCTGGGTCTACCCGTGACACATCTTCAGGTAAACATGTCCACGAGCTCTTTGAGGAGATCCATGAGTGTTATCCTTTTCAAAACCTTGTAGGTAGTTGCCGATTTTGATTCCTTTGATTTCATTGTCCAACCCCAGATTGATAGTGGGTAAGTCTTCAGTTGCTGCTGATGAATGGTGTTGTTCCTGGTGCTCGACTGACTTTACAAGCTCAAGCAAATAATTCTTTTTTTTCTTTGTTTGGGTCCTATTAAATGACTCATTATTTAAATGATTTAATGCATCTTTTAATATAGGTGCAACTAAGAAATAAGCAAAGACATTTAGATTATTATTAAAAGCAAACCGTACAGGGTTTATTACATTATTGAGGACCTGGGGTTTGAGATCCTCATTATTAGGGAGCGGATCAGTAGATGACCAATCCGTAAAGTTAGGGAAAGGAATAGGGATAATATATCTGAAGCGGTCCACCAGATCTGCGGGCGTCCAAAAGCGGGTCTGTTATAATATACTAGTTCTGCAGAGGCTTATTAGAAAAATGCTCGAACTCAGCAGGGAGCTTCTCGTAATCAGTACCTCTGCCTATCATGCCCAGGAAGCTGTCATCAACCTCAATCATATTGATTTGAGGTAGAGGGTTATTAACTACATTTGGTCTGGGAGGAGGCTTCTCAATAACCTTATCATCTATAAGATCCTGAATAGCATCTTTGAGCAGATAACATTTATCAGTGAGGTGGCCATTGCAGCGATGATATTCACGATCTTGGGCATGATTCCGTGTCCCGGCAGGGGTGCAGGTGGCTTATAATTTTCCATAGGCTTTTACACTCCTTGTGCCATTAGCCTGCGAGGATTACATCGGAGGCTTGCGGTTCATCATAATGACGGTTCCGATTTCGAAATTGCTCGGGCCATTATTCCCTCCGATCGTGTTGACACTGTCCGCTCCATAAGACCATGGAATGCCATAACTTTGGGTAGGAAAAGTGGTCGATGCATTCCTACCATATTGACGGTTGGTGCGGGTGTCTTCCCTTTAGAGTAACGGAAAGAGGCAGGAGGCGTATTGACTTGTAATTGTCCCGTCCGTATATCGTCATCAATACGGGCTCCTATCTCCACTACTTCTTTAAAGTTGCTGTAAGGGAGATACCGCATGTGCTCCAGGTATATGGGCTGGAGGTTTTTGATGAACAATCTGCATGACTCCTGGATCGTCCATCAAAGGTCCGAGCCAACTTTCTTTTCCACCGATTGCCGCGAACTCATCACATGTTTCTTTTTTTCCCTTTGGGTGCACGACTCAAGGTCCCTTCTATTTTCATGGTCGGTGTTGTCTTTATATCTTTCAAGGAACGCCTTCTATCTCGGTCCCACGTATTCATGGTGCCGCTATCGACAACATTAGCCATTGTTTGGCGCCCCTATTAGGGTGAGGTGAAAATTGGAAGCCATAGCCTCAAAGCTAGCTCCCTTGATCGCATGCCGCTGGAATAAGATTTTAAGTGGGATATAGGGCATCCAGTTCCATCAAATTTTTCTATGTCGGGCATTTTGAATTTGAAAGGCAATATTGCCGCAGGTTGTAATGTCAGTGCCCGCGTAGAAAATTCCCCTTTGTTGAGAAGTTTGAGTACCATGGCTCTTATATTTTCCACGTCGGCCTCTATTTTGGTGGCTGGGGGAGTTGGCTTTTGGTATATACTGGATGGATTAGGGAAGGCTGGGTTAATTTCTCGCTGCGATGTCTGGTAAGGATTTTGGGCTGGATATGGATATTGGGCTGGTGGATTCTGGGCTGAATAAGGATTCTGGGTTGGTGTAACTTGGGTAGGATATGGATTTTGGGCTAGTGGAACTTGGGTAGGATATGGATTTTGGGCTAGTGGAATTTGGGTAGGATATGGATTTTGGGCTAGTGGAATTTGGGTAGGTGGATTATTGATGGTTTCGGTTGGGCGGCCAGGATCATTATAAGGTAAATAAATGGTAACTTGGCCTGGCGGGTTATAATTTTGTGGGTCCATATTTAGGTTGTTCTGGAGTGGGTTGGTTATGAGAACAGGGAGGTCATTTGGGCTTTTGGGAATTTTGGTGCTTGGGGAAGGATATGAAGGATAGGACGGGTAAGGGTTGATATTTGGGTAGTAGGGACTCGGTGGAGGATTGGGATTTGGGGTAGTGGCTATATTTGGTGGGTTAGTGTTTGGCTGGGTAGTTGGGTTTTGAGGCACATGAGATGTTGATGCTTCATGTGGGATTCCAGGGGAAGAGATTACCTCACCACTGGATTTCAAACTTTGCACCAGATTAGTCATTTGGCTCATGATTCGGTCAGCCTGTGCACCCAATTCTGGTCTAGCCACTGCTGCATTGCCGGAGTCGGAGCATACCCTGGAGCCCCTGTATCTGTACCCATAGCGGATCGTTTCACTTTTTGCCGCCATACCGCCTCGGATCTGCACTTCGAATCAAGCTTTCGCCCCGATCCGATTCGCTTTACGATACCCTCGATCGATCTCGCACTCGATTCACGTATCAATCAGCCAGTAATGTAGAGGCCTTCCAAATTCGGGCTAGGTTTCTGAGGAAAATGGGTTTGGAGGTATCAGAAGGTTGGCTGAAGGCTTTCTGGGCTTGGAGTACAGCGTGCCTTTATTAGTATATTTTATTATTATTTATTATCCCTACAAATTGACCGGATAAGCACCTGCTTAATTTTGACAGTCTCAGGACTTTTCCTGGAACAGTGGATTCTTTCTCCAGAGTATAGGACCAACGTATTCCACCTGCCTTTCGACTCCCGAGATCGGACTGATCCCAGGCGAAGGGCCTATACTCTTTCCGGGATCTACCATTCGAAATGGTCTAGGTCAAGCATTAGAAAATAATAAATCAGCCCTAGTGTATTATTTTTTTGACTTGCGTTTTTTTTTTTGATTGTGCAGATTTTTTTTGACTTGCGCACACATTTTTTTTGACTTGCGCACATTTTTTTTTTTGACTGGGGCTGACCCACGATTTAAAATGCAAAAACCGATCGGTCTTTGAAGTGTCCTGAGAATCTATATGCAGTCTAACGTTGGCTTATGCAGGGGGTAGGCTGGCCATGGTGTAGGGTAGCAATTTGGAATATATTTATATGCATGTGCGCGTGTGTGTGGTATCTAAAAAAAAGAAGTTTTTTTTTCAGATATAGAAATAGAAAATAAAACAAATATAGCATGTCTTGCCGTTGTATGTGGATTTTCTCGGCTTTTTATTTCAAGCACAAACAAGCAAGCATACCATCAAGAAATAGAAAGAAAAGCGGGGAATCTATCTATTCCTATTAAAAATGGGTCCTACTCCCCATAAAAAAATGACAGAATGAATGCATATATATATGTATATATATTTTGCAGAATGAAAATAAAGGAGAATAAAATAATATAAGGCCGAAAATGAAAAGATTTTAAAAATAAAGCCCCGGCCCTTTTGTTGTGCTGCCCGGAAATTATTGCACGTAAAATATTGCATATATATATATATATATATATATATATATATATTATATTTTTTTTTTTGAAAAATACGAATATTTTCATGTATATCCGTAACAGTATTTGAAATGAAACTGCTGCAAGATGGAGGATCATATCCACAAATATAGACACGGATGTAAAAGGAACGCAACATTCAAATGTTTAAATTAATATAACAAGCATACTTTAGCCAGAAAAAAAAGAAAAAAAAGTTTTGGTTACTGAGTCTAGCCCTCCATTTTTATTTATTAAAATAAAAACGATCTCCCCAGCAGAGTCGCCACTATGGATTCCCTGAACGTGCTCCGCGCCGCGCCTTGATAGGTGCGTCTGCAGTGATGCGGTGACATCCATCGCCTCCTGCTCCACCCTCCCTTGTCTAGGGAGGACGAAATCAAAAGTGCGGGAGGAGTGTCTGAATAGCGTTGGAATGCGCCTCTTGCCTTTAGTGGATTTTTGATCCAATATGGGAGCTTTGGAATTTCTATGTCAAGTTATCCCTTTTTTAGGGGATACCAGGATATAGGAATACATCACCTTTCCATTCTCATTCTCCCTTGTTTAGGGGAGAACGTGAAAGTGCAGAGAAAGATGTTGCAGCGCCCCCACTATGGATTTTATGAAAATAGCCTTATGGCCTATTTCGGATCATTATGGGTGCTTTGGGTTTTCTATGTCAAGTTATCCCTTGTTTAGGGATACCAGACATAGGAATACATCACCTTTCCATTCTCATTCTCCTTTTTAGGGAGAACGTGAAAGTGCAAAGAAAGATGTTGCGAGGCCCCACGATCCAAAATGTTTTAGAGTCGCCATCTTTATTTTAAGGCAAAAATAAAGCAAAACCAGAAAAAGAAAACCAGAGATGAAGAAAACGGGTTCGGAGGCTAAGTTACGAGTTGGGAAGGTGCTAGGCACCCAACTCGCCCTTTCGGTCTCAAAACGATTTTTGGCTAAAGTATGCTTTTTGTTATATTTATTTAATGATAAATAAAGCATTAATCGCCTACAAATACATACATTACATCTATATTATTTACGCACTTGCAAATGCCTTTTTACAAACAATTACAAATATACTTGAAAATATTTTGCCATTATAACGGCTACATTTAGTATTATTTCCTAACAAAATCTGGCAAAGATAATCGCTATATATTTACATTAGGCCGGATAGGAAATAGTACTTTTACAAACAAAGACTTTAATGAATAAATAATACAAATAATTACAAATACATCTGAAAATATTTAACTATAACAACTGCTATATTTAGTACTATTTCCTAATTAAATCCGGGCAGCACAACTGCTTGTATATCTACATTGTGCCGGATTGGAAATAATACTTTTACAAAAATGAAAGACTTTAAAATAAACTTACAGACAGCCTAGGGTGTGCTCGCTCTGTCCCTCGGGGAGAGAGAGTCTTTTGTTGTTGTTGTTGTTGTTGTTGTGTTGTGTGTTGTGTGTTGTGTGAATTTGGGCAGCGTGACTGCTCTAGAAAGTTACTTTCGGCCTATGGTTCTGGGCAGGGTAACTGTTTGTGTTTGGTTGTTTGTTGGCTTGAGGTAGGCTGAAATCGGGCAGAGTAACGGCTTACTTCTTGGCGATTTGGCCTTTTAAATCGGGCAGAGCAACTACTCTTTCCACGATTTTTGGACCGGGGAAAAAGGGTGGATACCTAGCTGGGGGGCTAAGGTACACTTCTACCGGTTGGTTTTGTGTTTGGCGGAAGTTTGGCAGAGTTTCGAGGCTTTTTGAGGTGATCGCTCACTATCTCACATCTCTCTCTAATTCTCCAACGTAACGTTAACGCGGAGAAGCTTTACGAAGGAAGGAGTGCTGAAAATGATCGATTGAAGCCTCTATTTATAGGCTGAATCAGGGACACGGTAGGAATTAAAATTTCTTCTCTGTGCATCAGATAGTGGTACACTGCGCTGGATTTGTTGCATTTTACGACAAATGTTTGCGCACTGTAGCAGACAGAAAGCATTTTGGGCGCCACCTCCATCAATTTTGGGCGCCATGCCCAATCCTTTTAGTAGCCACGCCCATTTCCTTCTTCATGCATCAAACGAGTGTACACTGTGCTCCGAGAGTTGTGAATTACGGCAACAAACTTGATGAACAGTGGCAGAGGAGGAATTTGGGCGTCATGCCCATTAGTTTTGGGCGCCATGCCCAATTTGATGGGTAGCCACGCCCACTATTCAAACTTGGTTCATTTTGAGCACTTTGGTCCCTGTAATTCGTCCTTTTGCGCATCCTGCTTTGTCCTTTTGCATTTTTGACCCTGTAACTTGACATTTGTTAATGTTTTAACAGGTCTTGATATTTTATGTCATGTCACATACCAGGGGTACGAAATTGGGGTGTCTACACTCAGTACCTGGAGCGCTTGAGAAAGGTTTAGGATCTCTCTTCTAGAAGATGTCCAGTGGGTCTTTTACCATTGGCCCAGGTTGATGTGCTACAGATTGTGGTTGTAGAGTAGCAGCCGCTGCAGATGCTGCCGGCGTTGCATGCGTTGTAGGTATTTCTGGTGCTCCAGGTGTTGGATTATCCTTGTTCCTGTTTCCCACCAGGGCTTGTGCTATAGTTTGAAGCAGCGCAAGGAGAGTAGGGTCTACTAGCGTTGGTCTAGCTGCCATTGCATTAGACTGGGTTGCTGTATGTTCTGGCTCATTAGTGTTCACGTTTG
Organism: Codonopsis lanceolata; assembly: GCA_013146195.2. Taxonomy (NCBI): domain Eukaryota; kingdom Viridiplantae; phylum Streptophyta; class Magnoliopsida; order Asterales; family Campanulaceae; genus Codonopsis; species Codonopsis lanceolata. Next base: position 98,754,633 of record CM028377.1, read on the forward strand.
GCGCAGACACACTATTTTCCCCCACACCTCCTGAAGTGGAGTTCAGCATGACCCTAGCAGCTCGAGTACCCCTACCACGTCCACGTCCACGGGCTCCAGCGCGACCTCCACGTGCCATTAGGTACTGAGATAGAACGTTGAGACGTCAGTAAGGTTTAGGGTAACTATTCATAAAGTGGCATAGTTCAATCAGTATGACATCATAGACCAATTTGGTATACACTGTCAAGTTCTAAGGAGTACCCTATACAAAAATTACACATTCATACACTCAAAAATAAATACCAAAAATTTCTTCATTTATTTCAAATTTTATTTAATTGTCAAAATAACAAACTCGGGAGCATAAGATGCGCTCCATTTTTCCAATAACAAACGCAACAAACAAAATGTTCTCCAAATTCCACCTTAGGCGGCCATTTTTCCAACCTAAAACAATTATTCCAATTTTTAATTTTTTTATTAACTATCTTCTGCCTAGGGGTCTTCGTCCTCACTTGGGTCAATTTCTTCATTACTTTGATTCCCAATGTTAAATACATGGTTGACATCCGCCTCGATGTCCACCATCTCTTCGTCTTCTTCCTCCTCCTCTTCTGGATCTTCTTCTACAATTGGTCCATTATCTATGGCCATTTGAACCGCATCCCAAACATTCATGACCAAGAATTCGGTGTTTCTTAGCCTTGCTTCTACTTCTGCATTGGCCCTCCTAGCGTCATCTATCTCATCAAAAGGCCTAAATAAGGCATTTTGGGTCAGCTTCAATGCATTCGTCATTTCTCTGGCTTGTTCTATAAGGGCTTTATTCTCATTTGTTAGCAGTTGATTATCATTCCTTAACAATTGGTTCTCCTGCACCAATACTTGGTTCATCCCTTCCAGCTCGACTATTCTAGCACGCATTGTACTAAATCTCATTCCCACAGGTGTCCTGGGTGAAGTGAACAATGTCCTACATGTGTTGTTATGTGCCATTTCCTACAAATTCAAAGAAAGTATATCAGTTGTGTTGACATCACTATTGTCTCTCTAAGTAAACCATGCACCTAATTAATGATATTGGATAACCTCAAGTGCAAAATCGTCCAACTCTTATCCTATGATTAATTCTTAAGAATTTTACTTTCTAACCCATTTGGATCTGAAATCTAGGTTCTGGTACCAACTGTAACGCCCCAAAATTTAAGCCCAACTACAGGGACCTACATAATGGCCATGTCACCAAAAACCTCAAAAAATCATACTACAACCCAAAACGTAAATAATGTATCTTCCACTTAAACATCAAATATTCGAACATAAATCCCTTAATAAAATTTACTTACAATAAAAACATATGTCTAAATAAATCTCCCAAAAATCGAATTAATGATTATAAATAATAGTTCAAAACATAACGAAGTTTTAATCTCTCCAATTGGACTTGATACGAGAAACGAACCCAAGGATCTCCTAGGAAGGTATTAGGATGAATGACTCCGCGACCCAACGCCTTCGAGATGACGCGAACCTTGGAATTGTGAATGACGCCACAATTGGGATGACTCTCCAACTGATAAGTCGAATTCAACTATAAACAACGAATCCACGATGTTTATAATCCGAGCTTCCAATCCAGGACACTCAAATAACAAGACAATTTTCTAACCAGAAAATCACTCAACTTTTATTAATCTAAATTCTCCACCTAAAACAATGTTTAAGAATGCCTTTTTATAGGCTTACAAAATAAATCCTAATTCTTGTAGGACAAGAAAACTAATTAAAAGGAAACTCTAAATAAAAGGAAACTCTTAAATAAAGGAAACTCTAAATAAAAAGGAAACTAAAATTACCCAAACAATAAAACAGGAGAATAAACACAAACGGCAGCCTTTTCTGGAGACCTTGCGGTCGCAAGGTCTATGGACCCTTGCGTCCGCAAGGTCCACAGTTTCTCCAATCTTGCTTCCTGGTCCGAATCATATCATACTCTCCCTCTTGAAAAGGATTTGCCCTCAAATCCGCTCTTGGCCGATCATTAAAATTTCCTTTGATTCGAACTTGAGACCCGTACCGTTGTCCATTCTTCCACCCCTTTTTCCCTGGATCAAATACCTCGTGATCCTGAACACTTAACAAAACTTTCTTACCCTTACTCTCAACTAGCATCCTCCTTTGGTCTTCTTGCACTTGGCTTGGCGTTAGCGGTATGAGTGTGATTGGCTTTTGATTGAACACGAAGGAATATTTGTTAGTGAATCCATCATGCTTCACTTGACGATCATATTGCCATGGCCTTCCAAGTAATAAATGGCTTGCATTCATAGGAACCACATCACATAAGACTCGCCCCGTCCGTAGACTCCTATACGAAATGTCACAAGTACTTGTTTCTCCACCTTCACCTCCCCACTATCATTCAACCATTGAAGTTTGTAAGGTTGAGGATGCCTTGATGTTGTCAAACCCAACCTTTCCACCATGAAAGTGCTAGCGACGTTAGTACAACTACCTCCATCAATAATCACACTACCAACCTTGTCATTGATGCGACATCGTGTGTGAAAGAGGTTATCGCGTTGATCATATCCTTCCTCCTTAGCTTCCATATTCAACACGCGACAAGAAACCAAAGCCTCTAGATTTATAGAGTCACCCTCGGCTTGAATGAATTCATGTTCATCATCCTCTTCTTCTACCACCTCATTGCCACGTACCACCATAACCCGTTGATTGGCACACTCACGTGCGTGTCCCCACCCTTTGCACTTGAAACATTGCACTTCCTAGACTTCAACCCCGGGATTTTCACTTTCCCTGGGGCTCTTGTGGAATCGTGAACTATCTTTGCTTCGGCTCAACCTTGTTTATGATCTTATCTTGTTGTTGCACTGTAGTCGAACTACTTGACGAGTGGTACCTCCTCTTTGTCGTTGCTCTATCTTGACCGCTGTGTACCATTTCACCCAAGTCCTCATATTGGTGTAAATCCACAACATCTCGCAATATTATGATTCAAACCTCGCCGTAAATCTTGTCATTGTTACTCTCGACATCTTCACCCAAATTGGCCCTAGCAAATAACATCTCCATCTCCTTGTGATAGTCTTCAACACTTTTCGAACCCTGTGTCAACTTCTGCAATTTCTGTAGAACACCCCTATAATAGTGATTAGGAACAAACCGATGACGCATGTTGATTCCTATGATTAGATTTGGTTGAGTCATCTTCTGATTCTATTGTACAGTAGGCTAAAAGGTCTGTGCATCGATTAGTGTGGCAACTGCCTTAGAATCACTTTGTTTAGAATAGTTTCTAAGTGTTAGTTCTTAGGCGCCGAACAAAGCTTCTACAGCCAGCCTTGAAGGACAAGGCACTTTGAAGTCCGCTTCAAATAGCGGAAAATCAAATTTGGCCAAAATCAAGAAACAATGACACGTGTACACCTATTTAGATATTTTAAAATATCTAGTCATTATGTCTTCACCAGATTATTTTTCAAGAAGTCAACTCGCATGATGACATCCGTCTGCATCAATCCTCGAAAATCAAGATCAAGACATTACCCGCTTTGGCTAAGAAGACTTTCCAAGCCGCAAAGCTCGCAGACTCAAACATTACTCGCTTAGTAATGTCTTCTCTCGCACACCGCATCTCTCGATGATCGTGGGTCGCTTTTTCACCAAAGCGCCGAATTGCATTCAATGCAAAGGAACGTTGGACAATTTTATCTCTCGATTTTAACCCAACGGTCAAAAGATCTCTTCCTGGTATATATTCAAGTGTTGAAGATTCAAGAAACAACTCTTGCGCATTAAACTCTCAAGCTTCATCTTCATCACTCAAGCATTCAAGAGATCAAAGGACAAGGGCTAACACTTCACCAAACTTTCAAGCCGCAGATCCGCCATCTTAAATTCTTTTCTCAGCTTCATTCTCGCTTTGTCTTTAAACCGTGTTCTTTAATTCGCACGTGTGGAGAACAATTATCTATTGATTGTCTCTCTCACCTCTATACACTTGGTTAAAAACTACTTTTGTACACCATCCATTAGAGATCTAAATCATAAACCTAGTGGATAAACAAGTGCACCTTTAAAATCCAAAGCTAACCACTTTGGTAGTGGATGTAGTACTATTCAAAGTACGAACCACTTCAAATTCCCCGTGTGCGCTTAAACTTTTCTTATCTTTCACTTTAATCGCTTATGTTTAACTATTCCAGATTCTCACGCTTTAACAAAGCCTTTGATAATCTTAGAATCTGATTTGTTCACGCTTCAAGCACTTCTATTCAAACCTTTTATAAATCTTTAAGAAGTGCTCTTAAAAGAAAAAGTTTTATAAAAACATAACTAGGCTATTCAACCCCCCCCCTTCTAGCCTAGATTGAGCCTATTTTGGGACCAACAATTGGTATCGAGCTTGATTCTTTGAAAAATCATTTTTCCAAGATTAACCTCTCGAGAATAGATCCTATGGCTCACTATATGCCGCCTACTTCAAACACCAGCCCACGCTCCAATATTGACGAAGGCCATTTCAAGTATGGAAAGACAAGGTTATGAGATATATGAATTCTATTGACAATCGGTTGTGGCAATGTGTTCTAACAGTCCATATATTCCAATGAAGCCCAACCTACTTGTCAAGTAGCAGCTGGTCCTCCTGAGATACCTAAATCTATGAACGAATGGACGCATTTAAGAAAGGAGGCTTGTTGAACTCGACAAATAGCTATTCATATTATATCCACTGCCGACACAAGCACATATCAATGCAAATCATTAGATGCAAACCGCCAAGGAAATGTGGGAAGCCTTGGTGGAATATCTTGAAGGAGATCTACCCACAAGGGACAAATGTAAAGTACAACTATATTCAACAGCTCGACTCATTCTAAAAGATCCTAAGGAGACTCTACTCAAGCAAGCCTACGATGCATTTTGTGAGGTAGTAAATAGTTGTTACTCTTAGAAAAGAATATAGTGTTAAAGAAGTGAATATGAGATTTTTAGCTTCTTTAGGAAGTTTGTGGCATGTAAAACCATCGCAATAAAAGAGTCCAAAGACTTGAACTCCATGCATCTCGTAAGCTTGTATGCGAAGTTTAACAGCCTATGAGCAAGAATTACTTCAAGCTCAAGAACAGACAAACATTTTAAACTTCCTTCTTTTTTCGCTATCTCCCAGAAATTCTCCTGCTCAAGAAAGCAAACCATCTACTTCTTCTTCAAACGAGAATGAAATTCTTTCTCTCGACGAGCAATTTGCTATGTTCGTAAGAAGTTTCAAAAGTTCTCAAAATTTAACAAAAGAAAGAAGCAAACCAGACTTTCAAAGACCGCCGAAAACTCACACAATAATGAGTTAGTTTGCTACAATTGCAGTGACTTTGCTTCTAACCTAAGCACTTTGCTTCTAAATGTATAAAAGGAGACCTAAGCCTAAATATGAAGCCTATAAAAGGAGACCTTCTAAAATCATTTTCTAAACATGCTCTAAAGAAGTGTAGCCACTTGGTTTGAAACCGACGACGAGGATGATAGTGATGACTCACCCGAGCAAGCACACATTTGTCTTGTTGCTTAGAGTCACCTCCCACCTATGACTCGAAAAGGAAGTTAAGTACTCTCCCTTTCAAGCTAACATAGAACAATCTTCAAGAGCCTCAAAAGAAGAAATCCTCAAGATGCTAGATGCTCATGCCAAGGAATTCAATGAAAAGTATGTTAAGTTAGCTAAAAGTCATGAAAAATCGAAAATCCATGCCGGAAACCAAGAAAAAACTCTCCATGGAATCCAAAGCAGAAAGTATCAAGTTAAAAGAAGAGAACAAGTTTCTCAATGAAAAGGTTGCTTGTCTTATTGATCATGCCAAAGAGTTATCTCCGAGAAAGAAGAGTTGCAAAAACCATTAACTCATGGAATAACTCAACTAGCGCCTTGATCAAATTCTTGAGATCGAAGCCCTCAACAGATAAATCTGGCTAGGATTCTCTAATGAAATCTCTAGCGCAACCTCTCGAACAAGAAAATGAACATTTTACAATGAATAGTAATATTTCCCGCACAATATCGTAAACCTAACAAGGGTAAAGAAGGAATTGGTTATACCGCTACTCCTTATAAATACCCTAAGGTTCAAATTAATGTAAACAAGGAAGCTTTGAAAGCAAAGCAATCATCTGCCGGAGATAAATCTGCAAAGGAGGTGCAGACTTACAACGCCTCTACCAAAGACTTCGGAAAGCAAAGGTCGCCGCTTCAGGCCTATGAAAAGCCCGCTCAAACCTATCGATTCATCAACAAGATTACGTGATGGTGCCATCGCCGCGCAGTAATGTTGACATCAAGCTTAAAGGAAAAATGCATGAGGCATCAAAGTCTACTATTAATAAAGAAACGCCTTGCTAAAGCAAAGATCCGCCAGATACTGCACTCAAGAAGCCTCATACGATGCCTCTAAGCCTCCGCCGCTAACAAGTCTACTAACCCAAAAGCCGCAGTTAAGAAAAGTGTTCAAAAACCTTCAAATATCCAAAGATAATCATGTAGACTTCGTAATTTTCATCATCAGACATTTTGTAAGTGTCTTGGCCACTTGGTCCATGAATGTCTCCTGAAATCCATCATGAAGCCTCGCTTGGATCCCCTATTCCAAAAATCGTGCAGTATGGGTCCCAAAAACACGCTAACCATTTGGACCCATAAAGAAAATAAAAGGGGACCATGATTTTCTTACCTCTACATCTCGTGTGTGCTTCATGGCTAATTCCGCTCGTAAAAAGAAAGATGTGTGGTATCTAGATAGCGGCCTTCAAGGCACATGACAGAGAATCATGCCTTCTCTCAAATATTTCGAGGCGTAAGGCCCTCCACCATCTTCTGAGACAATGCTAAAGGAAGAACAATTGGCTATGGATCCATCATTCGAGGAAATCTCTCCATTGAAAAGTCTCTCAGTAGAAGGCTTGAAACATAATCTCCCGAGTATTTCTCACCCCGTGTGACAAAGGGCTTATATGTCAATTCTCCTCAAACGATGTGATATCAAGGATCCAGCCTCTTGCTCAACCGTGTTTCCGGTCATAGACAAGGGAATGTCTATGTAATAGATTTGAATGCCTACTGTAAGGCTACTAATCTATGTCTTGTGGCAAACTCGCCAAGACAAAGTCGGTTGTGGCATAAAAGACTCGCCATTTGAACTTCAAATATCTAGCCAAGCTATCCAAAGAAGGTCTAGTCAAAGGATTGCCAAAGGTCTCTCGCCGAACATGATCGTCAGCAAAGCATGCCAACTGGAAAGCTTTCAAAAACGCCTATTCAAAAGCAAACCAGACTCTCAACGACAAGACCTCTACAATCAATCGCAGCACATGGATCTCTTCGACCAATCACTACTATTAGTTATGGTGGTTTTAGATACACACTAGTAGTAGTGGATGACTATACAAGATACACTTGGACGTAGATGATGTCTTCTAAAGATCACACATACGATCTTCTTACAAGACTATTCTAAGATTGCAAACGCAAAAACTCGATGAAATCGCTGACGCTCGATCGACAATGGCACCGAAGTTCACCAACAATGGAATAGCAAAATCGTGATGATCACGTATTGGGCACAACTTCTCTCAGAAGAACTCCACAAAGAAAACGGCGTTGCCGAAAGGAAGAACGTAACACTTATCGGCCGCTAAAACTATGCTTGTTTAAGCAAAGTTGCCCAAACACTTCGGGGCGTAAGGGGCCAATACCGCTTCACTCAAAATGTAAAAGATCATTGATCAACAAATTTCACTGTAAAACACCCTATGAACTTTGGAGAGGTAAAACCCCAAACATTGATTTTTAAAATCTTCTCATCAGAATGCTTTGTAGTCTACAATGGTAATGATTATAGAGGCAAATTTGATCATAAAGCCGATTTAAGGTGTATTTTTGGGTTATGCCTACACTCCAAAGCTTACGTGGTTTTCAACAAACGCTCATTAAAAATAGTTGAATCTGCTCATGTTTCATTTGATGAATTTGATTTATTAGAGCCACATGTGGCTCCAAATGTTGCCGATGACTTGTTAATGTTGAGACAGTACACCCCAACCATCGACCTCTAGTATACCTAATCCTTCACCAAAGAACTCAATCAAACATTCCTCGACCATCACTTTTGACAAACGGGTCACCGTAAGACTTCAACCCCGCTTTCAAGAAAATCCGAATCAAGAACCTTTTGTTTCTCAACCCGAAAATCCTATTCCTCAACTCACCTATGAGCCAAATTCCGAACACAACTCTCATCAAGACACACCGATCTTCCCTATAGCCCTCCCTTCCTAACCTTGTCATGTAGAAACAAGAAGAACTCATCATATTCCCTGCTGTCGCAAGAACATGCAAAGACCATCCGATCTCTCAAATCATCGGGTGACATTCATGTTGGAGTACCTGAATTTAAGATCTTCCAAAAAATGAATGTATGTTCTCAGCCGCATTTGTCTCAGAAGAAGAGCCAAAGAAGGTCGAAGAAGCTCTTCAAGATCCAAGTTGGCTGGAAGCCATGCAAGAAGAACTTCAACAATTTGAACGATGTCAAGTATGGAAGCTAGTTCCAAAGCCCGCCGATCATCTCTGTCATTGGCACAAAACGGGTGTTCAAAACAAGAAGGATGAGGATGGAAACATAGTGAGGAACAAAGCAAGACTGCGTTGCACAGGATATCGCCAAGAAGAAGGAATCGACTATGATGAAACATTCGCTCCTGTAGCAAGATTGGAAGCTATCAGAATTTTCTTAGCCTACGCTACATACAAAGACTTTGTGCTGTACCAAATGGATGTCAAGAGCGCTGCTCTTAATGGTGATCTTCAAGAAACAGCTTTACGTTGCTCAACCTGTGCTTTGTAGAAAAAGGAAAAGAAACTCATGTTTACAAGCTTAAGAAGGCTCTCTATGGTCTTAAGCAAGCTCCTCGAGCCTGGTATGAAACCCTTTCTAAGTTTCTGGTTGAACAAGGATTCGTGCGAGGCAAGATTGACACCACTCTCTTCATTCTCAAGCACAAAGGACATTCTCTCGGGTACGTGATCTACGTTGATGATATCATTTTCGGATCCACAAATGAGAAGCATGTAAGCGATTTGAAACGCTTATGACCGGCAAGTTTCAAATGAGTATGATGGGAGAACTCACATTCTTCTTGGGTCTTCAAATTCAACAAATTCAACAAAGGGATATTCATCACCAATCCAAGTATGCTAAAGATCTTGTCAAGAAATTTGGATTGGAAACAGCAAACACATTTGATACTCCAATGGTCAGATGCAAACTTACAAAAGACTTACAAGGAAAGAAAGTTGATATCACCCACTATAGGGGATAATTGATCTCGCTTCTACCTCACCGCCGCCAGACTGACATAGTGTATGCCGTTGGGGTGTGCTAGATTTCAAGCGCACTGTGAGTCACATCTTCTGCACAAAAGAATCATCAAATACGACGATACCACCAACTTAGGTATCCGGTATCCAAGAATCTCTTCAACTTGGTTGGATACTCATCGCAGACTATGTCACGCCAAATTGACGTAAAAGCA
>CM028377.1:98764323-98787860 GCA_013146195.2 Codonopsis lanceolata
CGCCAAATACGGTATGAAGATTTGAATGTTTTTTGGGAACCATATTACAGGGTCAATACCTTGTCATCGAAATATGTTAAGAAGAATTTTCAAAATTGTGTCCAATTTGCAATTGATACCTTGTTTCCAAACAAAATGATAAAACTTTCAAATTTCAGCACTCGGCCGATCAAAATCCGTCGTCGAACACGACAAAACTTTCTTCAAGTTTTTTCGAAATTGTAAAAAGATCTTTCTTTTTCCTTCCCTTTCTTCTCGCTCTCTCTGTTTTTTTTTTGTTTTTTTCAATATTCCTCTTTTTTTTGTGTTTTTTTGAAATATTCCTCTCTTTTTTGTGTGTTTTTGAAATATTCATCTTTTTTTGTGTGTTTTTAAAATATTCCTCTTTTTTGTGTTTTTGAAAACAAAACTCATTTTGAAAAAGGGTTTATTATAGAGTCGGGTAAGAATACTTTACATTTCTTACCTTTTCGATAAAGGTGGCTGCCGCGGATTGGTGATTTCGACATTTATGCCACTCTTGCTTTTCAAGCCGAGACTTTATTATATATATATATATATATATTTTTTTTCCTTTTTTTTCTTTCTTTTTTCTTTCTTTTTCTTTCTTTTTTTTTCTTTCTTTTCTTTTCTTTTTCTTTTGCCACTTGAAATTTTTCTTCTTACTTAAGTGGTGACCGTAGGGATATTATTTTTCTTTGTCCTTGGATGGATGGCCGTCAATTTTTGGTTAACAAGATTAATTTCGTTAACCCTTCATTAAGCTCAGGGACCATTTTGGAAATTTTGGAATTTGGGGACTTAAGTGTCGACTTCAAACTTGAGGGAAAAGGAAAAATTTCCTTTTCACCCTTATATGGACGAGGTGAAGGAAAGGGACCTCTTGCTCCTTCCTTTCTCTCTTCTTTTCATACGCTCCCGACCTCCGCCATTGTTGTTGCTGCCATTTCTTTTCTATTTCTTCTTATTTTTGCTTTTTTTTCTCAATCTTTCTTCGCCAATTTCAGTGATTTGTTTAGCAGATGGCATCGTCTTCTCGATCCAGGAAGGGGAAAGCTCCTATGCACCCAGAAGCTGACGAAAGGAGGAATGAGTTTCCTCCCTTGATCCGGAATAAGCTCAAATCGGTACTCCACAGATGAGCGGGGCAATATTCTCCGAGATCGAACACTCAGCGTGTCCAATCTTCCTCCACCGTAAGTTTCTTTCTTTTTCTAGATTTTCCTGGATATACTTCAGATCTGCTAATTTTTTTCACTGTTTGAAACTTTTGGAGCATTCCTGACTTTATTAGTGATGCATATGCATGTCCTATTTATGTCTAAATGATGTAATTAAGTAATGATGCATGAAATTTATATGATTTATTTTTGCGATGCATGATTGAACTAGTGGTCACTATTTTACCCTATTATGCATGATTTATACTCTAAATGCAAAATGTGGCTATATGATGCATGTTTTACACTAAAACATATTTTTGCATGAAATATAATCACGAGACGGACTTTTCGGAATACAATTTAAATTTTCCGAAACGTATTTTCGGGCATATTTTCGGATAAATATGGGACAAAACAGATATATTTTATGTCCTTAAATTCATTTTTCATGCATGCTTATGCTGCAGCGACATAGTAAATGCCATGAGAATATTTATTTTCATGATTGGTGGCATTTTATTTTCTTTTTAGCACACCCTCAATGCAGCTTATTGGACAATAAAATACACATGATGGATGCATGCCCTATTTTATTTGATGCAAATGTAATGCATAATAATTATAGGATGATTATTAACATGATGCATGACTATTCCTGCATTTTATTATGTACATGGTAAATGCAGTCTAACATGTATTCCTATGATGCTTAGGATGTAAAAATGATTATTTGAATGTAAAATAATATAATTAAATAATAATTTGGTCCCTGGACATGTCGAAAAACAATGTTTTGGTCCCCGGACAAAAAAACAATAGAAGTTGGTCCCTGGACATGTCTTTTTGAACCAATTTGTCCCCTCCCACCGTTAACGTTAGTTTTACCGTCAGTTTTTTTTAATTGACGAAAATGCCCTCGATCTAAACAAGCAAATGATCTATATTCTGGGTTTAATATAGAGTTTAATAACTAGTTTGCCTTGAAAGTTGAAACATTCCAAATTTCATCTTCAGGTGAATCATCTCCCTCACCCTGCCCAATCGCCATCACTTCCGACCTCTCTCCCCAGCGAACTTCGGCTATTGTTTTGCTGTCATACACACACCAGCCCGTGGGACCATTGCTGGCCTCCCTCTCTAAATTCGACGTCATCTCCTCATCAAATCCACCTCCAATCTATCTCCAGCCCCACAATCATGCCACCCCTGCTACAGATTCGGCCAACTACGTCAACCCCGATCTTCAACCACCACATTGCCGATCGCCGCTGCTTTCGCCTTCCACTATAAAATCGAGGTCCATCTCCATCGATTTCATCGTCCGGTCCAAATGGGTTTGAAGGAAACTTTGCCTCGACAATTCTCTTCCTCCGGTGGGATGCAAATCGAGTACATGGACATATCGGAGCGCCATTCTTTGAACACGGATCTCGAGATCGATGGCAAGTTTTCGTCAGAAGATTCTAGCAACCGGCGGGAACCTTGTGAATGATATGGAAATCATCAGCGTCGCCCGGAACTAGAGGTGACCACCACTTCTCCGTCGCCGAAACTGCCATTGCTAAACACGGATCTCAAGATCGATGGCAAGTTTCCGTCAGAAGATTCTAGCAACCGGCGGGAACCTTGTGAATGATATGGAAATCTTCAGCATCGCCCGGAACTAGAGGTGACCGCCACTTCTCCGTCGTCGAAACTGCCATTGCTGAACACATATCTCGAGATCGATGGCAAGTTTCCGTCAGAAGATTCTAGCAACCGGCGGGAACCTTGTGAATGATATGGAAATCTTCAGCGTCGCCCGGAACTAGAGGTGACCGCCACTTCTCCGTCGCCGACATGATCACAGGAGAATATCTCTTTGACCTACAATGTGGCGTGAAAAAACCCTTTGCCGTGAAGTAGGAGTAAGACGTCTACATTGGCGTCCACAATAGAAGTTGACACCTTAACCCCCTATATTTCCAATATTTTGAAAAGAGCTCATATTAAACTTTTTAGTGAGGGTATTTTTGACATTTGAAATAATATTGGACGGAAGCACTAACGCTAACGGAGGGAGGGGGCAAATTGGTCCAAAAAGACATGTCCAGGGACCAACTTCTATTGTTTTTTTGTCCGGGGACCAAAACATTGTTTTTCGACATGTCCAGGGACCAAACATTATATTAATCCAAAATAATATACATGATTTTTTTTTTCACATACTTAGATGTATTTTTATTTATTGAAGGAATGTAAAAGAATATATCATATATTTTGAAATACACATTTTTTTTGTTTTACATTTTATTAAAAGAAACTAAATGTTTATTGACATGTATATTTATGTATGTGTATTTTTTTTATTTTAAGAATGGTAAGTGTTTATTTACATCAAAAATGATTTTTTTTATGAACAAAGTGTCTCTTTATTTGCTAAAAGAGTGTAAAAGAATATGACATATATTTTCAAAAATTCATATATATATTTTATTTTCCTCTTTTTTTTTTTAAAGAAATTGAATGTTTATGTGTATATATATTTATACAAGTATTTGCCTTTGTTTGTTGTTTTTTTTAGCATGCTGCATTTTTATAATTTATGAAGTACAATGCATGCCACATGTTTATTATCTATTCATACTTATTTATTAAAAGACTGTACAAGGAAAAAATAAGGATAGTGGACTTACCTTTTCCTCCCTTTTTTTTTCTTCAGATTCGCAGGGAATTCACGAGGGCGCGGGCATCATGCGCTAATGTTATGGAAATCTATGCCATGTTGCCCAAGGCAACGCAACTTTTGGTGGAGGGCTCTGGTTTTAGTACCTTCATGCATTCTTTCACCACTTCACCGCCTATCCGCCTATCTTTGATGCAGTCGGGGACTCTCGTGGGACACCACCCATACCTTCCATTTCGCTGGGGGAGGCGACCATGACCCCTGTGACTTTGCCGCGATCACGGCATTCCTACTAGCATCTGGGAGACCCGGCTCCGACTTTACTCTCGTCGGCCGTTTAGGGAGGAGGTAGCGGACCTCCCGGGCTTTGAGCCGAGGTTTAAATCGACGGATGAGATTCTTATCGGCGCTGCTGAATGAATCGCTTCTTACAATGCCAAGGTGCCGCCAATGATATAACCGATGTGACTCGAGTGGCTAGAGCGTTTTTTATTTTTCTTTCTTGGCACATCGCTCTTGCCAACTCCTCTACCACACCATGAAGCGAAGTCCGTCCCGCTTGCTTGGCGATTTTGAGCGGATCCCTTCGTATGATTGGGGACAAGCGTGTTTGGCCGAATTGTATGCTTCTATGGATAGGGTCTCGAATGATTCGCCAACTTTGAATGATTTGCCCCTGGGAGGTATATGCCTTTTCCTCGCTTTCGCTTTGCTTTCTCTTTTTTTTTTTTAGGTATACTCTTTTTTCTCTTATTATTATTATTATTTTTAGCATACACTTTTCTTTTGTTATATTTTTTTTATTGATAACATTTTTTCTTTTTTTTTTTTTTCGTGTCCTGGCCTTCTCCTTTTTCACTTCTCGCCGGGTCCTCTCATTCGGCGAGTTCACTCACCTCCATACTTGTCCCAAGATGTTGACGATAACATGGTTTATCCGACCCGAGGGCGGTGGTTGCAAAGATAAGGAAGCAGTGCTTTGGAACGAACGGTTGTTAGCTTCGAGTCCCGGTACGGGTGCAGTGCACTTCCTTCCTTGGGAGGTCCTGAGGGCATTATGCAGTTGCTTTGGGACTCGCCCACCTTGGGATCGATGGTTTCCATTATGGTGGATTCCTTATACATGGGCGAGCGGGTGAACCGTCAGCATCAATCCATTTTAGTGCCTCCAGTGGTGCCTCCTCGGCCTCCTTTCTGGGTGATAGAGCCCGATCGACTGCCAAACAGGTATCAATACCTGGCGAAATACCTCATGCCAGCGACAGATTATCCAATGATGGCGTATAAGGATTTCCGAGATTAGTGTTGCATCCCCCTTCCTCGCTCTCCCGTTGTGCCTAGGCGGCATTCGATGTTTGTGCTGCACTGTGGTCAGTCAGTTTACTTCATCTCTCGACGAGAACCCCGATGTTCATAGAGCCCGATGATATGTTCTCTACCTTCAAGTATTAGTCGGGGTGGTAGTACTGCAGTAAGCAGAGGTGTTCTTCCTGATGTCGAGATTCCCGAGAAGCGTCGTGTCCCGGAGCAGGCTCGTTCGGTAGACACATTTACCTTTATTGTCTCTCTTTCTTTGTCTTTTTTTTGTATCTATCTTTTTTTTAATTCATGCACGCATATATTTTTTTATTTTTTATTTTTTTTGTGAATGTTTTTTTTTGGAGACTAATACATTCTCTTTTTTGTTTTTATAGGTGAATATGTCTACCTATAAGAAGTCACATGTGGCTTTTCAAGATCAAAACTTTATCGAAACTTGTTGATGAATTCTCTTGCAGGGGAGCAAAGATAGCGGCGCCTGCACGTCGAGGTGATGATGATGACGATGATGATGATGTCGGGTCGAGCCGCGGCCGGAGTGCAGGTCGAGGTACAGAGTCGGGTGGCACAACCGGGTCCTTGGGTCACAGTGGTGGCCTTAATAGGAGTCAGTCGTCCCGAGCACATTAGCTCTTGATTCCTGCACTCATTAGTCTTTTTTCTTTTTTTTTTAAATGTAAAAGCAACCTGTACAGACATTATGATATAATGCAATATAATTGTACATGATGTAATATATTACACATGCAAAACTAAATACACATAAAATAAAGCTATACCAGACATCTAAAAGGTAATGGCACGCTGCACTCTTAGAGAGGGAGTTTATGAGAATACACATTCGGATCGGAGTAGGCTTTTCTGGTGATACGGGAACAGAGAGATGGCCGCCTCCCTTATTTCTTCAGCGCACTGTGGCTATTGAACCCGTGTTCATAGCCATCTTTCATAGCCTTTCTTTCTTTCTCGTGATCGACATAGGAGCAATGATCGGTTTGACAATTAAACCAGATACTGCATGCAATTTTCAAAGACAAAGCACTTGGCGGCCATATAGAGGTGGCGCGACGCCAAGGGAGGGTTATGGTGGCGCCCTGACTCTTCCTGTGCAGCCAATGTTCATTTATTATTCACGCACCGTAACCGAATCGTTTACTTCTTCGCCAGATAAATTGCAGACGAGACCTACTTCTTACCAGTTCACTCATCTCTTCTCTTTACAATTCACTAGTTCTTTTCTGTCCTGCCGTTGCTCTCTCTTGCCGTATAAAATTCCGTGCATCTCTTTTATAAATGACCGCACGTATTCCCACGACTTTGGAAATTGAAGTTTACGAGAATGCCCTGGATTTTTGGATTATCTCCTGCGATCGGGCGGCGGAATTTGGTTTGATCATCTTTTGGGTTGGATGCCTATTGTCTTGGCGGAATGTCGTTATGAATTGGGACATGTTGAGGGGGAGCATTGGGGTTTTGGTAGCACCTTACCGTCGGATCGCGGTGTCTGAGAAGATCCATATATCATTGTCGGGGAGCTTTTTAACTACCCCGCGTTGCTACTCCGGGTTTCTTGGTTGGGGAAACTTTTTAATTTAATGGTCCTCCACAGGGGCCTTCCGCGAGAATAGGGAGGATGATGTAGACTACATGCGGCGTAGGGCGGCGCTCTTTCTGCATTTGGTATTTGGTTGTGAATTACGGGATTTGTCGATGTGCGGGTCGTTGACTGGCATTACATGCTCTAGATCGCCGGTGGAATATTGTTCAGGTGATTTTGGCGGGAGACTTCTGCGAACTTTGGCTGCTTTTGCCCAGTGATGAATTGTTCCCCGGTAGCCCCATTCGGTCGTATGTGGCTAGAAGAGCATTTCCTACAGGTTCGAGCTCAGTGCATGGAGCACCATATGACCCATCACTTTATGGCATCTTGCGGGCATTTTCCTCGAACCAATTATGAATTTGATTGGGCGATCATTTCTCGCCGGGGCTCGATGGACATAATCTGGGTCATTCGCCATTGGGAATCCGGCGTTTTCTTCACATTCGATGAATATAGTCAAGTAGTCATCTTTGGGTATTCATCGGACCTCCTTTATCAACCGGACCAGGATCTTGCGGTAGTCGGGAGAAGCGGTGATCCAGGACACCACTCGTCATATATATATATGGGAATGGAGAATATGGGCCGAGGCTTGAAATTCGAGGCGTAGCACGAGATTGAGAGGCTGGAGGCGGCCTATCCATTACCCAATATATCTTGTCCCATAGGTATTTGGCATGGATCATAGTAGGCGTGAGGGAACATCTCATTATTGCTCGAGCGCGGGCGAAACCTTCTTGAGTTGCCATATTACTAACTTGAGGTAGCAGCTACCTTTGATGGAGCTAGGCGAGACATTGACTCTTCGGGGTGTAGTTGTTCCTCGGGCTCTAGAGGCGGAGAGTCGAGGCGGGTACACGGCCTTGATACTCAGCGGCCCTGGACCCGAGATATTGTGGGTCAGCCGATACATCCCGCCAGATTGAGCAATGTTGTCGTCGGCATAACCCGTAGGAGCAGTAATTTCTCCTCCCAGGCCCATTTGGGGCATGGCTCACGAGTTGGCGGTAATGAGCGGCAATTAGGCATAGCGGCGGGCAGGACAATCCGTGGGAACAAGAGATAGGCGCTCCTCTCCCCACTGTATGAATGCGGTTTGAGGATAATGGGCTAAAACCCGTCATGTTGCCGGAGAGCGGGATGCGGCGATGAAGAGGAAGACACCTCTGGCGGCTCACATCTTTGGCGAGTATAGAGGGCTTCGCCTCGCGAGAAGGTATATATGGGCTTGACTTCGGTGGGCGTCGTAGACATTGATGGACCGCTGCTGGGGCTAAAGGCTGCAAAAAGGAATTGTTTTTGGGGCAACAAAGGGGGAATCAGGCGGTATATAGATATAGAAAGCAATCAATGTATAATATAGATGTCTTTAGTAAATATTCTAAGTTGCACCTTAGGACTTGTAAAATTATATTTTAGTGTCTTAATGTGAGCTTTTTTGTCGTGGTTTTCCTCTTTCTGTCAGTTGAGCTTTCCCTGTGCTGAAGGCCAGAGGTAGGGTATGCCGAGGACTTAAGTAGTGCTTTCCCTCTCCTTTTTATCTCCTTATATATATATATATATTTCATCATTTTTTTTAATTATTTTTTTTATATGCCTTAACTTTTGCCTAGGCACGCCCTTTCGGGTTTTCAGCCTAGCGAGTTTGGAAGAGGCAGCAAGCTAGATAGAATAGCTCGGGCATAGTACCTTTTGAGTTTGTCGAGGTTGAAGCTGGACAAGATCTTCCCCATCTGGTTTGTAAGAAGCCACGACACCTCCTGACCGAATCTCCTTAACGATGTATGGTCCCATCCGAGGAGACTTCTATTTTCCCCTAGTATCAAGCGTAACTAGGGGTTTTTCTCAGTACAAGGTCTCCAACTTGGATATCGCGACCTTTGACTTTTTATTGAAAGCTCGGGCGTGCTTTGATATGCGGGTATGCTCAAGGCTAACAGGCGTCGTTCATCAATTAGGGCCAATTCTTCGTATCGCCCTTTGACCCAATCAACTTCTGCTATATCAGATTCCATCATCACTCTTAATGATGGAATTTCCATTTCTATCGGCAGTACCGCCTCTATGCCATATGCCAAAGAGTAAGGGGTAGCCCAGTGGGTGTGCGGACTGAAGTACGATAGCCCCAGGCTAGCGGCAATTTTCGGCAGTCTCTTCTGTGTCAACCATCTTTTCGATGATGTTTTCAAGTGTTTTATTGGGCGCTTCAACGACACCATTAGCTTGCGGATCGGTAGGGGAGGATTTGTGTCTTTGGATCTTGAACTCGTCGAGTAGACGATTCACGTCCCCTTCAAAATGTGAGTCGTTGTCGGAAATTATCTCGAAAGGTACCCCATAGCGGTATATATAATATTGGCCCGAATGAACTCGGACACCTTTCGGGCATTCGGGATCTTGTAGGAAGAGGCTTCCACCCACTTTGTAAAGTAATCTACGACTACCAAGACGTATTCATGGCCATTGGATCATTTCGGGTAAATTTGGCCTATGACGTCGATTCCCCACGTTAAGAAGGGCCAGGGGGCTGTGGAGTTATATAAGACGTGTGGGGGCACATGCTGCAGATTGGCAAAGCGTTGACATTTGTCGCAATGTCGCACCAGCGGATCTGTCGATTTCGGCGTACTCGATAGTACCCTGTCGGATGATTTTCTTGGATAGCATATGGCCATTCATGTGGGGCCCTTGGTACCACCGTGCGGTTGATCCATGATTTGCTCGGCTTTGGCGATTGACACATAATAAGTTGAGGCCTTGATAGTGCCTCTTATACAGTTGCCACCGAGCACAAATTGGGAGGCCCGCCGCGGAGGGACTCTTCCTCTTTTATCCGGGCGGGAGGATAGAGACCTTTACGGAGCGATTTAAGATGTCGATGTACGGGGCTCGTGATACGCTTCGGGGTTGCATTGATTTTGAAAGCGAGTATCTTGGGAGTGACCTTCTTCCCATATGCAAATGGTGAACATTAGTTTTGCGGGAATGCGGACTAGGGATGCCGAGTGGCGGGGCATCGGCGAATTGATTTCTATCTCACGGCAGATAATGGAACGAGATGGAACCAAATCGGGCGGCAAGTCTTTGTTAATTTGGCATGATAGAGGCTGCGGCCGAGGATCACGGGTCTTCCATCTTCCTTCGAATTGATTTATGATTAGGGCAGAGTCTCCATAGACTTCGAGATCTTTAGCTCCCCTTTGGAGAGCTTCTTCTAGGCCAGCAATACAGGCTTCATATTCCGCTGTATTATTTGAGCATTCGAACTCCAACCTTATAGCCAACGGAGTATGAAAGTCAGCCGGATCGATTAACAAGATTCCTATGCCAAAGCCTCTTTTGTTCGTGGCTCCGTCAAAGAACATTTGCCAGCTAGTGTCATGGTCGGTGATTTCGGGACAAGCTTCATGCAGGAAACCGAGCTCGGTTGCATCTTCGTCCTTGACGGTAGATCGGCTAAGTGGTGCGCAATGGCGCTTCCTTTGATAGACTTGAGTGTGACATAAGTTATGTCAAACTTGTTGAGAAAGAAAGGACCACTGGCTAGTCTGGGATTTGGCAGTGATGGCTTCACAGAAGATGTACTTGATAGGGTCCATTACGGATATGAGTTTGATGGACCTCCCTTGGAGATAGGTTTTGAGCCTTTGAGTGGCCCAGACCAAGCCGGTGCAGCTTTTTTCCAACGGTGAATAATTTAGCTCGCTTCCCTGTAGCTTCCTACTTATGAAGTATATGGCATTTTCGATGTAGGAATCTTTTTTTTCTTGGGTGAGCATAGCCCCTACCGACGTGTCTGTGACGGTTAAATATATGAGGAGAGGTTTATGTGTATGAGGTGGAGCTAACACAGGGGAATTGGTAAGGTAGGCTTTTATTTTCTCGAAGGCTAGCTGGTACTTCTCGTCCCAGACTTGGTCGGTATTCTTTTTTAGGAGTTTAAAGAGGGGCTCGCATGTGGTGGTCGGTATCGATGAAGCTTGGTGATGTCTTTGCTTAGCAACCCGCCTAGGAAGCCTTTGACTTCGATTGGAGTTTTTTTGTAGCATTTCTAGGATAGCTCTGATCTTTGCTGGCTCGATCTCGATGCCTTGCTCGGTCACTAAGAATCCCAGGATTTTGCTTTTGGTAACCCCAAATGTTCATTTGGTGGGGTTAAGCTTCATCTGGTGCTTCCTTAATCTTTCGAAGAACTTTCGAAGATCTTTGATATGGGCACCGTTGGCGTCGCTGGAATGCACGATCATGTCATCAACATAGACCTCCATTTCTTTGTGGATCATGTCGTGGAAGAGGGTGGTGGTGGCCCTCTGGTAAGTGGCTCCGGCATTTTTCAGCCCAAATGACATGACAGTATAATAATAAGTACGCCAGGGAGTAGTGAATGAGGTCTTCTCCTGGTCCTCTACTGCCAATTTGATTTGATTATAGCCTAGCATACCGTCGACGAAGGATCAGACTTTGTGAGTGGTGACGGTGTCTACCACAATATCAATATTGGGCAGAGGGAAGTCATCTTTGGGCGACGCTTTGTTGAGGTCGCGGAAGTCTACACAGATTCGGACTTTCCCGTTGGGCTTGGGAACGGTCACTATATTGGACAGCCAGATCGGGTATTCAACTACCCGAATAAAGTTGACGCGCAGCTGCTTCATGATTTCTTCTTTAACTTGTAGTGACCATTCTGGCTTGATGCAGCAGAGCTTTTGCTTGACTGGGCGAGCATCCGGATATATGGGACTATGGCTGGATCTAGGCCGGGCATAACTTCGTAGAACCAGGCAAATATGTCCACGAATTCTTTAAGGAGATCAATGAGTGCCATTCTTTCTGAACCTTTGAGGTAGCTGCCGATTCTGATTTCTTTGATTTCATTGTCCGGCCCCAGATTGATAGTGGACAGGTCTTCAGTTGCTGCTGATGAATGGCACTGTTCCTGGTGCTCAACTGACTTTGCAAGCTCAAGTAGATAGTTTTTATCTTTTGGGTCCATTTCGTTAAATGACTCATTATCATAATTATTATTATTTAATGCGTCTTTTAATGCAGGTGCAACTAAGGAATAAGCAAAGACATTTAAATTATCATTAAAAGCATATTTTACAGGGTTTATTACATTGCTGGGGACCTGGGGTTTGAGGTCCTCAACTTTAGGTAGCGGATCGGTAGATGACCAATTCGTAAAGCTAGGAGAAGGAATGGGGATAGTATATCCAAAGCGGTCCACCAGGTCTGCGGGCGTCAGGAGTGGGCCGGTTGTGGTATACCAGTTTTGCAGAGGCCTATTGGCAATAAGTTCGAACTCACCAGGGAGCTTTTCATAAGTGCCTCTTTCTATCATACCCAGAAAACTGTCTCCTAGACTATCATCATCTAGCAGGGCCAAAGCATAATCATCCTAATCTATAGACCAGGTATTTTCAATGGTGACAGTCTTATATGCAGTGCTACGGGGCTCCAGGGTAACCTGTTCCATTTCATCTGAGAGAATACTGACATCCTCAAAGATTTCCCAACCAGGGCATCTTTTCCCATTCTGGTCTAACCAGGGTTCAGGAAACATGAGATAGGCTTCAGTTTCCCCCTTTCTTACAAAGTAACCAGTTAGGGTTTTTCTATAAGGTTGGAGAGGGGGTATTCATAGGGACACTTTTCTCTTTCTGCCTTTCTTTTCTCGCGTTTTTGTTTCATGACTGCGGCTACTTCAGCTGGGGTAGGCGTGTATCCTAGACCAAAAGGAGGGATACATTCCTTAAGTTCATCCTGGACTAAATTAACTAGTCCTTACTGATTCCTGCCGAGACCTAGACCAGGCATATAATTCATTTTCCAAAACATGTTTAGAGGGACCATGTTTCCTAGGGAAATGACTTTCTTTCCGATGATGTCAGTTTCTCGGCCATATTCAATGGTGTTGACCACGGCTTGGGGGATAACCTCAAAGCCACTGAGGAAAATACCAGTGTCCTCATGCTCTATTTCGAGGATAGGGATATCCTCGTTTTCCTTATTCTCCACGATCTTATCAGCCAGAATAATTACTATGTGGTCATCGTGGATGAATTTGACACGCTGGTGTAATGAAAAGGCTACCCCCTTTACCCCATGGATCCAAGGGCGCCCCAACAACAGGCTAAAGGTGGCTGGTATATCCAGGACTTGGAACTCAACTGGCATGTTTAAGGGCCCAATGGTTAACATTAAAGTGACCACCCCTAAGACACATCGACTGGTGTTGTCGTATGCCTTAACTGTTTGCGAGGAAGGAGTGAGTTCTGATATCTTTGTTCCCAGTTTGGCTAATGTGCTGGCAGGACATACATTCAGTGAAGACCTATTATCTATCAAAACTCGAGGAACCCGTTTTTCCAAAATTCCCACAGTGATATGAAGAGCATCAATGTGGTTGGTTCCTTCCTTTGGCAGGTCTAGATCAGTGAACATTATTACGTTCCCAAAGTGAATGTTCCCGATCATCTGAGTAAGCTCATTTGGGGAGGTTTCAATTGGAATGATTGACCGCTCGACTTAAAGACTTAGCCAGTGTATCACGGTGGGTATTAGAAGCACACAGAAGCCCGATGGAAATGTTGGCTCGAGTTTTCTTCATCGAGTCAATAAAGTATCTTCCACCGTTTTAGCCCCAAAGATTCGTTACTTGATCTTTTCCAGAGTGGTCACCTCTTTCCGGGTTTGGCTGGTAGGCTCGGCCAGATCGGGTAAGGTGGCTAACATCTCCACTAACCCAAGTGGCTTTTTCAATGTTACAGGTATTTTGGCTACCAAGGATAGTGTTCCAAGAGAGCATATTATAGCTAGGCTCTTTTACGGATAAGGGTGGAGGAATAGGAACAATGATATATGGAAGTGGATGTTTATTTATTTCAAACTTGAGCACACAAAGGTTTTCATCAACCTCAATCATATTGATTTGAGGTAGGGGTTATTGACTACATTTGGTCTGGGTGGAGGCTTTTCAATAACCTTATCATCTATAAGGTCCTGGATAGCATTTTTGAGGGTATAACATATATCGGTGAGGTGACCACTGGAGCGATGGTATTCACAGTACTTGGCATGGTTCCAAGTCCTGAGCAGGGGGTTAGGCGGCTTATAATTCTCCAACGGCCAAAGACTGCCATGCCATTAGCCCCTCGCAATATCACGATCGGGAGCTTGCAGTTCATCATAATGCCGACTTATCTTGTTCTGATTTCTGAAGTTTCTGGCCGGGCCATCATTTGTTCCCACTGTATTGACAGACCTATCTGACCCATAATACCATGGAACAGAGCTATAATTTTGGGTAGAAAATGGGGCTGAGGCATTCCCTACCATATTGACGGCCGGTGTTGGTGTGGCTGTCTTTCCTTTGGAGTAACGGAAAGAACTAGGAGGCGTATTGGTATTTAGTTGGCCAGTCCATATATCATCATCAATACGGGCTCCTATTTCCACTATTTCTTTGAAATTGGTGTAGGGGAGGTACCGCACATGTTCCAGGTAAATGGGCTGGAGGTTTTTGATGAACATTCAGCATGACTCGATCGGATCAGGTCTGTCAAAGGTTTGTGCCAACTTCCTTTTCCACCTGACTGCAAACTCAGCGCAGGTTTCCTTTTCCCGTTGGGTGCACGACTCAAGGTCCCTCCTATTTTCAGGACTGGTGATATATTTGTATCTTTCAAGGAACACTTCAGCTATCTGGTCCCAAGTATTCATGGTGCTGCTATTAGACAACATTAACCATTGTTTGGCAGCTTCTATTAGGGTGAGGTGGAAATTGGAAGCCATAGCCTCAAAGCTAGCTCCCCTTGACTGCATGCCAGTGGAATATGATTTCAAGTGGGATATAGGGCATCCAGTCCCATCAAATTTTTCTATGTCGGACATTTTGAATTTCGAGGGCAGTATTGCTGAAGGTTGCAATGTTAGTGCCCGCGTAGAAAATTCCCCTTTGTTGAGAAGTTTAAGCAGCATGTCCTTCATATTTTCCATGTCGGCCTCCATTTTGGTGGCTGGGGGAGTTGGCTTTGGTGATACCGGCCGCCGATTAGGGAAGGCTAGGTTATTTTTTCCGGGCCGAGGAGTCCGTGAGGATTCAGGCAAGATATGAATTCTGGATTGGGTATGGATATTGGGCATTATAAGGGCTCTCGGCTGGATATGGGTATTGGGTTGGATAAAGGTCCTGGGTTAGTGGGTTTTGGACAGTATAGGGAGTCTGGGTTGGTGGATTTTGGGTAGCATATGGATTCTGGGTTGGTGGGTTATTGACGGTTTCGGTCGGGCGACCAGGATCATTGAAAGGTATGTATGTGGTAACTTGGCCTGGTGGGTTATAGCTTTTTGGGTCCATATGTGGGCTATTTTGGAGTGGGTTAATCATGGGAAAAGGGAGGTCATTTGGGTTCTGAGTGTTTGGGAGAGGATATGGTGGATAGGACGGGTAAGGGCTGATATTTGGGTAGTAGGGACTTGGTGGAGGATTGGGATTTGGGGTAGCGGTAGTATTTGGTGGGTTAGTGTTTGGCTGAGGAGCTGGGTTTGGAGGCATATGAGATGTTGATGCTTCTTGGGGGACTGTAGGGGAAGAGTTTACCTCACCACTGGATTTTAAGCTTTGTACCAGACTAGTCATTTGGCTCATTGCGCACTCCAACTTTTGGTTTAACCATTCTGCATTGCCGAGTCGAAACATACCCCGGAGCCCCGACTGCACCCATAGCCGATCTGCTTCACTTTCGCCGCCATACCGCTTTCGGATTTCTCTCTCGCCATTGTCTCGATTCGATACCTTCTCGATTTCACTACTACTTTCCAAGATCAACCGGCCAAGATTATCTCTCGCTTTTCCAAATTCGGCCAAGTTTCGAGGAAAATGAGTTTGGAGGTATCGAAGGTCGGGCCGAGGCTTTCTGGGCTTGGAGTACAACGTGCCTTTTATTAGTATATTTTATTATTATTTATTTTTGTTCCCTACAATTTGACCGGATAAGCACCCGCTTTATTTTGACAGCCTCGATTTTTCCCCGAACAGAGATTCTTTCCGCAGTATAGGACCAACGTATTCCACCTGCCTTTCGACTCCAGATCGACTGGTCCAGCGAAGGGCATATACTCTTTCCAGATCCACCATTCGAAATGGTCTAGGTCGAGCATCAAAAAATAATAAATCACTGTTTATTTTTTTTTTTTTGTGCACACTTTATTATTTTTTCTAAACTTGCACATTTTCTTTATTCTTTTTTTATACATGTATATATATATATATATATATATATATATATATATATATATATATATATATATATATATATATATATTTTGACTTTTTTCTTTATATATATATATATATATTTTTTTGACATGGGGCTGATTCACAATTCAAAAATGCAAAAACCGGTCAGTCTATGAAGTGTCCTGAGAATCTATATGTATTCTAGCATTGGCTTATGCAGGGGGTAGGCTGGCCATGGTGTAGGGTAGCAGTTCGGAATATCCCTATATGCGTGCAACGTGTGTGCGGTATCTAGAAAGCAGTAAAATCTTTATTTATTTACAGATATATAGATAGGAAAAATAAATAGATATGACATGTCTTGCTGTTATGTGTGGATTTTCTCGGCTTTTTAGTTTGAGCGCAAGCAAACAAGCACACCACATTTAAGAAATAGAAAGAAAAGTGGGGAAACCATCTATCCCTATTAATTACAAATTGGTCATATGTCCCCAAAATAAAATGACATAATGAATGCAGATATGTACAAATGTGCAGAATACCCAAAAACCCGCATTAGTTGATGATTCTTCAGCTGATGAATCTACTCATCAATCCACTGAGGAATCAGTGGAAAAATCTTCTGTAGGCTCCTCTTCTGACTCCTCCAAATCTACTTCTGAGGATGAGTCCCTCCTTAGTCCTTCTCAACTGGCCTCCAGAAAGGCAAGGAAACAAAGGGAAATTATTTCTAAGGCTCTCCAACGCCCGATAGGAAAGAAAATTATCTTTCCTGATATCATGCCTGCTCTTGAACCAGAGCCCCAATCCCAAGTTCCAGCCTACCCGATGTCTACCTTCTTCCCTCCAGACTCTGAAGATGTATACATTCACACTTTTCAGCTTTTCTCCAGTGCTCCTGGCTCTTCTCCCTCTCCTACTCCAGAACCTGCTCCATCAGGCACTCTTTCTACTTCAGCCAAGCTGGAACTTCTTTATGTTCATCATCTCCAAATGAAATCAGCTTTCACTCATCACACCAATCAGCTTGCTACCCTCCAACAACAAGTTGCCTCCCTTCTTCCTAACCTTACCCAGATCATCACTACTGAAGTCCAGGCTGCCATTGCTGCTGGTGCTCCTAGAGAGGCTCACATGGATGACTGGAGAACTATACTTCTTTATCAACAAGAATGGGCCAACATGGCTTTCAATGCTAAAGCCACATTGCTTCAAACCATTCAGGAGGAGAGGAAGCAGAAAACAAGAGCTGATACATATTTGGCTGAAAACAAAATTCTTAGGCAAAGACTGAAACTGATTCCATCTCAGCCAGTAACTGAACCTGAGGATGACAGAGAAGCTGAAAAAGGAGATGGTGTTACTGAGAAAGAATCAGAAGCTCATGATGCTGATGCAAACAAGGAACCTGAAGCTGAAAAAGATGGTGATAGAGATGGCACTACTCAAACAAATGAGCCTACCACTGAAGTTGGTCCATCAGTTGCAGCTCAAGTTGAAAAGCCAACTGAAGGATCCACATCAGCAGCTGACTGAACCTCTCTTTCTCTCTCTCTCTCTCTCAAAACTTTGAACTTTTAAGACATCTGTTTTATTTGTAGCACTCAACTATCTTCTTGTTTGGCTTTCTAACATCTTTCTTGCAGGAACATAAATATTTTTTGGCTCTCTGCTTTCAAGTGAATGATTTTAAGCAAATAGGAGGAGATTGTTGAATCTTGCCTTAAAATAAAATTTGCTTAAAATTATTCCACTTATTGTCAGCCAAGAACTTTTAAGTTATTTCATTTTGGTCAGCTTGTGATTTAAATTCTTTGTTAGTTACTTGTTTCAGCTGATCATAATGTTTCAGTGTCAGCTTGTTTACCTCATTTACTTGAACAT
The DNA here is from genome assembly GCA_013146195.2 of Codonopsis lanceolata. Lineage (NCBI taxonomy): Eukaryota > Viridiplantae > Streptophyta > Magnoliopsida > Asterales > Campanulaceae > Codonopsis > Codonopsis lanceolata. The sequence continues at coordinate 98,782,197 of CM028377.1, forward strand.
TCCCTTGTACTGACACTTTCTCATTTTGTGTTTTTGGTATATATTTTGTAAGATATCTTTCCAACAGGATCCCTGTGATCTTGTGAAGATACGTATACATTGCCAAACACATTTCAAATTCAAATGTGTTCCTAACGGGCTGTTCTTCAAGTTTTTCTATATATAACCTAAGGAATCATTTGAACGACAGACAGAACTTACAGAAGTCTGAAGTTATATACTCTCAAAAGAAATTCTCTCTGTACCTTAGCCTTCTTGAAAAACTTTAGCTAGATACTCCTTTTTTGAAAATTTCCTTCTAGTTATTGTTTTAGAAAAACACTGAGTGATTAATTTCATACCCTTTAGAAATCAGTCAGTTTGTCTCATGAGTTTGATTGTTTTTCAATCATTCTCCATAAGCACTGGTCTTTTGTTGTACACTGATCCATTAGAGATCAATTAAGATTTTTAATAAAAATCAGTGCACTTCAAAAATTCAAGTCTGACCAACTTGGTAGTGAACGTAGCAGTTTTACTGTGAAGCACTTCAATTCTCTTGTCAGTTATTTCATCAGCTCTTACAAACTGATCTAACACTTAAGAAGTCTTAATCTACTTAAGTGTCAGCCAGTTACTTACATTAATTGTTTAATTATCTGTTTTGATAAATTGTTCTTCAGTTCATTTTTCTTATATCTAGTGATCTATCTTCAAAAGTTATTTCTTAAAAACAATTGTGTCAGTCAGCTGACCAATATTTATCAGCTTAAGTTTCTTTAAAGACATCAGTCAACTGACCAATATCAGTTGACTGACAAAATCAAATTTCCGCTGCCAACTTTCAGAAGTTTTACAAGTCAACCTTCAAAGTTTTTAAAATGCTATTCACCCCCCCTCTAGCCTTGTCAGTTGCCAACTGGACTTACATATGGTATGGTAGTTCATGACATGATGGATAATCATATATAAGGAATTGTCTAAGATTTTAATTATAAACACATATGCTTAATGATGATATTAGAAAATAGGCTACAATTACACAGATTCAATCTAATAAAAAGAAAAATGTTATTGACAAAACGAACCATCCTACTTTAGTTAATTTATCTTTGTGTGTTTATAATCCAAAAGAAAAAAAAGAAGATAAAGAATGAGAGAGAAGGAATGAAAGAAACCAAATCCTAATTCTCCATTTGGTAGCTATAATTAGGGTCAAATCATGGGATGCTTGGAAACGTAATAAGCAATCTGGAAATCAAGCCAAAAACTTAGGTAAGACTGTCTTACTACAATTATTTTATGTAAGACGTATCCTCTTAACCCGATGCATTGTGTGTTGGTGGATTGAGTTGTGAGATAGTGGAGCTCCATCTTATAAATTAAGATCCATAAGATGGTCTCACAAAAAACGCTAGCATTTTTAATCCAAAACTGTCCCCAATATATAAACTTCAAATCACTACCAAAAATATACTACCCCGTCTGGAAGCAATTCGCCCTCTCCCTCACCGGTATTGCGGCAATTTCAGGTGGAAATCTACATGTTCAGGTTAGTTTGGTTCACTTCTTCTTCTTCTTCTTCTTCTTCTTCTTCTTCTTCTTCTTCTTCTTCTTCTTCTTCTTCTTCTTCTTCGTCATCTCTTATTGCTCTTCTACTCCCTGTTTCGTGAAAGATTGACTCTGATTTTGCTAATTGGGTTAAATTTGGAGAATTTTGAATTTAGCGTTAACGTTCATATAGACTTGTTAGTGATGTGTTTATCTCTCTAGATCCATGGTTAGATGTGCAGCTTATCCTTGTCTTTAATTCACTGATTGCAAGTTAATTTAAATTTCTTTATATGTTTGTGTGTGATTTCATATTTTCTGTATTCAGGTTTGGGTTAAAAGTATTTTATTTACCTTTACTATCTGAAACCTCAATACAGATGTGATAGCTACCACTTACCTGGAAAATTTTACAACTTGCATTTGACAAATCATTCCAAAGGTCTTGGTAAAGCGTTTTGGCTAAGAAGGGAATTAACAATAAAGTGTATTTATGTGTGTGTGTGTGTGTGTGTGTGTGTGCGTGTGGTGGTTATTATGTTATGTCTTGGACTCTTAGTTCTGCATGGTGTGGTTTAGTTCTTTGGTTGTTGCTTAATTACTTCAATATATTAGTATAGGAATACAGAAAACGATTCAAACAAAAGTAAAGCTAGTAGTATTAAATATCAGAAGTTGTTATATCAGAATGCTTACCATTTTGATATTGAACTAGGTTATTACTCATGCGATGCACGGTTGATCTAGTGTTGTTTCTGAAATTTAACTTTGTAGATATAATTTGCAAGCTATTTGAATGAACCAACAACAGCAAGATGTCCACATAATTAATAAATCAAAAAAAAAACATGAGATCACGCCTAATCATCAAACCGAAAATTCATGCAAATTTTGTTGATAGAATTTGCAAGTAATTTCGTAGTGGTTGTTTGTGGTGTCGGTGGAACACGTTTAATCAAATTGGATAAAATTTATTTTAAATTGACCGAGTTATGGTAAAATAATAAAAATTAAAAAACTTCTACCATGAGAATTGAGGAGTTCTAAATCAAATATGATAAAATCTATCCGCAAAAAAAACTTTTACCATGAAAATTTGGAGTACTAATCAAGTGAAACACGTTAAAATAAAATGTGATAGAATTTATATGGTATTAACTGATTTTGACAACAAAAAATGGTAAAAAAAAATATAATCTTTTACCATGTATAAAGGAGACACCGGTTTGAAAATCTATCATATTTTAATTTTTGACAGGAAAAAAAAAAGAATTTATATAGATATATTTAGTACCATATGCATGGTTTTAATATTGTTTTTTTTTTTTTTGCAAAAGTTGTTTATAATAACATGATTTTCTAAACTTGTAATAAATAATTAATTTTTTAAATTACAATAATTTGAAAAAACTGAAAAAATAAGGTAAATATTCAAAATTGATCATATAGTCATGAAATTGAAAGTATTAATCAAATGTTACCATGTATAAAGTAGGCACCGATTTTAAAATCTATCATGTTTTAATTTTTGGTAGGGAAAAAAAAAAAAATATATATATATATATATATGATGCGTCCAAGAAGATTTGGACCCACTCAAACAGCCCAATCCAAGCACCTGGCTTTCAACGTGCTTCCAAATTCTCTGAGCCCAACTCTGCAATGAAAAAGAAGAAAAATGGGCTGGGCGGGGGCACTCCTGCAAAGCCTCCGGCGTGTGAATTAGTACAATGAGTTCACAATTTGACAGAGTTTAGGCTAGGGAAAATAGATTGCGCATACCTCTCTCCGAATTTTGACAAGGTTTTTATACGTGCCGGAGGCATAACTGCCCATTATCATGCATAACTGCCCATTATTGGCGTTAACTGCCCATGATTGGCATTAACTGCCCATGATTGGCATTAACTGCCCATGACTGGCATTAATTCCTTTATAAACTGACATGGCTTATAGCAGGAATTATTGCTCGGGTGTAACCACCCTCAATCAATCGATTTGCGGGTGTGATCACCTCAACTGCTCGTGACTTGTTCGGTGACATCGAGCAATGTTGCTTCTTCGCTATTGCTCGCATAATTAAGCTCAACTTTTATCTCGGCCAAAACAGATTTTACCTAATTGCTCGCATGACATGTCTCGCTTCGATTGCTCAGAAGGTATATACGACCGACACGTGGCTCCGGCTGGGCCTAATTGGGGACGGCTCGGTAGCCCCAACTCCTTGTCTTATCGAGTATTCATGCTCATGACGAGGAGGATCCCAAAAATCTCAAAATGGCTTCCCTCAAATATTTGAAAACCCAAAATTTATATTGGCGGCGATTCACAAAACTTCCTAAGCAAGCGTTTCTTAAAAGAACGAAGCGTCAGCCGTCAAACGTCAGCCGCCAGTTTTTTTTTTTTTAAAAGCAGGTTCAATTTTCCAGGCCCATTAAATGCGGCCTCGTTCACCGTGCCTCGTGCTACGAGCCCTAATGATTCAACTTTCAAACGACGGCTACCCTTTTGTATAAAAGGCGTGACTACTATCCTTTGATCACTTTACGCCCCCTCGCAATTCACACAACCATTCAAGCTAATATACGAAACAAGGTAGAACTTTACTTTCTCGCAAATCTTCATCCAAGACCACTTTCCAGATTGCTTTTTACCGGCAAGGCCGACAACAAAATCAAGATCCTCGCCCATTCTCCGTATTTCAACGCCCCTCATCATCATCTCTTTGCATTGCACTCTTTTTCTCACTTTCGATCTAGGGTTTAACCTGCGTAAACCCCCTTTCTGCTTTTTATCCTCTATCTGCCCAAGGCTCAATTGTCTTCGCCTCTTCGTGAATTAGTGACCCAGACCCAAGGAATCGAGAAACCATGTTCGAGCACTTTGCATCGATCTTGCAACCAATGCAACCAATATGTTACAACCCATTTTACTCGCCACACTTTACCCACCAATTTTTAACCCGTAATTTCGATTCCTTTTCCTGTAGGATGCTCGAAGGTGCACTTTTTCGAAATTGAAGGACGCAGTGCTACGACCATGGAACTCAAGTAGAAGAGCCTCGTCCTCATCTTCTTACAAGGAAGCGAACAGATGTAGCCCCATTGATCACTTGGCAAGCGATTTAAAAACCTCACAAGCGGCGAGGCAACAGGCCGATAACGATCAAGCGAGCAAGATTCCTCGACCAATCGAGCAATTACCCGATCAAGCCAAACTTTATTCACTCCTGCCCCTCCTTTTCCTCCCCTTTAATCAAATGGGAAGATCTAAATTCCGAGGGCGAGGTTAGTACCGGTTTTACTCGTAGGTATAGACCCCAAACTGCACTGTTCGCTGCAGTTTGCGACTTTTGATTTAGACCTAGAAAAGGAAGGGCACAACTTTCAAGGAGATAGGATGGTATTTTACTTTGATTTTTTCCAAGTCGGGCTCCGACTTCCTCTTGACCCATTCATCGTTGAGTTGATGAATGCCTCTAATACCCTCCCACGTGACCTAACCTAACCACTTTGTTAGATTCTTGGTATCCTTCACCGTAGCTGCGCTCCGCAGTCCTGTTCGGGTTCGAGCCCGATATGACTTTATTTCGAAAATTCTTTCTTTCTCCTCTCCCTTGACAAGAAAAACCGCCGCATTAATTACCGCCAAAATGGTTTCTTCAAGCTTCACCGACAAACCCCAATAAAGCTACCGACGGAAAGCCTTGCTCGTTGAATCGAGCATTGATGGCCCTTCGCGCCTCTTCGATTAACTCCCGCATGACAAATCAGCAGAAGCGGAACCCAATAGTCAAGTCGAAAACTGCAATTTAGCGCAAGAGAGGGGCAAGTTGGGTGATTTTGCCGGATCTGGCGGGTTCTAACCGGACTCTGCCTTTATGAAGCCGCTGGGATTTCTTACCTCCCCGTGAAGGCATGGAGCCCGAGTTACAATCGACCAAGAAACCCCTCACCCATACGGGGTTCTTGCCATGGAAATAGATTTCCCAAATGATGCGAGGATTGTGCTCGCACCTAGCACCTTTGTAGACCCGACTTTTCACTTTACTCGGTTATTTCGAACTATTTACTTCATTGCCTTCCTTTGATAATTCAAACTGCCGCACTTTCCTCGATGCTAATATTCTTTGAA
>CM028377.1:98787960-98843900 GCA_013146195.2 Codonopsis lanceolata
ATCCCAAAAAGAAACTACAACTCCACATATAACATAGTCTTATATATATATAGACTAAAAAGAATCCATACACATGTGCGATTACCACCAGAATCCAACAAAAATACAAACCATCATATATCAATCTCACATTGGGGTATTATTCCCATCAAGCAAATAACCAATATTACACAATACACCATATAATGTATGTATGAATGCACATGAGCTACCGACAAAACGTGTACTCATATTAACCATAATAGTAACAACGGTATAATTTACTTAATATTTATATACAAGAATATACCTTCCTATTTCGGATAGGTCTCAAACCCCGCAATGGCAAACCGCCACGCAAGCATCGACCTCAAGCTCTAGGCCGCCCACCACCGTCTCTCTTGGAGCCACCGGATTGTTGACTAGTACCTGCATCGATTAACCCTCATCTTCGGCAATCCTTCGAACATGATCACCGCCACAAGCGAAACACTTTCCTCGCTTTTACCCCAACATTCTGTTTCGGCATGTCCCGTCCTCATACAAAATTACATGTTAACTCGCCGCCTCGCCGCTCCGACTAGAGGTAGGAACGCCACCCGCCTACCAAGACGTGTGATTTGATTAACTTTCTCGAGGTGCCGCCGCCTCTATTACCATCATTGCCCCTAATAGTACTCGGCTCTTTTCGAGCATACCTCGATGTCCAACTCTATTGCATACGCCACATTCTGCCGAATTCTGTAATCCAGTAAGTTGTAATGGAACGAGCCGCCACGATATTTCATTTACTTCACAAACCGCTGGGTCTTCCTAGCCTCATCAGTACTAAGTAACCACAATAGCGAGCCAACTCGTGAACTTCTCGAATACCGAGCCACCGTCATAGCTCCTTGTTCTAATGCCATGAATTCCGCTTCTTTCTAACTACCGCCGAATGAATCGGCCATAAACTCCATCGTGAAGTTTTTCCCACACTCGAGGCACTCCCTCGGTGACTCCAACTATCTCGTAACACATGCCACCAATGGTCACCGCACCAATCAATTTAAACACCGCTAGGGTCACCATCTCTTCCGACGCACAACCCATAGCCGCAAAGATCTTCTCCATGTTTTCTATCCAAAGTTCTCGCTTTTAGAAGCATCGGTCCTCCATCGTAGCTCTCGTGTTCCAACTTCAAGAATCTCGCAAGAAGGATAGAATTGTCTCCCATCCCAAACATTCGCCGAGGGGTCACACGCGATCCGTAATATTCTCCCTCTCTCTAGCCACGAGTTGTACCCGAACGGGGTCTACTCGAACTAGCTCCACGCCAAATTCCCGACATAATACGCCTACAAAGAACACTCGCCGTTAATAACTCAACAACAAACCCAACCCAAACTAGGCCAAGGAACCTATCCTGCGAAATAGCTAACCTATAGCTCGATACCACCGTGACACCGACCGAACCCCAATGCGGAATCCAAGGTCGTGCCGCCAAGACAAGCTAAAAGATGAACAAGCACCCGCTAAGCGTAGTAGTGCGAGTCCGAGTTGAACCAACAAACTCTAAACAAGAATGAAAAGCCATAACAAAGAAAACCGACAACCAAGCAAATCATAAATGGGACCAAAACCTATAGTTTTAAACTAAGGAATACTAAGCCGAGAGACGACCATCTCTCGACAAATCTATTTACTCGTGGACGCAACATTGCGACGCATAACAAACCATCGGCAACCTAAGGCCGGCAAAACAACAAGAATTCCAACCTCGATAAAACTTCAATGCTGAGGAATAAATCAACTAATGAATAAGATATTCAAATTCTAACAACTAAACACAAGTCTCACGACTCAATCAGTAATTTGAGATGACAATACCAACAAGGAATAACAAGGAATAACTTCTAAAGATACAACAAATGACTAACGAGTCGGCTACCAAAATAATACAACAAAATACTAACATAGTCTACCCAAGTAAAGTCTACATAACTTTACATCCGTGTCTCACAAATACAATAATCGAATAATAATAAATCCAAGCTAAAAGCCCTAAGACCACCTTCTAGGAATCACTATCCGGCCGCACTAACTGGATCGCCGCAAAACTAAGGAAAACAAACACACGAAATGAGTCATAATGACCCAAGAAGTTACTAAATGCAAATGTATGGCATAGCATATCGTGGCATGGCATAATGCACAAACATATATAAAATCATGGTATCTTTATAGTCTACCAATAATAAACTTGTATCATGTCATCATGTAACATAAACTTCATAAACCACATAACACGTTCTTTTTTCATATAAGTGCTTATACCTAAGCACGTAAAACCAATATCTCGTCTAGCTCTTCAAATGATCATAAACGGGTTTCAATCCTCAAATGATCATAACTCACCGCTTCTTTAATGAGTCCTCGTTACATTCATCCGACTCGGGATGAGAAATGGGAGCTCGATATCGTGCTAGGAGCCGCTAATACGAGACCACATCCCACTATCGGCCAAATAGTGAGGAGAGTGGGTACCAATGCGATTCATAGCGAATGTTTCCAAAGGCCATGAATCGTCCCATTGCCGACAAAACGACCAAGACCAACCGACTCAAAATCAAATGATCAAGTAGATTATTTACTTGTATAACCCAATAAGGACCAAGTTCATCATAAAAGAACTTATTAATTCAAGTAGATCATAATGCTCTACAAAAACAATCACATGCATGTATTAAACATATTCAACTAACTTGTAAGTTTAGTTCAAAACCACGTATTGAGGTATTCATAAACCTCAAGTCATTACCAATTCAAGAATAGCATATAAGCTCAACACCACAACATGAGGTCTACTAAAGTCCTCAACTCAAGATTAAATCAAAGACTACTACTTAGTCTAAGAACCACCACAATTCAAAACTTAGCATTAAGCTTCACTTAAAGGCACACCGGACTTAGCCAAAGTCCTTATAGCCGACATCATCAAAACCCATCTCATGAATGACAAGACTACCTTGTAGTCTAAACCGCAAGTACTATCATATGCTCGCGACTAAATTCCTTATAGTGAATTATTCGAATAACATTACTAAATGGTACTCGAGACCATGGGTTGGTCTTAATACTCCGGCTTTACAAGCACGCTCTAAACAAGTTCCCAATGGGTCTCTATAACATGAGTGTCTCCATAGGACACAACAAGGTACTCGGATACGCACAACATAAGCAAACGAGACCCGAACATCGTAGGTCTCAATCAAAGGCTTGTTATCGCATTATTGGCCTCACAATGACTCCGTTGAGTCTTAATTCTATATTCCATTCTTTATGTGTTTCAAGTAGACCCACATTAAACATTTCATTCATATAAACTACAAACTCCCAAAGTTCCTTCGGGCTTTGATTCAGGAAGCCTAAAACTCGAAATCCATCATAATCGTAATCAAACAATAAATTGCTCGTAGGATTCCAACCCGGAGTTCACGATCACATTATTGAGCATATTTGACTCGGGAGTCTAAACACCGAGTTTCATCATTTACATCTCTCATCGGTCACCGACATATTAACCCCACTTCAGCAACCATAATTTCCCCGATAATTGGTTTGACTCGAAACATGAAATTCCAATTAATCAACATAGATCAACACCCATTTCATAAGTCATACAATTTCAATTAAGTGTTTCTACTCATATTATCATGTGAGTTCATACACCCAAAGCCCCATAATTGTAGGCATAATTCCACCATAAATCCAATAGCAAGGCATGATTTCTAGCATGCTCAAGCCTAGAAACACAAAATGAAGAGTAATCATATGCATCAATAATCAGGAGTCATCTGAAATACCCCAAACAAGTTCACCTCAAAAATCCCAAAAATTGGGCAAACATAGCATACAAGTGTTCATTGCCCAAATAGCATACAAGTTGTTTTCCTTAGGGCCAATGAACCAAAATCAAAAGAAAGTAACTTACCTTGCAGCTTGAGTGGAAAACTCAAGAGCATAACGAAATCCGATCGGTGAAGTAAAAGTTTACTCGTCGAGGCTTCAAGATCCAGAAGTTTGAAGGAGATCGGGTGGTCGGATCGTCTTGGATCGAAGAGAGAAGAGCTAGGGCTCAAGAGTCTCCCATGGAGTCTCTCTCTCTAGAATACGTATGTGGGAGAGGATGAAATGAAGAGATTTTCAGTAAATTGCAAAGGGTTGTGGGTATTTATACCCCCAAATTAAGAAGGGCACAATAGGCATTTCTCAAGTGCAATTAGTGGAGATTAGGGGTAATCAAGCTCTAATCCAACCTTAAATAACTTCTAAATAATGTTAGGACATGTTTAGGGTTAAGTATGAGAGGTTAGGAAGGGTTTAGAGGGGGTTTAAGGAGGGTAGAATAGGTAAAACACGTCCACAACTCAAAGCAGGGAAGAAAATCCCGTAACAGATCTTACGGGGTTGAGGCGGGCGCCTCAACCTACTCCATGCCGCCTCACCTCTTCTGCACATAAGGGTGCTCTCAGTATCTGAGGCGGGCGCCTCACTCCATCCCATGCGGCCGCCTCGGCTCCTGAACCTCCAAAACTGGTCTAAACTTGACCTAAATGATTCCAAACTTATGGGCAACCATCCTAAGGTCTAACCCAACTCAAAACAAGTCTAAAACACACCCGAACAACTCCCGAAACAACTCGGAGCGAAACCGGAAGTGGTGCAACAACGCGGCAACCGGACGACGAACGAACTCGAAATCAAACGAGCAATGAAAGGAGACTTTTAAGGCAAGTCTAAGGGCTAATGAAGAAGCTTAAATACTTCTAGGAAGTTGAATAACAACTTAGGGAAATAAGAATCCCAAAGGAGAGGCGATTACGCAACTCGATTCCCGAACTACGCGATAGAGACGAACGCTATCTCCAAAACTTCCAAATCTTCGATAGACTTAAGGAACACCTCCAACTTGAAGTCTAACACATCTAAACATGTTAACAAACCATCTTAAAGAGGTCTGGGACCCAAACCGAGGTCACGAACACAAAACGGAAGTAAACCCTCAATCGCGTCGCATTCCGACTATCGTCGGGTCACGACTTGTGACTTTAGCAAGTCAACAACTATATGGAGTCTCTAAATAATGTTTTGGTCTTAATATGGTCTCTCAAACATATCTAGACCCTCTCGCAACCCAAATATACCGTCGACAAGGGAAGAAGTGCAATATAGCACGCAAACCGAGACAACGAAGGAGCGGGGCGTCACACCTACTTTATGCGGTCCATTGTCTTGATAGTATGCCATTGTTTATATTTATACATAATGGACAAGTATAATGAAATTGGAATATTTTTGCTACATAGGGGAACATTTCGTAGGGTTGATAACAAACTGAAGTATATGGGGGGGATTGTAGAATTTATCCCAAAAGTTGATGTTGATACTTTAAATTATTTTAACGTTGAGAAGTATGTTAAATCTTATTTAAAGTATGGAAGTGTGAAGCAATTATGGTATATGTTGTCTTCTAAAAGTATTGATAGTGGACTGTCAAAAATAGATACTAGTGCGGGAGTTTTAAGAATGGTGGAAGAAAGTAAGTATGTGGGGTTTATATACATGTATGTTGAGCATGCTATTGAGGAACCTGTGTTTGTAGATGACAATATTGAGGAACTTGTGGGTGTAGATGATAATGTTGAGGAACCTTTGGTTGTAGATGACGATGATCATGACACGGATATGAGTTGGCTTGAAGATGAATTTAGAGCACCTGAAAATAGGGAACCAGAGGAAGAAAATAGGCAACTTGAGTCTGAAAATAGGCAACCTGAGCCAGATATCCTTGAATTTACTCAACCTAGTCAACATGAGCCTTTCTTTTTTGAACCTGAACATGAGCCTTTCTTTCCTGAACCTGAACATGAGCCTAGTCAACATGATCCTAACATGACACAAGTGGATATTGCATCTGTATATCCATATGAGGTTGAAGATGAGAGATGTCATATAGAACCATGTTTAAGTGAAGATGATCTGATTGATAGTGATGAAGAGCTTGTGCAAGTCAGGGTTGCTAAGTTAAATGTTAGGAAAAGAAAGAAGGACAGAGAGATTGATCATGCCCCTGCCTATACATCTGACCCTACCCCTGACCCTACACCTGCTAAAGAGATTGATCCTGGCAGGGATTCAATGACTGAAGATACTTCATCTGATAGTGATTACTGTGATGAGGAGGATGACAAAATATTTCATGGAGAAGTTGACACCATTCTAAAAAGGAAGAATGGTGTCAAATATCCTATTTTCAATGCTCTCACATATATGAAACATGTGCATTTAAAAATTGGGCTTCAATTTGAAACAAAGGAAATATTTAAGCAAATAGTCATCAAGTATGGATTGGACAAAAGATATGACATTAAATGGATTAGAAATGAGAAGTTTAGGATGTCTGGTGTTTGTATGAACTCAGTTGTATGTCCTTGGAGAATTTGGGCTGGATTAAATCAAAAAAAAGTTTTGGCAAATTACTTCTTTTAATCATGAACATAAATGTGGGATGGCATTTAAGAATAGGCATCTGATTTCTTCTTTTTTGGCAAAGCACTATTTTGACACCTTTAGAAAAAACCCTGGTTACAAGTTAAAAGATATGAAAGCTGATGTGTTGAAGGACTTTGAGGTAGAATTGAGCATTGACTGAACATTACGCAAAGCTATGAAGTTATAAAGATGAGTTAGAGAATAGGAATCCATGTAGTACAACCATCATTAAGCATATCAGCCCTATCCCAGACAAGGTCCTTTTTTAGGAGAATGTATGTGTGTTTTGATCAAGTGAAGACAACTTTTATGGAGAATTCTAGACCAATGTTAGGGATTGATAGAGCATTTTTGAAAGGAATACAGAAGGGAGAGATGTTGTCTGCAGTTGCCAAGGATGCAAATAATCAGATGTACCATGTTGCTTGGGCTATGGTGCAGGTGGAAAACAAGGAAAACTGGACATGGTTTCTTAAGAATTTGATAGATGACCTTGATATGAGAGATGGATTTGAATGGACAATCATTGATGATCAACAAAAGGTAATATATTTGTTATTTCTATTATTTTACTTAATTTCCTTTAGATGACATTTATTAACTGCCTTCATATTGTATGCTTTGTAGGGTTTGTTACCAGCTATTGCTAGCTTATTGTCTAATGTTAAGCACAGAATGTGTGCTAGGCATATCTACAACAACTGGAGGAAAAAGTACAAGGGAGGGGAATATAGCAGATGTTTCTGGAGTATTGCAATGGCCTACACAAGGGAAAAATTCAAAGCAGAGTTTGAGATACGTAAGAATTTAAACAAACAAGCAGCTGAGGATCTTGTGAAAACAGATCATATCCATTGGTCAAAGGCTTGGTTTGACACACATTCAAAAGTGGATAATTTTGTGAACAATATTGCAAAAGCATTCAATGGTAGTATTTTAGCTGGAAGGACTAGACCATTGATCTATATGCTTGAAAAGATTAGATTGGCAATGATGGTGAGGATTCAGAAGAGAAAAGATTGGATATCAAAATACTCACATAATATTTGCCCTAGGATAAAGAAGAAGATTGAGAAAAACAAGGAAGATGTTAAACTGTGGTCTGTGGTTTACAATGGTGTTGATCAATTTGAAGTGAAGTATGTGAAGGATGCCTTATGTGTTAACACTACAGCTAGGACTTGTCATTGTAGAGAATGAGACTTAAGTGGTATTTCTTGCACTCATGCCATAGCTACCATTTACAAGATTGGAGGAGATCCAGAAGACTATGTCTCCAAATGGTATAAGAAAGAAACATTTGTTAGTACCTACTCTTATCTGCTAAATCCGTGAGAATCAATGGCCACCATCAAAACAACAGCCTCTCCTACCACCACCAAACAAAAAGATTCCTGGGAGACCTAAGAAATGTAGGGTTAAAGATCCTAATGAGGAAAAAAAAACATAAAGATCCAAATAGCCTAAGTAGAAAAATGAAGTCAATGACTTGTAGTTTTTGCAATGTAGCAGGGCATAATTTTAGATCTTGCAAGCAGGCTAAGGAGGCTAAGGCAAGAGGGGAAGTTAATGTTGTTCCTAAAAGGGTAAAATGGAAGGCACCAGCTCCAGTTAAACCAATACCTCCAAAGGTGTACAAGAAAATCAAAAACAAATGAGCCAGCAAATCTAAGAAAGCAATGGGTTGATATGTTTGTATTTTGTAGGTTATGACTTAGTTATTATGACTTGGTACTTTGTAAAGAAACCATGGCTTGGTATTTTGTAAAGAAACATTGGGTACAGTTGGCTTGGTATTTTGTAAACAACTCTGATATTGGTACTCAAATATATAGTAGGTTATGACCTAGTTATCATGACTTGATACTTTGTAAAGAAACCATGGCTTGGTATTTTGTAAAGAAACCCTGGGTACAGTTGACTTGGTATTTTGTAAACAACTATGATATTGGCACTCTATTATATTGTATTAACCAACTATTTGGGCAGCATTTATCTCATGACTTGGGTTTGTGTTCAGTTTCGGTTATATTTTGGTAGGGTTTGTTTTTGTTTTGTTTTGGTAGGGTTGCTGTTGTCATTTATGTTCTGTTTTGGAAGGGTTTGTGTTATATTCTTGTTCTGTTTAGGTAGGGTTTGTGTTATGTTTTTGTTTTGTTTTGGTAGGGAACATCAGCCTCTGTTTTTGTTTTGTTTTGGCAGGGTTAGTGTTTGTTTTTGTTCTGTTTGTCAATCTGATACAATTTGTGTTCTTCTTGTGTTTGTTGGTATCATAAATCGGTATCATTCTTGTTCTATTTAGGTAGGGTTTGTGTTATGTTTTTGTTTTGTTTTGGTAGGGAACAGCAGTCTCTGTTTTTGTTTTATTTTGTTTTGGTAGGGTTGGTGTTTGTCTTTGTTCTGTTTGGTGTCAATCTGATACAATTTGTGTTCTTGTGTTTGTTGGTATCATAAATTGGTATCATTCTTGTTCTGTTTAGGTAGGGTTTATGTTCTATACAACTTTGGTCAAGAATAGCAGCATTAAGACAAACATAATGATCTCATTGATAGTTGCATATTGTTCACAATCTAAGGCAATAACATTTTGCCATTTACATTGACTTTGAAGTATGATGTCAATAAGACACCAGTGACAATCATCAACATGGTTATTAAAAAAACATACACTTTTTCCTTTCTACAATATTGTACAATACAACCTTTCAACCTCCTAATCTTATCCCTTTTCTTAGCACAATATTTTTGAAGTCTCCCAAATTCTTCTTTCAAATTTTCTTCATTGAAGTCAGAATCTCTCTCTCTCTTAAATCCCTGATAACATTCTTCAAATCGTTTATCACTTCCACCGACCTTTTTGTGAATTTGTCATCAACCCATGCATAAAATCCACAACTTTGTTCTTTCTCCTATTATAAGAAGAAACATACAAACCAAAATTGAGAGAGACAGAAACAACTAAATCACAATTTCTAATTGTAATCGAAATCAAATTTAAAGACAGAAATAAACATTAGGGTTGTTTACCAATTCAAAAAATAGGGTTTTGAAATCAAAATTTAGGGGTTTTGTGAATTTAAAAAATTAGGATTTTCGTGAAAACCAACTCACTTACCATATATCTAGGGCATCGTATGAAGCGTCGTCCTGGGTTCTTCTCAGACCCAGATGTGAATAGGGCAACCCTACGATTACACCCACAGGTTTTCTGTCGATATGCAGCTACCAAGTCAAGCGTCTTTGATGAAGAGACGACCTTCAAGCCTGGAGATCTCGTACCCAGTCACTGACATTGTTGAGAAAGACGCAGACGAGCTAGGAAAAAGAAATGAAAGATGGATGTTTTCGTAGAGAGCTGAAATGAGCTCGTCAAGAGGTGTAAGAAGGTGAAGAAAGTCGTATAAACCTGGTAGGTAATGAAGCTAACCAACAATTCCTTCAACAAGGGCATTATTGTCCATTTTAATGGGTAAAAAGGGTATTTCACTCGAAGATAACGTCAAAAGGTAACGTCCGTCAAAAATGGGTTACCATGCAAGATAAGCTAGTAGAGTGGCTATCCCGAAAATTTTGACATCTCAGTGGCCTAATTGCAATTTTTGGGAAAAGTACAGTGCCCAAAGGTGTGTTTTGCCATAATTTTAGTACTCCCTCTGTCCCTAAATTATCGTCCTCCTTTCTTTTTTCGTCCGTCTCAAAATAATTATCCAGTTTGAAACTTACCTTTTTAGAACATCACTTTTATCAGTTTACCCTTACTTTTTCACTCTATTTTAATTATAGGTCACATAAACATGAGCTTTAAAGGAAACTATACATTAAACCAATATAAATAATCAAGTCAATTGTTTTTTCTTAATTAGTGCGTCGGGTCAACTAGGACGATAATTTAGGGACGGATGGAATAGTTTAGGGACGGAACTGAGGGAGTATTTGACCCAAAAAAAAAAAAAACAACCAATAGGCAGAGTTTTAAAAAGAATAATGATGACTAAAATTAGAGCTGTCAAAACGGGCTTGCGGGGCGGGTTTGCACGCGAGCCTGAAAAACTCGTTATGAAACGGATCGGGGCGGGAAAATCCGCGAGCATAACGGTCCTAGAAACCCCTAGCCCAGCCCGCCCCGCGTAGGGCCGTAGGCAAAACGGGCAAGCCCGCAAAAAATAGGTTTATTTAATTTTTTTATTTATTATCAATTATTTGAATTTAGGATATATTTGGATTTTCGACAAATAAACCATTAAATTCAAAATACTTCAAATAACAAAACAACAAAATTACATATCCATAATCCATTAAATTCAAAATACTAAATAACAAAATTACATAACTATTGAATTCTAAATACTTAAAATACTAAATAACAAAATTAAATTATATATCCATTAAATTCAAAATACTTCAAATACTAAATATAAATAGTAAGTTTCAAATTTCATCCACCAAATCACCAATTAGGAAATCATCATGTCATCATCAAAATCATCTACATTGTCTCTTCCTTCATCAATAATTTCTACTACATTGGATGCAGATGCTTCCGATGGAGACTTTTGGACATTTGCATCTTCATCATCACCTTTACCTACATATAAATGAAATCTGAAATTTAAAGATGAATAGTGAATTTAACCCTAATAACTACTTAAATGAAATCTGAAATTTAAAAAATACAAACATCAACAATAACAAACATCAACAATAACAAACATCATGTACATTTACATTAGCCCAAACGAGCACATAGCACATAAAATTTCACAGAAACTGCCAGCAATATTATGCAAACTTCACACGCCTAGAAACAATATAATGTTGACTTACATGAAAGAATAACACTTTGTCCCATACTTGACAATTCATAGCTATTAATTGATCTTTAAAGTATAAATAATCAAACTGATTCATTTCATAGATCCAAACACCAAATGGAAGTACAATATAGCCTACAGGATTTGAACCAGTTCTTCCAAATCAAGCCTCAATTTATAATTTATAATTTTCAATTAAACAAAATGTAGTTCCCTGATAAGCTTATAATTTTTTATTATTTTCATTAATTTTTCGGAATTTTATTGATGATTTTGAGCTTTGGTTGATAATTAATTGCATTTGAGATATTATTTTTACGTATTTTGTGCTTCATGTAGGTATCTCAAAGATATTCGAGGTTTTATGGCTCAATATATGCAAATCGAGGCAATTCTGGGCTTCAATGTTAAGTTTGGTCACTTGCCGTTAAAGTCCGTCAAAGATTTCAATGTGCAGCAAGCTAACAGAGTTAACTAAGGACTAAATCGCGAAGTCTGGGAGCAGAGGGACTTCGGTAACAACATTGAAGGACCCAGGGGCACCGGAGAAATTTCTGAAACTTGGAGGGCAGCGCTGACATCCGACATTCTCTTCATTAATGCGTTGTCGGCTCCAGGAAGAGCCACGTCACCCGCCTCCTTTAGTGATGACCCGCAGTTTCCTCTTCCGGATCCGGATCCTGCCCGCGCTCTGCATGCATGATCCTCCAGCCCACTGTCCGGCCCACCTTCCCCTCTCAACCTCGCCCGTTTACTCATGGAGCAGCCCGCGTGTCCTTCTCCTGGTCCAACCCTGACCCGGCCGCGACCCAGTTTCCTTTTCTCTTCCAATTGATCCCCTAGAACTTATTTAAACTTCCTTATTTGCCCCCTGAGTGCCCTAGTAGCCTTTGAATTGATCTGGGAGCAAAAATATCGGACAACAACAAAGACAAGGGCTGGGAACAATCAGGAAGGAAGGGAGGAGGAACTAAGGAGCAGCCAAGACAACAACAGCCGCCAATCTCCATTTTTTTTCTTCTCTCCATTGTTCTTCCATTGTTGCTCAAGCCAAGGCTAGGATCTCATCACTTCCTCAAGTGAAAAATATTGTACACTTTACTCTTATTTTTATTTTATGTCAATACTTTTGATTGAAGATTTGATTTATTCCCTTAGCATTATGAACTAAATTAATTGCCTAGGGTTTTGATATATATTGGCTTGCATGTTATGATTTAAATTTGAGGTTTTGTTATTAATTTCTATTCACTTATTTTTGGGTATTATGTTGTGTTCTTAATTATTGTATTGATTTGATCACCCAATACATGATTTTAAAAATTACTTATTGCATGAAAATGATTTTGTAATTTTGGAAAATACAACATAGTTGTTTTTGGGTTGGGTTAATCTAAGTTACCAATCCTCTTTAAAATAGTCAATTAGGGTTTTGTGTTTGGAAGCGATTAATTGGATAAATTCATACGTAGCGAAAGCCTGTAAATTTATATCGTTAATTAGCACCGTTATACGAAGCAACAACCTTTAACGGTGATTTTTGAATCTCCGACTTCCAAAAAAATAGAATAGTTTTAATAGCAACCCCTTATTAAATCACAACGGAAGAGCTAATTGAAAATCAAAATCCTAGATCCTCTCTCATTGAAGTCAACCTCATTTTAATATTGCTTTGTTTAAGTTCTTGTTTTAGCTTAATTAATTAGTTAATTCACTCAAAATCGAACGTCTAAATATAGTTAAAATTGCAACATGCTTGGTACTCATTAAAAACAACAAAATTGCTTCCTCGTGGGTTCGACACTCTACTTATCACTTTATTACTTGTTTGACCGGGTAATCTTGTCCGTGTGCGTTTTCGCACCAACATTCCCCAACGTCCAGATGCTGAATTTATAACAGCATTACCAACCATAGAAATATACTACCAAATACCAATATTCCATGGAACCAATTAATTAATAGTTATATACCAATATTAAATACCATACGAACTTAGCAAGTAGACTAGCAGTGTAGGCATATAACACAATCCATACTCCATAGCAATAGCTGATATTGAGATTTGAGACTCGGAAATCTTACCTGTGAGTCTGTGACTCTGTGAGGGCCTGAGGGGAACTGAGGAGTGAGATCTGGAAGGCTAGAAGCAAGGATGGTCGGGATCTGGAAGGCTGGAAGCAGGGTTGGCTGGATGGGAGAAAGAACGTGAGATCTAGTCTTTTAGAGAGGAACGACAGCGGCGATTGGCAAAGTTGGAGGAGCGGAGATAGAGGAACGGCGGCGGCGATTGGCGAAGAGGAAGCCTGAAGACGACGAACACCTTGACGGCGAAGACAAAGATGACGACGAAGAACAGAAGATGAAGACGGCCTTCGCGCTACTGCTGGAGAGTGGAGCTGGTGGTCTGGTGGAGAAAGCGTGGATTGAGACTAAGAGAGTATTGAGATTTGAGAGAGAGAGAGAGAGAAGAAAAAAAACCTGAGAAGTGAGAACTAAGACTAAGATAAGAGAATACGCCAGTTGGTCAGTTCACTTCCCTTATGCGGTTAGGTTAGGCCAAATGAAATGGGATGGGCTCTTGTCCAAAAATAAAATCAAAATAACGCAAGTCCAGAATATACGGGCTACCCGTCCCCGGTCGCCCCGCCCCAACCGGTGAAAACGCGCGACCCGTACGGGCAAAGTCCGAAAAGCCCGCATCCGAACGGGTATTAAATACATCAGCCCAACCCACCCCTAATAGGTGGCGGGGCGGGCATGCCCGCGGGCTTTTGCCTTATTTGACAGCTCTAACTAAAATGTATTAACACCCTCAAGTAGAATGTGAAAAATTAACATTGTTATCCACAACGTGAACAAATTTGGTTGTCACGTCATATTCACATTCATCATCCACGTTTGTATTAAAGAGTTTTTTTTTTCTTTTCAAAATGGGTGTAAATCCTACGTAACATCTAATTTCTTTCACATTCACATTAGCATTGGAGATACTGTAGACACCCCAATTTCGTACCCCTGGTATGTGACTGACATAAAATATCAATAACTGTTAAAACTTAACGAATGTCAAGTTGCAGGAGTCAAAAATGCGAAAAGCGAGGATCGAAGCAGTGAAGCTGCGGGGGAAAGTGACAAATTTTGAAACTCCAAAAGGAGCATGGTGCCGCCAAAAGCACCCATGGTGCCGCACCAAGCATTGCCTTGGCCGCACCATGGGTTTTGCTGTTCATCTCTCTCACATTGAAATTGTACAATTCCTGAAGCGCAAGGTACAACTCACCAATGCACGGAGAACAAACGAAGAAATCCCTGTCGTGTCCTCAGTCTCTACTATAAATAGAGACCCCCGGCCTCTCATTCCATTTGCTCATTTACGCGATAGAAAAATCGCAGCGAAGCTCTGCTTCTGCGATTTCCTTCGATATCAATAGTACGAGAGGTGCGAGATAGGTGAGTGGAAGCCCCTATAGTCTCCAAACCCCGTCCAAACTCTGCCAAATCAAAAACCCATAGGTTATAAGTGATCCCCTAGCCTAGTTGTTAGGTATCCACCTCAAATCCCCAGTCCAAAAATCCCAAAGTAAGTCGTTACTCTGCCCGAGTAACGAGCTAAAAAAGTCAAAAACTAAGTCTAGGTTCCGCCCAACTAAAAAGGCCAAAACCTACCCAAATAAAGCTGTCACTCTGCCCGAGTTGATAAGCCCAAACCTCAAAACATCAATCAAATCAAGCAGTCATCTTGCCCAGTTCAATTCAAAACAAAAAGACTCCCTCTCCCACGAAGGCAGGCGAAGACACCCGCTCTAAAAGGTAATACCTTTAAGAGCGTATTTTATTTTATTTGTATTTTTTCCTTTTATTTATTTTTCAAAAATTGTTATTTAAATCCGGCGCAATGTAGCCAATATAAGCCGTTGTGCTGCCCGGATTAGATTAGGAAATATTATGTAAAAGAGCCATTATAATGGCCAAATATTCTTAAATATGTTTGTAATTATTGGAAGGAGACGGTTGCGAGTCTGTAAATAATGTAGCCACGAATGTATCTGTTTAAATTTCCATTGTCAAAATAAGACCTTATTTATTTGCTAGATTAATATTACAATGAACATACTTCAGCCAAAAACGTTTTGAGACCGAAAGGGCGAGTTGGGTGCCTAGCACCTTCCCAACTCGTAACTTAGCCTCCGAATCCGCTTTTCTAAAATCTCGGGTTTTTTTCGGTTTTCCTTTATTTTGCCTTAAAATAAAGGTGGCGACTCTAAAACTTTCAGATCGGTGGGACCTCGCAACATTCCCTGCACTTTCCCGTGCTCCCTAAAAAGGGAGATATGGGAATGGAGGGGTGATGTATTCCCATATCCTGGTATCCCCTAAACAAGGGATAACTTGATGCGGGAAACTCATAGCTCCCATAGCGATCTGATTGGGCCATAAGGCTATTTTAATAAATCCATAAGTGGGGGCGTCGCAATATCTTTTCTTGCACTTCTATATTTTCCCTCGAAGATAAAAGGGAGAATGAGAATGGAAAGGTAATGCATTCCCATATCCCTGTTATCCCCGAAATAAGGGATAACCCGACATGAGGAAACCTTTAGTTCTCATTTTGGATACAAAATCCACTCAAGGCAACCGAGGCACATTCCAACGTGCTAACATAGACAGCACTCCTCTCGCACTTTGGATTTCGTCTTCCCCTAAACAAGGGAGGGTTAAACGAGAGCAGTGGTGTCCCGCATCCGCACGTACGCGCACCCCTATCCAAGGGCGCGCGGGGCGCGGGTCGCACCCCGGGAACCTCACAGATACTCCGAGAATCGACAAATTTCTAATTGTGCTTATAATGGTTATGAGCATCAAATTTTTTTTTGAATAAAAGCATAATTTAAAAGATAAAAAGAACTTAATTGTTTTCATCGACGGGCACGGTATGGAATCTTTTTACGCAAACGGCTATTGGAATATGACACATAACAATCACAATCTTTATCTTAATTTTTTTAGATTTTTGTTGGCCACATGTCATGTTCCGAAGGCCGTTTGTTTAAAAAAGATTTTACGCTGCCCGTGGATGAAAATTTATTTTTTTGGTTTTTGGTCCTCTTTAATTTTTTGGTTAAAATGAAATAATCAAGTTTTAATTACTCCATTCTTTCATAAATAATTGTCATGTTTTTTTTTGTTCTTTTCAAAATATGTTTAATATATAATTTGGTTCAAGTACTTGGACATTTCTTGTTTTGATCCCTAAACTACTCATTTGGTCATACAATTCGTCCCCTCAAATGGCAACGTTAGTTGAGACGTTAAAAATTGCATAAAATGACTCAAATTCTCTTAGTAAAAGCCGAGTGGGATTCCATGTTGGAATTAGATGTTGAGTTGGAATATTTTTTTTTAGCTACACAAAATATAAAAGGGAAATAATACCAAAAAAATTGTTTTAACATGAAATATTATCACTTCAATACGAATTTTAAAAATAGTTAAAACATGACTTTTTTTCTTTGGGAGAGAAGTAATTAGTTTTAACAAATTTAAAGTTAAAATTAATAAAATTAAAACTAAATACAAAAAATATATTATACAAAAAATTCAATTGTTTTTTCTTTTTCATTATGAATCCCCACCCTCCACGAACTGTCTTCATGTGCATACTATGCCCAGCAACCTCCCCCTCCCCACTCGGCCACCCATTTCCACCGATAACTCAAACTCATTTCTACTGATAACTCAAATAAATTCACCCATCACCATTTGTAGACTAAGATAATTAAACCCAACCCCGAGTTCGCAACATCAATCTGTTATTCGAGAGAGAATCAACTTTGTATGTCATTTTATTCAAACTAAAATAGTTAGACCCACGGTCTTTTTCTCTTTTCTTCACGTTGCTTGGTTTATTTGGCAACAAGGTGCATAAATTTTGGAAGGAACACAGGTTGGTAATCAGTGGCGGACACACCCTTCAGGTTCTATGGTAGTTGCCTCCACTTGGTTTTTTTGTGAAGACATTTAAAAAAATAATAATACTCATTTCGTTCCATTCAAAGAGTTTTCATTTGAAAAGTCTAATTATTAAGAGATATATTAATACCATTAAAGATATTCATAATTACAAAAATAGTTAAGTACAAACAATACACTTACAATACAAGTGGAGGGTAAATATTAAATGTTATAAAAATTATAAGCATAATTTTTTAAAGTGAACTTTTAGAGTGAAATATTTCAAAATAGTATAGTAGACTCTTTGTCTAGAACGGAGGGAGTAATACTTTATAAATTTTACAATTTACCCCAAATTCTGTTAACTTTGTACAAGTTGCTTCCACTTGAGAAAGTATTGGTAATTATATATGTTCATAACTTCATATCTCAGTAAAGGATACTAAATACCTTAGGCAAAGAGGAACACCCATAGCTTGATATTTATGCTCATGACTAGGGGTGGCAATTGGGTGTTACCGGTTAATTTGGATATTATCCAATAACACCCATTAAGGTTAATGGGTAGTTTTGGATATTATCAAATAACACCCATTAACCTTAATGGGTCTTATTGGATAATATCCAATATTATCCATTAATAAATGTGTATTATCCGGATAATATCCAATAAGGAATATCATTTATTATTTTGAGTATTACTTGCCTACTTATATTATGATTCACTAAGCATAACATACACACACAAACTCACTCAAACACACACACACATGCCAAAATAACACACACACATGGCAAAAACACACATGCATACAAGTACACACAATGATAAGTTAATACCTTAATATTCATAAATCATATTATTTTCACCAATTTTTCACATTTAATAAAAAATTAATGGGCCCCACATTCAACAATGACCAAGATATTTTCTTAATTTTGATATTTATCTTTTCTTTCCTTTTTTTACACCTCAAATAAAAAGTGATATTTGCAATACGACACTATTTTTATTACCTAATATATATAAAGTTATCAAAATTTTATAATAGTCTTCATAGTTGTGAGATAGAAAATATACGTGTTTATTGATTTGACAATAATAAATGATTATGTAAAAATAAGAAAAAATAAAAAAGTCAAATACCTTATTAAAAAATTAAAAATTTATATCCATTATAATTATAAATTATAAATAACAAACAAATATTCTTAATCCAAAATAAATAACAAATACGTTCATAATAATCAATAATTTTTATGATTACTTGTTCATATTTATATTAACTTTCAAATATATATCAAAAAGTGGTCTGGTCTAGTGGTAACAAGCTTTGGTTGTAAGGCAATTTGGTTCAGGTTCAAATCTTGGTAAGGTATGTATTTAATTGTTATTATTTTTAAGTAAAGAGCTGGTGGCCGGTGGTTGGCAGCGGCGGTGGGAGGCGGTGGCCGGAGGTGGGAAATGACGACGGTGGGTGGAGACGGTTGACGGTGGTGACATTAGTGGATAAATCCGATGGATAACCGGTTAATTATCCATAATTATCCATTTTGTTAATGGGTGTTAATGTATATTATCCATTAACACCCATTAACCTAATTGGGTGTTAATGGATAATAACCAATAAGTCTTTTATAATAGATATAACAGATAACCAAATGGGTTGGATAAATTTTTGCCACCCCTACTCATGACCCACTCCAAAAAATTAAATCATCAATAGTCATAACAGAAAGAGTATCTTCCAAACAAAGTAATCCAAAATTCCAATGTCCGATCCAAACGAACCCTAACCAACAAATGCATCTCCACCATCAATCAAGCTTTTTATGTTGACATCTTCAAACCCCCCCCCCCCTAATAGATGATAAATCGAGATTGTGACGTTCCTAAACGCAATAATGGCAATGCACGAGGCTATCAGTGGAGTAAAACATGGTACTGGATTCGAAATCGCAGAAGGGGAAGAGTGAGGAGCAGGGCCGAACTTTTAGAAGAGCAAAAATGATAAAATAGGCCCTTATAGATATAAAAAATAAAAATTTGAAATAAATAATTTTTTTATTTTTCATTGTTCAAAGTATTCAATTGGTATAACATCTACGAACATACTAATATATAAATATATGAAATAATTATTTAAAATTACTTCGTTAGCATATTTCGGTACACTAGTTATTTTTTTATCTTGATTTGGTAATTTTCTTATATAATAAAATATACAAAATGTCTATAAAGCATATCTATAAGATATTTCAGATTTATTCACTCTTCTAAGATCTTTATCAACTATATCATCAAATTATATCACTTTCTCTCATTTTTTGGCTCATTCATTACATGTTCATTTGGTTTTTTTGTTGATTATTCGATTATTGTAATCCATTAATCAAAATTCTAAGATAATTAGGTTTTTTGTTGATTAGGTGTATCATTTTATTATTAATGAGCTACTAAAAATATCATTTTTAAAAAAAGTTTGACTTTCAAACGGAAACTCTTTACTTGGAACGGACGGAGGGAGTATATAATACTTAATAATTCACAACTCAAAAATAAAATAAATTTTACATAATTTTCAAATAGTTCAAAAGTAAATAATAAATTTCGAATGACTTTGAAAGAGTCAAACTCATGACCTCTCAACAAATCAAAATACCTCATCCATTGGGCCATTAAATCATACTCCCTTCGTCCCTAAATTATCGTCTTCCTTTCCTTTTTTTTATGTCCCAAAATAATTGTCCAGTTTGAAACTTACCTTTTTAGAACATCACTTTTACCACTTTACCCTTACTTTTTCACTCTACTTTAATTATGGGCCACATACACATAGGCTTTAAAGGAAGGGTAATGCTAGGGCCACTCTAATAGCACTCAATTTTGGGTACTAAATGATGTGGCATCTTATGTGTCATATTGTTAACATAACTTTTTAACTTATGGTGGAGCCCATAAAATGTCAAATAAGATGACACATTGGAAACCACATCATTTGGTGCACAAATTTGAGTGCTCATTGAGTGGCTCTAGCATTACTCTTAAAGGAAACTACACATTAAACCAATATAAATAATCAAGTCAATTGTTTTTTCTTAAACTATGTGTCAGGTCAACCATGACGATTATTAAGTGACATATGATATTAAGTGACATACGATTATTAAGTGTCGGGTCAATCAAGTCATATGATATTTAAGTGATAGTATAATATTTATATCTATAAATGATTGTATTTTAAGTTTGGGCCCCTTAAAATTGGGGGCCCAGGGCGGTTGCCCTTCCAGACCACCCTCAGGGCCGGCCCTGGTAAGGAGCGGATGTGTTTGTAGAGCTGGTTGATGGAATGGATTAGGCGATCGCAAGAGAGGTAGAGCTTGGCAGTGTCAATATGATAGTAGGAGATAACAACATCGTATGAATACAAATCACAAAGGTGAGAATGGGTTGTGGTTGTTGTGGCATTCTTGGCTTGGTCTGGTTTGATGATTCCTTTGCTTTTTAACCTATTCTCGTGCTCTGCATTTTGCTTCTATAAAAATGGATTGTCAATCCCCCGCATTTTCCTTGAAAAGCTATTCCTGATTGAAGGCTACTTCCCTCCCGAAGCGATACTCATAAGTTCAAGAATGGATAACTCTTTCAAGTGAAGTCAAAAGGGGGTGATTGTGCTCCAATTCACAAATCCCCTTCTGGAACTCTTTGGCAATGACCTTGAGTATCCCTTCTCGATTTGTCTTTCGGCAAATTTTGATTTTTTTTTTTTCTTTTAGATATTTGACTTAAGATTCCAACTCAACATTAATGGTATTTGAGTCATTTCACGCATTATTTAACATCCTAACTGACAGTCGTTACTTAAGGGACGAACCTTAAGGCCAAATATTGTTCAGGGACCAAAATAAGAAATGTTCAAATACTAGAACTGAACCAACCAGGAAAAGGTGTTTAGTTCAGTTACCATATTATATTTTAAACCTCAAAAAAAAAATCATGTTTCTATGTTTAAAAAATAATAATTGTTTATCACTTTATTCTTACTTTTTTCTCGTACTTTAATTTTAACCACATGCACAAAAATTTTAAAGAAAACTACATATTACATCAATATTTATAAATTTTGGGGGGTCAACTAAAATATAAAAAAAATCAAGACAGAATATCATTGGCTGATCAAAAGCCCCCTTTGTTCCTAAATAATTATCCTCAATACCTCTTTCAAAATAATTGTCTTCATTCAAAATTTTCTTTCTTAGTACAATTTTACCACTTCACCGTATTTTTTCTACCTACTTTAACTATAGTTACATGCTCAAAAACATTAAAGGAAATCACACATTACACAAAATATTTTTTTAAACAATGTACCGGATCACAGAAGACTATTATTTGTAAACCTGGAGCATTAGAGCATTTGTATTAGTTCATTCTTAGATAATTCTTAAATAGGAAGAGGAATTGGAACCAATGTGTACAATTCTTGGAGAAGAATTCAATTGCAGAATTCTCGGTTAATAATCGGTGAAGCCAACAGAGAGAGCCAACTGCGTGGAGAGAGAGTGGAAGGCACCACGGCCTCCAAGACAGTGCGTGCAGCACATTTGCAAAAGAGAGGCGTGAAGGAGCCTTTGACAGTGGGCCATAGTTGTCGGACACTTTCCAAAATCAATTTTTTTGGGGGGATGTTTAATACAACACTTGTTAAATACTTAATACAACATTTTTTGTTGTAAAAAAACTATATTACCCTTAACAAAAAAAAATATTTTTTTTTCCATGCATAAGGACCGGTTGTGAGCAGTCCTAAAAAATTCAGACATAGGGATCGGTTTGGGACCAGTCCTGAAAAAAAAAATTCAGGCATTGAGACCGGTTTGGGACCAGTCCTAAAAAAAAAAATTTTTTTTCATTTAATTATAAAATGGCAAAGGGAAATTTGGTCCACTTTTTTAAAAAATGTTGTATTAAGTATTTCATAGGTGTTTTATTAAGTATCAATGTTTTTTTATTTATTTTCAATGTTCACCGTTTTTTGACTTTAAATGTTACCAATTTGATTTTCTTTTCTTTTTTTTTTTGTTTTTTTTTAATGTTGCCGTTTGAGCCTTTTTGTGTGTTTTTAATATATACTCTCTCTGTTTCGAGTAAAGAATCCTGTTTGAAAGTCAAACTTTTTAAGAAAATGAAACTTGTTGTAACATATTAGTAATAAAATGACACTTTTATGCTATAATTTTTTAAAAATGTTATTTTTTAAAAGTATTTGTTATTTGAATGAGGTCTTTGTTTTTATGTAATATTTTAATGAAAATTATAAATCAATACCTTTGTTTTAAATTTTTTTGTAATATTTAATAGTACAATTATCATTATAAACGGATTAATTTATTTATATCGCATATTTGAATATGTAATATATTAATAAAAACTATAAACTGATTAATTTATTTAAAAAACAATATATGTATTAATTAATTTATTTGCAAAGTACAAAAATAAAAAGTAATATAAATAAATTGGATAGTATGGTAGTGAGACTCATGTAAGATTGAAGGAAAAATTAAAGTCAATTGTGAAAAATAATTCTTAAGAGAGGGAGATGGAGATTCTTACGTATAGATGAGAGCGAGACTCAGTTAAGAATTTGTAGAAGAATAGCTACCAATGTGGAGGGTCTTAATTAAGGGTAAGTCTCATGTAAGACCATTTTACGAATCGTTTATTCGTAAAAGATACATAAAGCAAAGATCAATTCTCTCGAAACTCAATCCACCAACAGAATGAATCAAATAAGAAAAATCAATTTTAAAAAAAATATCTA
This sequence comes from Codonopsis lanceolata, assembly GCA_013146195.2. NCBI lineage: Eukaryota > Viridiplantae > Streptophyta > Magnoliopsida > Asterales > Campanulaceae > Codonopsis > Codonopsis lanceolata. The sequence continues at coordinate 98,811,065 of CM028377.1, forward strand.
TAAGATCATCTTACCCAAAATTTTCACCATTAGTTAATTATTTCAAATAGTAATTAGTCAAATGTTGAGAACACCTATAGGACAGCATAAGTGTGAGCAATGTTCTAAAAATCGTTAGGCGTGCCTAGGGGACTAGTCAGGGCATAATCGGGACCTAGGCGGGGCCTAGAATTAAGGCATAATTACCATTTTTTGATAATTTACATCAAATATCAAACACATTGAATACAATTTTTTTTATATTTGTCATTTTATCAAACATTTGGTCTATATTTGTAAAATGAACAAAAATATACAAACTTACCATTAATCCAAATTCTCAACAACCCAAAAGCAATAAATCAATCAAGTTTAGAGCTAAAAACAAAAAAAAATATTACTCTAGTTCGCACCAATTACCTCCCTCTCTGCATCACCATTACCACTCCCCTTTCTTTTCCAGTTCGCCCCCATTCTTTCTTTGATCACCGCATGTCACAAAATCAAAACCACAAAATAAATTAAGGTCGGCTAAATTAAGATCGCGAGGTTTGGCGTAAACGCCGACTTAGTCGATTAGGTGGCAACTAAAAAAGTCGCGGACGGTAGAGAGGGGCCTAGCACCTAAACCCCACCTAGGCGGGGAGTTTTAGAACACTTGAATGTGAGACGGCAGACATGATGAAGTACAGAAATAAAAATCAAAGATCCACCGAGCGAGCATAAAAAAAGAGGATAGCAGATCAATAATGTAGTGTATCAAATATCGTAAGATTTACCGACAAAACTGACAAAGTAACCAGAATGAAAGATTAAAGGTTCAAATACAATAACAGATTTAAGAAAACAAAATCGGTTCTAATAATCATCTGAAAGTCTCCTCTAAAAGACAAGCTCGTGGGGTTTCATGCCTGCCCTAAGTGAAAATCTTGCAGCCAAATAGGTCTTCAAGTCCGGAATCGCCTCAATCGATTTTATCAAGGTTGCATCAACAGACTTCTGATCATCTTTCTTCTCCTGTGGTAGCACATTCTTCTCCTACAGAGGTTCAAATTCAATACAAGACTTCAAAAAGGCTCTCCTTGATAACAAAAGCATTGACCCCAAAATGACAGAAGAATAGCAAAATAGATGGTGAAATAGAGGTGGTTTATGAAGATGGACAAACCTCCTTATCGGCTTCAAAGAACTCGCCTTCGCCCTTCTTTTTCTTCTTCTCAACTTGCTTTGAGAAATACTTGTCATCAAACTTCTCTGCATTTACCCCAGCAATGTCAACCTTGGTTGAAGTGGCAATCACATATGATTGATTGACACGCCTCAAAGGAACACCATTGATCTTGAATGGACCTGTAGCAAAGAAGCGCCAAAAATGAGTTAAATTCTTTTTTCTACATATATCAGGTACTGCAGGCAAGATTACCCATAAAACAGGAAGTGAGAACAGAGGTAGGGCATGAATTAGCAGTGTGACAAGAGTAGTAAAGAATAGTGTACTGTATAAAGATTGAGAAACCTCTATTGGAACTGTGCCAATGTGACCTACAACCTACTGTGTAAAAAGGAAACACATACAAAGTGAAACAAGTTAAATATTTACATTAAGGCCGAAGTAAACGCAGTTGATTGCAAAAATTACCTCCAAAAATTTCCAAAGGTCATATTAATATGCAGAGACAGATGAAACCATAAATTTAGAATTGTGCAAGATATGGCATCACACAGCTGCTGAATGCAAGTCTAGTCAATGATAACCACCAAATTTCTACTCCCAAACCATAAAAGAATCCTACTTCCCATTTATGTTGGTCCACAAAGGGGAGTTCCATTCATAAGTTAAAGCTATACTTTTCAATGATTTCCCAATTTTTTTCTCAAGTTTCAAAACACTTGGTGTTGCTTTTACATGTCACTCAAAATGAAACAAGCTACATTAAGGCTGGAGTTAACACATTTGATTGCAAAAATAATCACAAAAGATTTTCAAAGGTCGTATATCAAGGTAGAGACCCATGGACCGTCAATTCAGGAATGTGTAAGATACGGCAACGCTCGGCTACTGAATGCAAGCCTGGTACTCTAGTCAATGAAAACCATCAAACTACTACACCTGAACCATAAAAGAGTCCTACTTCCCTTTTCAGTGGGTCCACAAAAAGGAGATAAACACATAAGTTTAAGCTATAATTTTCAGTGTTTTCCCAACAAAAAAAATTCTTTAGTTTCACCACAAAGAAAGTGAAATTTCAATGCATTAGTAAAATATTAGTCTTAGTACCACTTTTTTTGGGTGAGGGTGGGGGGAGGGGGAAATTGAGGTAGCAATCAACAAAGGCATATCAAAACACTCCTACGACATAGCGAAGTACAGAAAGTTTAAGGTCCTTACTAACTGTTTGGTCAATTTTTAGTCAAATACAACAATTCACCCCCATCATCTAGAAAGTAATACAAGAGAGGATCAACTCAGCTTTTTTCCCCGACTCCTTGGTGTCAGCTAGGATACTTCCATTTTTCCATTCAGTTCAGTCCATGAAAGGACACCACACAAGCCACGCTCATGTTAGTTTTGGTCTTCCTTATATACAAGTCCGGTAGTTAATATATTACCACACCTCCAAAGCAAAGTACTTGAAGTTTAAGGTTCATACTAACTGATGGTCATTTTTAGTCAAATACAACAAATCTAGAACACAATTTAAGAGAGGGTCAATGCAGCTTTTTTTCCTGACTACTTGAAGTCAGATTGTATTTCCTTTTCGTCATTTAGTTCGGTCCAATGAAAGGTCATCACACAAGCCACACTTATTCCAATTCTCATTGGTTTTGTTGCCCACATTAGTCTTGCTCCAAGTCTGGTTTCCCAATGCAATTTTGGTCTAAGACAATCACACCTCCCAACTTAATTTTGGTCTAAAGACCATTCCATACAACTCTTTTTTTATGCATTGCATATATTACGTATACTCCTACTTAAATTACCTTTATTACTTTATCATAGACCCCATTTCTAATAATAGTGATCTAACCAAGAAAATAAAAGAGCATAGAAAGTCATTTGAAGATCGAAAGCACATAATTAGTATTGTTCAGGTCATCCAATAATAATTGACAGAAAAACCGCAAGAAAGTTGAAAATGCAATAGTACTTGAGAAATGTAGTATGCATTCTAGATTTAACATATAATAGCAATAGATATTTAATCATGCTAGATGAGTAATCGCACAGCTGACCAGCATCCAACTGTGTATTGCTAGATGACAATCAGCTTAGGCAATGTGAATGACCAAAATATCATTTAAACAGAGAAGAAGTCCAAGAAGAGTATGGTTTGGTAAACCAAGAAAAAAAGACACTCACCAGTAACCAGAAGCAACCCAGATGTGAGCTGTTTCAAGAAGACAACTCTCTTCCCCTTAAACCTCCCCGCCAGAATGATCAGCACTGTTCCAGGGGTAATACTAGCCCTAAATGTATACACACATACAAACATAAAGATCAATACATCACATAACCAAATGTTCAGTGCATGAATACATACATATGCATACACACATATACCATGCCTGTAAACAAGTGTTGAGTTGGACCAAACACCTCATTAGTCAATCTTGTAGTTTGGACATTTACAAGCTCAAGTTCAGCAATGTTCAACTTTAGCATAACGGAAGCTATCATAAAGTAGAGCTTCCTAATTACAAATCAACGTAAACAAATAATTCTTGGGTTTATTCAGCCAAACCAAGTTCTCTAACGAGCTTAAATTGCACGGTGTTCGATTTATAACTGTACAACCCGATTTCAAATGTATCTTGTAACCAAGTCGGAGCTAAACAAGCGGTGTATATCCAGTTCAATAAAATTAAATACCGATCCTATCGCAATTGAGTTTTTATTCAATCCACCCCAATCTAAACTCCAGTAGCTAAGAATATACCTGAGTTTAGTGGGCTTAGCTTTGCGTTTATTGACAAGGGGCTTCTTGACATCGTCGGCGGGGTAGAACTTGGGTGGCTTGACGGCGGGAACGGCGTCGGCGGGTTTCTTCTCATGGCGAGGGAAAGCGCCGCCATTTTTGGCCTTGATGGCCCAAAGACCCCTCTTGTGGTACATCTGGGACCGGGAGTACTTGCCGACGCCTCGGATCAAGTCCGGGTTCCGGCTAACCTTTGGGGTTCTTTGCTTGGGCGCCATTGAAGGGTGATTTTCTCTCTCCTCTCACAAACACACGCTCTACTGCTTGAAATGGAACTGGAGAGGGACGAAGATAAAACCCTAGCCTAGAAGAAACCCTAAGTTACAATTGGTGGGCTTTATATATGTTCTCAATTCAAACTGCAGCTGAACATATGTGAAGGGTTAAGCCCAATGGCCCCAATATTGCCCTTGTCAATGTCTATCCGAAAAGCCCAAAATATTTCTTAAAATAGTATTCCCTCCATTACTAAATTATTGTTCGGATTAATTTTGGTATGTATTTTTCAAATAAAAATATGACATATACTTTTTTTAAATAAAAATCAAAATTATAAAACACATAAACCGTATGTATTTTTTAAAAATATGACGGATTATTAATATTGGTTTAATGTGTATTCTATGTGGCCCTAAAAAAGTTTCAAAGTTGAAATTATCATAAAACACATAATTTGTAATACTTAAGATGACTAAAAAAGAGTACATAGTTGTCTAGTCTATCTTAATAGTTGTAGTTCTAACATCTTAATTTAGTGGGATTATGATGGGCAGACTTGTTTTTCCTCGGGACATCTGATCACACCTAAAAAACAGGGTGACTTGTTTCGTGGTCCCCAACTAGCAGACTAGTGTACTTAAGCTCATGCTTCCACCACCTGAAATCACAGACAAAAAAAAAAACTATCATAAGGTGGTTGGGGTTGCCTGATCACCTTATGATAGCGAGTAATGTCTCAACTAGGTGACCTCTGATCTGTCTTACTCCAAATCTCCCTAATGTCAGTGCTAATTCAGGGAATAGTATAGGATATTTAGTGAAAGTATTTTGTTTTCAGTTAAAAGAATCCCCCTTTCTTTCTGTCTTTCTTCATCCTTTTTATACCTACGCTCCTAGCTTCCTCTTCCATCAATTGTAATGCAAGTCTATTAATGTTGATGGAACGGTCGGTGTCTTAGTCATATAGTGGATGACATGCGGCTGGAGGAAATGATAACGTTCCTATTATAATTGTCCTTTTTTCCCCATATATTTTATGGTGAACCGTCCTTTGTCTCTTATCGACGGTATAATGGCATGGGAATTTCCGCCATCATCATGGCTATGACGCCATGTGATCCTTTAAGATATTTTTGGTGTCCACAACTGTTTGGGTATGGTCACCCCGCCTCCGTCTGGTTCCTGGACAATAGGGTGTGGTCCCTGGGTGAGCTTCATGGTTGACTGCTTTAGTGAAGAGCCTTTTGAGTGACACATATCATTTCACGTGGGGGAGGTCTATTTCTGGTCTCTTCAACATCATATATTTGATAAGTTAGAAACAAGATGGGTTGAGATGAAATTGAAATTTGACATACCAATTATCGTATTGTAAGCCTTATAGGATGCAACTGCAACTAAGTGGTTAAATATAAGCATGTGGTAAACACATAAGCCACAAATCATGAATCAATGTATGTAAGCTACATTCTATCGCTAGCCTTTGTGTTAGCGAGGAATTGGTGACATGGGTTTTATCTTTATAAGTGGGCCCAATGTACCTTGCTATAAAAGAAATTCTCTCTTATCAAAAGAGTAAAAATAAATTATTGTTTTCGATATATGGCCAAATTAAACAGAAGACCATAATGCATGTTAGTTTAACTTGGCATATACTCGAATGAGTCAATGCGGATGTAGATGATACGTTTATGGGAAACCTTGACCTTACTAATAGTTGATTACGGATGAGCGAGGGAAAGGATTTTTTTGAATTTGAGTACATTTTCAATCTGGGTTAAGTTATCAATAAATTGTTGCATTCAATATGTTTATTTCATTTACTCCTACTAGGGAAATGTCATATCATGCCTAAAAAAAGGACTTTTAATTGAAGTCAATGGTCTAAGTTATTGAAAGAAAACGATGGAGTGACAAGTCTTTTGGGGGCTGAACTTGTTTGGATCATATCACTATCTCATGGCCTAGTCCATAGTAAAGTTCTAACTTGGACATTGTCACATTGGTATTGATCTTGGTCATCCAATAATAGCAATTAATGAGTAAGCCCAAGGCCCAAGCCCACAAAAAAGGGACAAAAACAAGAATGGATTAATGAAGAGAAAGTTGAAGAAATCATTGTTTCAAAGGCTTTTCCTCCTAACCACATGACACTAACCACATGACACAAAGGCAATCAACATCATTTTGATGTAAAAAGGATTGGAATTTGCTTTTGCAAACTTGTATAGAGCCCCACAAAAGCAATCATGCAAACTGAGTTGTAAGAGGGGTAGGGAATTTGCCAAGTCCCCCCAACCCCCCACATTTAGTAATTGATAATGCACTCATTATTTTAGTCTTTTTAACTTTCTCAATGCAAATATCATTGGTTGATTAAGGCAAAGTTTAAGAGAGTATATCATTTGTTTTTTATTTGATATTCCAACTCATTAAAAATGAATAAAAAATATATTTAATACTCATAAGCTACTCAAACAAAAACTTTTTCAACAGTTTGATACAAACTCAAAAATTTTTACATACTAAATAACTTCAAAATTTGGTGAAAATTCGTTTACTGTCCAAATTAGATAAACTAAGTCACTATTTATAGATAAAAGTGTATATATTTTTTTAAAATATTTTTTTGAATTGCAAAAAGACCGAAAAACTGAATAAAAAAAATTGATTGTACCCACTTCCTTACTCTGGGTTTGATACTAACTTTATAAGTATCTCAAATAGATACTCAATCACCTTTTTAATTGATTGATTTACTTTAGACACTTTCTTGATACTTTGGACACCAAAATTCTTGAAGATATTTTCTTCATACTCCATTGATCCTTGTCTAATAGGGTTTTGATAGGGAGTATCAAACCATAGAAAAAAATTATTTCTTATTAATTGACTTTTCATTGACGTATCAAAAATCTAATAAGTTATTGCAGAGTTTTTTGATTCTGTTCAACATAAGAAGCATCAACCAGTATAGTAATTGAAGTGACTTGGTTGAAATAAAAAGTAAAAATATTATAAATTTATAAGGTGGGGGTGATTTCAAAAAGGAATTATCCCCTCTAAGAGAGCCTAGAGTCACTATTACCACTCCTCCATTCAAGTATGTAAATTATTTGGTACAAGCAAAATAAAACATACTCCTTCCGTCCCTAAATAATCATCCTAATTGACCTGGTGTACAGTTTAAGAAAAAATAATTGACTTGATTATTTATATTGATTTAATGTGTAGTTTTCTTTACATCCTATGTGTATGTGGTTCATAATTAAAATAGAGTGAAAAAGTAAGAGTAAAAGTGGTAAAAGTGATGTTCTAAAAAGCTATATTTTAAACTGATCAATTATTTTTAGACAAATGAAATAAGAAAGAAGAACGATAATTTAGGGACGGGGGAAGTAGTTGAAGTGTCAAAATTAAAAGGTGGAGTACTACACTGATTGTCTCATAAAGTCCATCATCTTCATGGCAAAATATTACTTGTACCTCTGCCCTAACATTAAGGTGCCATGTGTCCATTTTGTGGAAGATTATGATTCATGAAGGACAATAAATTTATTTTAGAACTAAGAGAAAAGAAAAGGAATGGGAAAAAACATGATTGGAAAGAAAAAAATAAAAAATAAAACAAACGTGTAATGTTTAAACTCTTCACCTAAACCACTACCCTACATACATGTGAAGTTGTGAAAATATTGACCAAAGAAATAAAATAAATGATTATTAAAAATAAATAATGTTTAAACTCTTCACATTTTATTCACACTCTCTTTTTATCACTTAAATATTCAAACGGAAAAAGAAAATATCAATAATAAAAAAAAAATACATCTTAGATAACTTACTAACTGATTTGAATTGTTTGATTTTTTATTTTTATTTTTATGAAGTATATGGTTCGGTTTGATTTACAGTTTTCAATAAGTGGTTTTCGTTTAGTTTGCAATTAACTCAACTAAGCAGAAATATCAAACCGTACCGTTGACCTGAACCATTGAGTATTTTTATTTTTGTTTCAAAGGTTTTTTATTAACAACGACTTAAATTGCAGTATGACAATTTTATAATTCTATGTTTGTTATAGTATAATAATTGTTTGATTTGAATATTTTCTACTAAATTTGTATTTTTTTTGTTTGTTTTCTCTTTGGTTTATTAAATAGCCTAAATCCTAAATTGTCTTATTTTTTTTTTGTGTTTCTCTTTGGTTTATTAATATACGCCTAGCGTTTTGAAATAATCCTAAATTGTCTTAATTACGCACCAAACTAGGCCACTAAACTAATTAACGACTAAATCACCAGATTTTGTTTGGTTCGGTTCTATTTCAAACTTTAAATAGTTTGGTTCGGTTAGATTTAGCAGAAACGAATGATATGTAATTCAGATTCATGTGTTTAGCTGAATTTATTTCAAACCAAAGTCAGTTTAAACTTATTGCTCCAAACTAAAACTAGAATCACATAATGGGAAGAATATTTAGTTTAATGTTGGCATGGTTGACAAAGTTTATTCAATAACAGTGATAACGTATCAATAATTTTTCAGAAGTAAATATATAATAAGATTGAAGATAAAAATGCTTATGTTATTGGATAGTAATACCAAATCAGCCGTTCAACATTACACTTAATATTTTTCCTATTATAAGGCTTGTTTAATTTTGAGAAATAAATTTTAGAGTAAAGCTAAATTTACTGCTAGGATTACCACTTACCACTAATGTTTTAACTAGTCTCCTTTAGTAACACAAATTCATCTCATATGGGTAAATGAAGTTAAAGTCTCCAAGAATATTATATAATGGGGTCAAATCCACATGGATGAAAGTAGGTGATCGAATATAGGTATATCCCAACCAAATTCGAAAGTTTTATATCACTGATTTCTTATCGGTTAATATATTCGATTAAATGTTTAAATTTGGTTTGAAATAAAGATTTATAGATAAAAAACAATGAGAATATGAAAAAGAGGAAAATCCAAAGACAACATATATACATAATTGTGTATGTTATGTATATATATAATAATAAATATGTTATTTTTGAATCAAATCAGATTCTTAACGGATCGGATATAGATTTTCGAATTCAGATTCGAGTTATTGAACCATTATACAAATCTATATCCGAAATTTCAGATTGATTTCAGACAAAAATCCAATACATTGACAGAGCTTAGACGGAAGAATTGATCGTGCCAACAATGGCAACAACTACAAGTGGTTAAATCGATGAGAAAAACATAATTGACTTTTCAACTTTATATTTTATACAATTACTCGTAATAGTAATGATAAACATACTATTTTTATAAATTTTATGACACTCGAGTCAATGATATCATTGTTGCATACATAGTGCGGAGCGAAACGAAAGAAAAGTAAATGAGTAGTAAAGGGGAACTCATATCTTTTGTGTCATAAATTATGTGTCATTTTCATCTCAATTATTAGTTGAAATATAATAATTAATTTATAATATTTGAAATAAAAATAATATATAAGTGATATACATTTTGTGGCACGGGAGATCTGAGTTCCGTAAAGAGAGGAAAGCAACAAATAAAGTAATCCAAGGGTAACGGAAGTTGGTTATAAAACCCCGTTAATAAATAGCCGCCAAATGGTGTGCTCCTAAGTCATAACTGTTTTTGATGATGCCAACATAGAATTAATACATTCATATAAAAACTAGTAAAATATTTGTTTTTTTGTTTTTATATTCCGTTCAAATCAAACTCATTCCGTTCCAGGTGACAGTTTGTCCGGAACGGGGTTATGCTCCATCCTCACGTCGCCCATGTCTACATACATTATTAATCTAATAATCTCAAATTATTAGTATATTTTCTGTACGTCCTTTTTCTCTTGTTCTCTTTGTGTTATGAATTTTTTTGTTTTATTAGTAGTTTTTTTTTCTTAACACAATAATTAATACTACAAATTATATATTTTATGATTTTAATAAATTTTTACTTGGAATATAGTTTGTTTATCTTAAGAAAGTCAAACATAAATAATAATTCCGAAATTGTGAATTCTTTTTTTAACAATCGTACAAATTAAGGTAACTGGTTTGATTAATCAATTTCTAATATCTAATATGTGACTAACGTACTCATGATTTGAGCAAAATGTGATCAATGTTTTAACTGAACATCCAAATTAATAACGGAGTTGCTGATGTACTCATAGTTTACGTCAGTAGCTTTGTTATCAATTTGGATGTCTAGTTAATGATCACATTTTGCGGCTAAGATTTACGCTTTAGAACATCATCGATGTTAATGTGAATGTTAAACAAATTAGATCTCACTTATGATTTATAACTTTTTTTAAAGAAATTTTTTTTTAATGCGAATGTGGATGAGTGATCTGACTATAACGTGTCAACCAAATTTTTTCACATTATAGATTACAATGTCTATTTTTCACATTATAATTGAGGGTGTGAATATATATATATATATAGTCGGTATTAAAAAACATTTTCTATTGGTTGGTCCCTTTTCTTTTCTTTTTTATTTTTTTGTTCAATTTTATTTTAGTATTGTTCATGCCACATAGGATCAAGTTCACATTTGCATTGAAGAAGTTCATTTTAATTGAATGCAAATGAAGATGAAGAAAGAAAAAATATCACATATAATTCAGTGTGTTAATTACCCACGATAACATAAGATTAAATCTACACATGCTCTTATTTGTAACAATTTTATTTATTACGTATTTTGTACGTGATTATTTTATTTTTATTTTATTTCTGAAAGTTAATTATGGTCACCAACTCTCTAAAACCCAATTTTAAAGTTTTTTAAGGAAAAATTTGCGAGTCGGTCCACTTTTTGAAACTTTTAATCGTTAAAATACACCATTTTTATTTTTAATCGAAAAAAGTCAAAAGGTGGCAAAATAACTACAATGTCCTTAATGAACCATAGACGTGCTACATGGGTCATTATTTTTGCACTGCGATTCATCAATTTTATCACATTATTTTTTACAACGCGGTTCAATAGTATAACTGCTAGTCTATTTTAGAACCGCGATTCATCAATTTTATTGACTTAATTTTGCACCACGGTTCAATAGTGTACTTGTTAGTCTATTATTGTATCGAGATTCATCAATTTTAGTGCATTAATTTTTACACCGCGGTTCAATAGTGTAATTGTTAATCTATTTTTGAATCACGATTCATCAATTTTAGTGCATGAATTTTTACACCGCGGTTCAATAGTGTAATTGCTAGTCTATTTTTGAACTGATATTCATCAATTTTAGTTCATTAATTTTTGGCACCGTGGTTCAATAGTGTAATTGTTAATGTTCTAAAATCGTTAGTTACATTCTAATCTATTTAGAATTAAGGCATAATTACCATTTTTTTTGATAATTTACATTAAAGATCAAACACATAATTACAAATTTAATTTTTTTATATTTGTCATTTTATCAAACACTTGTCTATATTTGTAAAATGAACAAAAATATACAAACCTACCTTTAATCTCAATTCTCAACAACCCCAAAGCAATAAAATAGCCAAGTTTAGAACTAAAACAAAAATATATTACTCCACCTACCTACTTATAATCTAACATATCCTCCCTAATCCCTTCTCATTCTAAATTATGAGTCTCGACAACCCCTTCTTCTTCAAGTTCAACGTACTTGTTGATTAGGCGATTAAGAAAGTTGTTTTTAAGTTTTAGCGTTAATTATTTTTGAACCGCGATTCATCAATTTTAGTGCATTAATTTTTGAACTGCGATACAAAATCATAAAGAACCATACCACGTCCTCCACCTGCTTCTTCCATCTCCTCTGTCGTAAGTCTTCTTCTTCCTCATCTTTCGCCGCCTTCGTCCCAACTGAAATTTTTTGCAACCCAGCACAGACCCATTATATGTCGATCCTCGTTTCGTTGCGAACTATCGTGATTTTCGAATCCAAATTGTATTGTCGGAGCTGTTGAAGAAGACAATTACATTTTTGAAACAATATTTCGAAAAGTGGTCTTTTGCGGTTAAAAAAAAGGATGAACTTTTGGGGTTAGAAACTTTTAAAAAGGGACTGCCCATAATTTTTCCCTTTTTTTTAGCTCCAATTAAGTCCCACAATGGGAGCTCAAACCAACTCTTTCTATTTCTAAAACCAAGTAAATTACTCTTATAATTTGAAGAATTATTTACCAGTGTTCTAAAACTCCTGCCTAGCTCCGTCTAGGCGTTAGGCGCCTCTCCATCGCCGCGAGTTTCTTAGTCGCCACCTAATCGGCCAAGTCGGCGCCTACGCCAAACCCTGCCGACCTTAATTTATTTTTGTAGCTTTGATTTTGTTGCGTGCGGTGACCGGTGAAGGAAGGGAGTCGAATTGAAGAAGGAAGGGGAGTGGAAATAGTGAGGAAGAGAGGGAGGTAGAAAGAAAATGAGTTTGATTTTGTGGATATTTGGTAGGTTGAGAGAGGAGATAGATTAAATGGTTAGATCTAGGATCTAGGAGGAAAGAGATTGGAGGATTAAAAAATGAGGAGAGTCGGTCTGCCGGAAAGAGAGAGAGAGAAGAAAAAAAAGAAAGGAAGAAAAATTGGTTGCCGATATGCCAGATAGAGATAAGAAAGAAGGAAAAAAAAGATGAAAAATAAGGGGGCTGTCTCGGAACTCAGAATTTAGAATAAGGAGAGACTAGGGAGGATAGGTTAGACTGTGGTTGATAGGGGTAGTAGGTAGGGACAATAATTTTTTTGTTTGTTTTTGTTTTTAGTTCTAAACTTGACTGGCTTATTGTTTTGGAGTTGTTGGGAATTGAGATTAGTGGTAGGTTTGTATATATTTTTTTCATTTTACAAATATAGACAAATGTTTGATAAAATAACAAATATATATAAAAATTGTAGTCAATATATTTGATCTTTGATGTAAATTATAAAAAAAAATGGTAATTATGTCTTAATTCTAGGCCCCTATTACGCCCCGACTAGTCCTATAAGCGCTAGTGTGCCGCCTAACCATTTTTAGAACCTTGTTATTTACCTTGAATAATACTCCCGTCGTCCCCAAATTATTGTCCTACTTTCATTTTTCGTTTGTCTCAAAATAATTGTCTTGTTTGAAATTTTCCTTTTTAGAACAACAATTTTACCACTTTACTCTTACTTTTTAATTCTACTTTAATTATGAGCCACATACACATGAGCTTTAAAGTAAACTACACATCAAACCAATATTAATAATCTAGTCAAATGTGTTTTCTTAAACCGTACGCCAAGTCCACCAAGACGATATTTTAGGGACGAGGGAGTAACATTTATTCCACTTGTGGTGGGGAAATAGAATTACTGAAATGTAAAATTTAAAAAGTAAATCCCTTGTTTGGCATATATTTTTAGAAAGGTAATTGAAATTACTAAAATATATATTTAAAATATAAATTATTTCAATCCAAATGTGGTGGGAAAGTAGAAATTAAAAAGATGGAAAATATATTTGTAGTTAGAGCATCACCAATGCAACCATGTGTTTTATCATACGTAATCATGAATAATTAACACCCTCAATCATATGTGACAATGTTTTTCTCTTTATTCATATTCAATTAAAATGAAACTCTTCAATGTAAATGTGGATTTGATCTTATGTGAAATGCGTCTCACTACTAAAATGAAATTTTATATATATAAAAAAAATGAAAACTAAGAAACGAACAACCAATAGATAGAGTTTTTTTATATATATAAAAATGTTGAGTAAGATATTTTCACACCCTCAAATAGAATGTGAAATATTGACATCGTTATCAATATTGTGAAAAAAAATTTGATTGACACGTCATATCTACAGCAGTATTGACGAAACTTTTTTTTCCCCAAAAATTCTATAAATATAAAAAAACGAGGTTTGAGGTTTTAGAGAGTTGTATTGAGAATGTTTTATTGAAGTGAATTCGTTTTTAAAAAATTGAAAAGGTATAAATAAAACAGAAAACGAGGAGTTTGGAGAATAGTTCAGTGTTTTATCTTACGTGGTCATAAATAATTAACACCTTCAATCATATGTGACAATGTTTTTCTCTTCATTCATATTCAATTAAAATAAAACTCTTTAATGTAAATGTGGATTTGATCTTATGTGAAATGTGTCTCACTACTAAAATGAAATTTGATTAAAAAAATTTTAAAACTAAGAAAAGAACGACCAATCGAAAGAGGTTTTTTTTTTTTAAATGTTGAGTAAGATGTATTCACACCCTCAAATAAAATGTGAAATATTAACATCGTTATCCATAATGTAAAACAAAATTTATTAACACGTCATATCCACAACTGTATTGACGAAGCTTTTTTTTTTCTCCAAAAATTGTATAAATATAACAAAAGGGAGGTTTGAGGTTTTAGAGAGTTGTATTAAGAATGCTTTATTGAAGTGAATTCGTTTTAAAAAGTTGAAAATGTATAAATGAAACAGAAAACGAGGAGTTTGGAGAATAGTTAAGTGACTGAGCATCCCGAATGCACTTAGAGGGCCTATTCCAAAGAGTCGGCTTTGACCAACCAAAAGACCAAAGATCCTCCAATCAAGAGTCAAGAGTGAATGCTTCTTGAGAGTTGAGACCACTTAACTTACCGTGCTCCATCCACCAACAATTCCTACCTTCTCAAGTGAAATATTCTATTTCAGGTAAAAATTCCATAAACATGCTCGCCAGTCGCCATGATATAGCCCCAATTACCTATTTAAATTTTGCTCCAACTTCTTGTGTTATACATGTGATAATGTGATATGTTTACTCTTACGGACTTAGCTTAGTTGGTTAAGAGTTAGTAGATTTGGAGAGATCGAAGAAAGTTTCATCCTCAATAGAATCCCGAGTGTGGGAGTAAGGGGGGTGAAATGATGGTCCTCCTAGATACTTAAAAAGTGATTTTCTCTCACATTCTCAGGGGGAGAGTTTCCCCTTTTTGGAACATAATGTGATATGTTAGAAATTTATTTGTGAGTCAAATTTTCCTTCATCTTACATCACTAACAGTTTGATAGGCTCAAACACTTGAAACAAATAAACTAAAACCGAAAGTTACTTAGATTCGAGCATTCAAAACAAATAATCTAAAATTTTAAAAAGGAGCTCTTATCTTCTTATAGAATAAAGGAAATACAATCAAAATAAAGAAATAAATAATCAATAAAAGAAAGTTGACAAAAATTTAGATAAGACAGTTTTATAAATATTTCACGTTAGATGGATTCTTTTAACTCGACATACCGTACGTCAGTGAGTAGAGTTGTGAGAGAGTGGAATTTCGTCTTACGAATTAAAATTCATAGAACAGTCTTACAAAAAAACTGTTTAAGAAAGTAATACTCCATCTGTTTTAGGAAAAAAATTTACTATACAGTCTATACTTTTTTATGATATTTTATTTATTTAAAAAGCACATTATTAAATTTTTTGTCTATAATTTCTAAAATATTTCAACTATGTCCTCTACATTTAATATTAATATATTATTGATTATGTTCAAATATTAATAAATTTGTTTTTCGTAAATCACCATAAGTTCGATGCAAACAAACTGCTTGTGATCCAACTCAATAGGAGCAGAGGTAAAATAATGGAGATGACGATGTTTAACAATAAAAATAAATAAAAAAAAAGGAAAATTGAAATGGACTTTTGGCTTTCTGGTCGTGTGATTCCAGCAATGGACTCTCATGCTAAAAGGCACAACTTTTTCCGCACCATCATCTTCCTCCCTCCATCATTATTTGCTCTGTGTGTGTTCTAATAATTACTATATTCTTAGTTTCTAGGGCTCTGATTCTCCGCCTTTCAAATTTCCCACACCTTTTCTGATTTTGCCTCCCTGTCAATCCATTCAGCTTACTTTCTCTCTCTACATCCAGTTTCCAAATCTCTGCATTCATATTGATAACTCATCAATTTTTGAACTTTAGTTGCAAATCATAATTCTTTGGTGACTTCCACAAAAGTGTCCACTCTCTCTCTCTCTAAACCAGTTCTTGGTTAGTCATTGAAGTTTGAATCATTATTGTGTTTTAGTTATTTCTGCTGATTTCCTCAAAAGGGTATGTTCAAAATTGTGATTCTTGATAATGCTAATGAAATTTTTCTGCATAGACTTGCTGAATTATTTCGGTTTTCGATGAAGTTTAAACTTGACGATTTGTTGAATTTGCTAAAGTTATTAAAGTTTGAATCTTTCTTGGGATTTAAGCCTTTTCTGGTAATTTTCTTAAAAGGGTATGCTGACAAATTGGGATTATTTCCAATGTTCATTCACATATAGTGAAACTTGCTACATTGACTTACCGAATTGCTTTGGATTTGGTTGAGATTAAACTCGTTGATCTAATGATATATGGTTGAATCTTGATCTTCTGTATCGTTATGATTTATGAATTGACTCTTGATGATTATTATTTTTAAACTCTTTATCTGATTGATGATTTCTATGTGATCCAAGTTCATCAACTGCTGAAATTTGAGTTATAATTTGTTTTGTTTTCTGGGCATATTCTCTCTCATGGTTATTTACTTTATCTTGAAATAAATAATTTCCATAATTCTGCTTTATTTTTATAAAATATATTTTCTATAGGAACGGGTCTATGTAGAGTTGAGCTAAGTTCTCTGATAATTGAAATGAGCATACTACGCATACCTGTTTGGCATGTGGTGGAAGTTCATTCTATGCTAGTCCGTCCTTTTAATCTTATTATCGCTTTTGTTGCATAACGTGAGAGTTTAGTTATGGTTTCCTTTTAGTTGCGATGACTTTCTTTTGCATGTTGTTATTGGTATGGAATGAAATGTTTTTTCAACTCATTGTACTTTAGGGTGTCATTATTTGATAAATCTTGAAGGGCCTTTTAGTTTCATTGTAGATGATTGGATATATGTTTATTGAGGAGAGTACTCTCAAGGGTATTCATGTATTCCTTAAAATTTTACAGTTACGCTCAAGTTCCATAGTTCTAATTAGGGGTGGCAAAATAGGTGTTATGGATAATCATGGAATAGTTTATTATCCATGGTTACTAACCCATGATTATCCATAACACCCATTTTGCCACCCGTAGTTCTAATTGTACCCCATTTATATCAAATTTGATGTTCCATTAAGTTTATATGTTGCTTTCGTTGCAGGGAGTGACGGAGTTTATGCTCTTTTGCTTTTTTGTGGATGACATCAAATTGTCTTGTGGTTCATTGGTTAATAGAGAAATGTATGATTAAGATCTCTACAACGTGGAGCCACTGATGCATGGGAGGATTGTTCCATCTTGTTGACTCGAATCAAGGCAGGATGGCTAGGAAAGTTGTCACCCAGAAGAGACACGGTGGTAAGGATTATCATTATCTCAGGGAAAGAATCAATAGTCTGTAGAATACATGCATGTTCATACTGTTTATGTGTGATCTGTACGCAATCCAACCTATTATATGCTAATTTCATCACCTAATTTTTGGTTAACCTGCGTGGTAAATTCCAAAAAGGACTGCTTGTTAAACTCCTGTCTGAATGGTTAAGAATTTTTTAATAGAACATCATGGTTTGATTGGCTAGACTCCAGTTGTAAATGACCTGACAGGGAAGATACCAGGGTGTTTTTGGACATTGGGATCTTAGCGCCCTACATATTTCTTGTACTAAAAGGTAAAAAAAGACACCCAGTGCATGAGGCTCCCACCATCGTGGGGTTTGGGGAGGGTTTAATGAACATAGTCTTACCTTTGGAAGGAGAGAGACTATTGGAAAACGAAGGGCAGCTTGAGTGGTAAAGACGCTTACATCTAATAGATTGTGGATTCGAGTCACCATGGGTGTAAGTCCGAACTACTATTGATCTTCTTTAAATTTTTTTTAATAAGGAGAGATATTGTTAACACCTATTTCTTGTACCAAGGGAGGAAAAGCTACATCTAATTTGTTGGAACTGGGCATGTTACTCAAAATATGCTGCAAATTTATGTTCATTTTGAAGTCCTTGTCACACTAGTTATCTTTAGAAACATTTCACCTGAAATTTATTTGAAAGAGAAGAACACTCAGTTGTGTCCATCAAAGTAGAAGTTGAGTTATTTACATTCCATATAATGTATGTTAGTAGTTCATTGTACATCAGAAGAAAATGATGTTTTTTCAACTATTCTGCAGGCTTAGAGGCTCCCAGGAACAGCTTAGATCTTCCTGAAGAAACTTGCCAGAGCTATTTCATAGCAGGAGATGACTGGTCTGAGAAGAAGTGTTATCCAACTGAGGGTCCCATGAAGAAGTTGATCAGGGAAGAGTTATCAAGAAGGCCCAAGACCAGAGCAAATTCCCCAAGCATTGTAGCTCGCCTAATGGGTGTGGACACATTACCATTAGATACAAAACCTGTAGCTCAGCAGGTTGAAAAAAAGAACGAAAATCTAGGAATCGAATATCCAGAAGAAAAACAGGCAAGAACTAGCTCGGTTGGCCATGGTAATATTTCTTCGAGGTCTTCCCAGCAGATAAGTTTTGATTCCTTTCAACTTGAGGGAGACAGTGATACTGATGAATGGAGTGGTAGCTTGAAATTGAGAAAGCCAAAGCCTCGAGAACATCCTCAAGAGGAGGAATTACAGAGGTTCAAGAAAGATTTTGAAGCGTGGCAATCCGCAAGGCTAAAAGAATGTTCAAAAATAGTAGAACGTGGCACCACTCCTAGCCAGTGGATGGCTCAAGAAAACCTCAATAAAGAAAAAATGATTATGTATGCAAATTCCATGACCAAGAGTGAGAAAGGCGGAGAAGTCGAGGGTCATACTCAAAAGTCAAAGTTGGAGGATAGAGGTAGTTCAAGAAACAGATACAAAAACGAACTTCTCTCAGCTGGCACGAGGAGCCGAACACTAAGTAGAGACTTCGAGCTGCCCCTTTCATTGTTACCTGATCAGGAACCAGGTGCATCTTCTGCACCGACAAGGATTGTGATCTTGCGTCCCGGTTTCGATAGTGTTGGCAATAACGATGAGCCATGGGCCAGTTCTTCTTGTGCTTCAGAAGAGAGAGGAAGCATAGAAGATTTTCTCGAGGAGGTGAAAGAAAGGCTGAAATGTGAGTTGCAAGGAAAAACAGTTAAAAAGGGTAGTATGGTAAGAGGCGGAGGAATTGAGACGCCTTATAGCGAAAAACCATCGGATCCGAAACAAATTGCTCAGAGAATAGCGAAACAAGTAAGAGAGAGTGTTACTAGGGACCTTGGAATGAATTTGCTTCGATCAGAATCAACGAGATCTTATCGAAGTGATATTCAGTACAATGGAACAAGTTCTCCCGAGTTCATTAGTAGGGATACTCGAAGATTTTTATCAGAGAGGCTAAGGAATGTTCTAAGACGAGAGTCACATCAGGAAGTTTCTAAGGTTGTTGATGGCAGCTCGGGATCATCAAGATTAGCTTATGATCGAAGAAAATTACAGTCGAGAGAAATCTTGAAAGATGAAAATGACATTCAAAGCCGATCTTTCAGATGCGGACCCAATGATTTAGCGCACCAGAAGGATTTGTCTCCCCGGAATCTCATTAGGTCTCTGTCAGCTCCGGTTTCAGGAACATCGTTTGGAAAGCTTCTTCTAGAGGATAGACATGTTGTAACTGGGGCCCATATCAGAAGGAAGCATGAAGCCATTGAAAAGTTAACAGTGAAGGTGAAGAAACAAAGTAAAGAGAAGTTCAACTTCAAGGAAAAAGTTTCGAGCTTCAAATACAGTTTTATTCTTAGGGGGAGGCTTTTTGGCAGAAAGATACATTCAGCTGTTGAATCACGTAGCAATGAACGTGACTTCGTGAAAGATTTAATGAGTGGACCCACAGTTATGATGAATCTTAGTGACAGACCTGTAAGAATAAGAACCCACCTTTCCCTTCTTTTGCTTTCTTGAAAAATGTATAATTCTTTGACTATTTCCAATTTCATGAGCATGTTATGCCTTTTTTTGTTTTAGGAGAATGCGACTGAGGTGCCACCGAGTCCTGCATCTGTCTGCAGCAGTGTTCATGAGGAGTTCTGGAGGGCTGCAAATTGTCCCAGCCCGTCAACGCCTGGTGCAGCTCCATTTGAGGAGAATGATCTGCCACAAGCCTTCAGAGACATTAGCTATAACCTGAATGGTAAGAAAATGGTCTCAAGTACAAACTGTAAATGCATACTTTCGTAGCATGTCATGCGTATTTTAGGGTAATAAACATTGTTAATCTAGTGCGAGAATCGAATTCACGTTTTGCTGTGAATGGGTGCTTCTATGATTTTGTCTATTAGACCGTGTAGGTAAACTTTTTCCACACACACACACTCAGAGAAAGCTTTATAGCTGGTTTGAGAAATCTGACAATATCTTTTTATTTGATCTTTTTGAAGTTCTAAGGAAACAACTAAATCAACTCGAGACTGGTGGGTTCGAGGATGCAATTATTGAAGAGCAGCCAAGGAAACCCGAAATGGTGGAGTTAGAGGATCAAGAGGAAGCTTATGTAAGAGATTTACTTGTTGCTTCTGGTCTATATGATGATTCATCGGACAAATCTCTATCAAGATGGGACCCTTTTGCAAAACCCATTAGCATCAGGGTTTTTGAAGAAGTGGAAGACACATATAAGAAAAAGTCGAAGGAAATAGAGGGGTCTAAGAAAAAGGTAGATCACAAGATATTGCTTGATTTGCTTAACGAAGCACTTTCAGTAGTACTTGCACCACCGGTGCACATGTCAAAGTTCAGGAGAACAGCTATTGGGACTGTGTTTCGACGGCCATATGGCAAGACACTACTGGATCTCGTGTGGGATGGTATGAGTGTATATTTAAGCTCTCCAGCAGAGAAATCTTTCTATTCTTTTGATAGTATGGTAGCTCGAGATTTGCATTCCACTCCGTGGTCTGGCTTGATCAACGATGATCTTGATGCTATAGGAAAAGAGATGGAATGTTGGATTATCGATGATTTGATCGAAGAAATGGTGAAGGATATGAATTCATGACCAATCTCGTCATCGGAAATTCATCTCCCCAGAATACACAGATTTTTTTACTTGAGGATGGAGTAAATTTTGTATATAGGAGTGAAGTGAGTGCAGTGAATAGATGGAGTTGTGCCCAGAATTGGGCATTGGCTTAAAAGGTGTGGTTTAATGTTATCTAGGTAGGAGTGGTTATATATAGGATCTGCAAATTTGAGTTGGTTTGGGGCTCTTTTCGACTGTACATTTAGATTATTCTTTTGATCAAAGTTAACGAGTATTATCAATTTTCTCATATATATATATATATATTAGATCCTCGTACCCATGCCATAGGCACGGTGTTAGTATATCGTATAATTCCCTCAATTGAAATGACAATACATATAGAAGATGTGATTTAGGAAAATGTTATAGTTGAAGGGTACATTGATTCAAATGGTAATAGAGAAGCGCAATTCAAAATTGATCCATAGTTGAAGGATTTTTTTTGTAAAGGGGTTATTTGTAATTGAAACATGACCGTTGGATCTTTCGGTCGGGATCAATCTCAACCGCTATATAACTGAAGTCAATAGCACCATCTGTTTTATAACTTATCTATATTATAAAACAATTAGGTAATTGACTAGTGCTATTCAGATGTTGAAATTAAATTATCTTACAAAATTTAACGATTGAGATTTACACTTACATTCACATGTGTGAGTAATTATTTATTTTTAACTCCCTATTTTGCATTTCCCTATTATGAGTCACCCCCTACAATTAATATTATGAGCAGTCA
This sequence comes from Codonopsis lanceolata, assembly GCA_013146195.2. Classification (NCBI taxonomy): domain Eukaryota; kingdom Viridiplantae; phylum Streptophyta; class Magnoliopsida; order Asterales; family Campanulaceae; genus Codonopsis; species Codonopsis lanceolata. Next base: position 98,833,039 of record CM028377.1, read on the forward strand.
CCTACTTTTCTTCTCCTTATGTTTTATATTTATATTACAAAGTCACACTACACGATTAATCTTCTGAACACTAGTCACCCCTTATAAAACATCAATCTCTCAACTATCACTTGAAGCAATGTACCCCTCAACTTTAACATTTTTTTTAAATCGCACCTTCTATTTATATTTCAATTGACGAAACCAGATATTTTGCATGTAACGTGCATGAAGATCTAGTATATATTTAAGGATTAAATAATTATTTGGTCCCTAAACTATCCCAATACTATACATTTGGTCACTGTACTTTTTTTGAAATGTGTTTGGTCCCTTAATTCGATTTTTTTGATCAATTCCCCCTTCTTACCGTTACCGTTACTAAAAAATTAACATTGACTAACTTTTCATAATGTCCAAACTATAGGAAGTTAATGTGTCAATTGAAAATTTAAACACTCAAGCTTCAGGAAAGTTTTTCTTCTCTCTGCTCTCTCTCTCTCTTCAGTTCATGTTTTCATTTTCCCTTTCTTGGTTGAACAATTCTCAATCCTTTACCACCCCCTACTTGTAACCATGATTTCATTCCACCATGGCTGCCAGCTTGCCACCATCTCTACCATATCCTGACAAATTCAAATGGACCAAAATTTACCGTTCTCTCTCATCTTTTCCTTGAAAATCAATCTCAACTTCTTAACAAACTTAGAACCCATCTCCAAAGTCAAACAAATTCAACGACCGGTAAACCCAGCTCAAATGCCAACCAAAACGCCCCAAATTCTACTCTTCGGTGATGGATTATGCAATGTAGTATCAAACAATCAAAACCCATACTCTCAAAACAAAATCCTGACCAATAAAAGAATTTCAGTTCAAACTAAAAACACTCAAATCTGTGCAGATCTGATCTTGTATCTTCAAAATAAATTCCCACATTTTTTCGATGTTTCCGGTGATCGTTCTCGTTGTCTTCAAAATAAACACCCAGATTTGGAAAGAGGTGAAGTGAAATATTGTAGTTTCTTTGATTATACACCCAGATTTGTTCTTCAAGCTTATTCATTAATGAAATTGGCCCAATCCCGAAGATCAAAATCCCAATCGTGCCGGTCGTCTTCACCGCCAGTCGCTTTCTCCAATTTCTCTTCCTGCCGCCGGAACTCCAGTTCAGATCCGCCCGTTCCTGCTTCTTCTTCGACCGTCCCCGAGCTCTCTCTCCATCTCCATAGACCTGAGGAGACGCTTTGGGAAAGGAATTAGCAAAGTCGACTATGGCATCCCAGATGTTGGACGCATCAGATTTGACCTTTACAGTAATTGGTCCTTTATTTTGAGTGTTTAATTTTTCAATTGACAAGTTAACTCCCTATAGTTTGGATATTATGAAAAGTTAGCCAATGTTAATTTTTTTAGTAACGGTAACGATAGGAAGGGGGAATTGAACAAAAAATTTGAATTGAGGGACCAAACACATTTCAAAAAAAATACAGTGACCAAATGCATAGTATTGAGATAGTTCGGGGACCAAATAATTATTTAATTCTATATTTAAAGACAACTTGATTATGGCATTTTTGTTGATCTCAATTCAAGGCCAACTCAACTTGACTATGCATTTTTTTGGAGATGACTCGATAGTTGTAGGGTTGTTCGCTTCTAGTAGCCGAAAGTCATAGGAGTTGCTTGGTTTGAATATCATGACGCTCAAACCAAACCAAACCATGACACTCAGAACAAAACGAAACCAAACTGATGAAGGCACTTGATAATTAGGTAACTTGAATAAGAAGTCATATGCTTGCCCCAGCCTCAAATCCACAAGAATACCAAGCAGAATTCCCTTCCTTAGGTTCGTACCACGACAAACCATGACATTGACAGCTAAAAACCAAACCGATCAAGGCACTTGATGATTAGACGTACAACTTAGCTACGATTCCTCTGAAAGAATGCCATGACACTAAATGAAAAACCGAACCTTAATCGGAGTTACCGAACGTTATGAATGTATATGAATCATAAACAAAAACATAAGAATCACAAACCACCTCTATTCCAAATTTCCAATTATGACAGATTAAACATAGATTTGCTTCAGCTTTCAGTTGGGCCTTCATAATAATTTGGGGGGAGAAACCCTATCTACATGAGTAGGTAACCCAATAAACATGCCCATACATTTTTCACTAAGTAACTAACTTTGGATGCGCGGTTTTGAATTTTGGAATAATTGTCGATCGGTTCACTTTTCAAAGTTTATAACCGTCCCGTGTTTTCTTATCGGAAAAAGAACACTTTTTAGGGAAAAAAAAGATTTGATACCCTTAATGAGTCTGAGGCGTGTTATGAAAATGCATTGCAATGCATTGATTTTTGCATCGCGATGCATCAATTTAAATGAAAACAATTTTAATTACAAAATCCAATTTTTTCACCGCGATACACAACTTTTAAGTACCTAATCCAATTTTGGACCACGATGAATCAATTTTTGCCCCGCGATACATAAAATATTACGTAATCCAATTTTGCACCGTGATGAATCAATTTTCGCATCGCGATATATAAAATATTACGTAATCAAATTTTGCACCACGATACAAAATCAAAATGAACTAGACCATGTCATCCACCTTCTTCTTCCATTTCTTCTGTCGTAAAGCCTTCTTCTTCTTCCTCTTCCGTCGATCCTAGTTTCATTGCTCAACAATGATAATTTTCGAATCCAAAGTATTGATCAGAGCTGTTGAAGGAGACGATGACATTTTATGAACATTTATTTCGAAAATAGACTTAAGCGGACGAAAAAAAAGAAGACGAAACTGGAGGGGTTATAAACTTTGCAAAAGGGACCGGTCGGAATTTCACTTATGATTTTTTTTTCCTAAATTTAGTAGCACCAACGTCTCTCAATCGCTTGTAGTCTTTCTTAATTTAATTTCGATCATAAAAAATAATTAAAATTGTAAAACCAAATTCATTAAATGTTAAAACCAAACACATCCTAATTTAATTTCGATCATAAAAAATAATTAAAATTGTAAAACCAAATTCATTAAATGTTAAAACCAAACACATCCTAAGTACTACTCTCCCCCCGGCCCAAATAAGAAGTCAATCTTTCCCTTTTAAGTTGTTCCAAAAAAAGTGTTCACTTTATAATCTCTCTCTTTTAGAAAATTATTTATGTGGATACTTAATACAACACCTATAAAATTGTTAACCCTCATAGGTTCTAGATTTGGTTGAATCATCTTCTGATTCTATTATACAGTGGCTAATGAGTCTGCGTACCGGATAGTGTGGCAAATGTCTTAGAATCAAGGGTGTTTAGAACTAGTTTTGTGTTAGCTTCTCTTAGGTGCGGACTAGCAAACTTCAACAGCAGCCTTGAAAGCACAACTCGAACAGCAGACTTGAAAGTCTGCTCAAGCTCAAAAGTCAGAAACAGTCAAATCGATGAATTAAGTCACTTGTTATTTGAGCTAGATATTTTTGAATATCTAATCAAATAATATTTAATTTATCTTCATCAAATTTCTCTCAAAAAAGAAAAAGTCAACTTTCTAATCTCAAGAGACAATTGTCCAGACTATCTCCTATATCATGAAATCTGAGGGCTTTTCCTCATTTGGCTAAGAAGACTTTCAAGCTATAACGCCTACAAGCTAGAAACTTACTATGTTTGGAATGTCTACCTCTGCAACCCTGAATCTCTGATATCTGTTGCTGCATACATCCTACAAAGCGCCGAAATGCATTTAATGCATTATAACGTTGGACACAACCTCTCAACCCTAAGTCCAACGGTCCTAAAGATCTCCCTGGGTATTTATTCAAATTTTGAAGATCTGAACAATAACTCTTGCATATTTAATACTCAAGCTTCATCTTCATAACTCAAGCATTCAAGAGATCAAAATGACAAGAACTAACGCTTCACCAAACTTCTTGAAGCTACAGATCTGCTAGTCTTTACTCTGTTTCAGCTTCATCTAGTTTGCTTATAAACTGTTCTTTACTTTAGCACTTGGGAAAACTATTATTCATTAATTGTTTCTCTCATCATTATACACCTGGTTGAAAAACTATTTTGTACACGATCCATTAGTGATTTTATCTTTACACCTAGTGGATAAACAAGTGCACCTTTTAAAATCCAAAGCTAACCACTTTGGTAGTGGACGTAGTACTATTCACAATACGAACCACTTCTAAACTATGTGTGCTGTCTGATCTGTCTCTGCCTATTTCTTAACTGCTGCCATCTTTACTTATCAAAGTCAGCCATTGAATCTGTCTTATTTTACCAGCAGACTTTCTATCAGTTCTTCACTCTTTTAGTTCTCCGTTGCATCAATTCTTCTTGTAAAATTGCTTTAAAAGGAAAGAAGAATTTTTAATAAAAGAGTTTCAAAAAGTTTTAAACAAAACATTACTAGGCTATTCAACCCCCCCCCCCCTTCTAGCCTAGTTAGAGCATATTTTGGGACCAACAATTAGTATCAGATCCTAATTGAAATTTTATTTTTCCAAGACTAATCTCTTGAGAATAGATCCTATGGCTCACTATATGCTGCCACCTCGAATACAAGCCACACTCCAATATTAGACGAAGGTCACTTCAAAGTATGGAAAGACAAAGTCATGAGATACATGAATTCTATTGACAATCGTTTATGGCATTGTGTTCAAACATGTTCTCATATTCCAATGAAGCCAAATATTCTTGCTGAAGTAGCGGGTGGACCTCCCGAGATACCCAAATTAATAAATGAATGGACTGATGAAGAAAGGAAACTTGTTGAGCTAGATAGTAAGGCTATTCACATAATATCCAGCTCAGTGGACACAAGCACCTACCAGCAGATAATCAGGTGCAAAATAGTTAAAGAAATATGGGAAGCACTCGTGGAATATCTAGAAGGAGATTTGCCCACCAGAGACAAAAGAAAATACAACTATATTCAACAGTTTGACTCATTCAGAAAAGATCCAAAGGAGACACTACGTCAAGCCTACGACATATTTTGTGAGGTAATAAATAGTTGTTATTCCTTAGGAAAAGAATATAGTGTTAAGGAAGTAAAGATGAGATTTTTAGCTTCCTTGGGAAGTTTGTGGCATGTTAAGACAAGACTTAAACTCCATGCATCTTTGAAGTTTGTATGCGAGTTTAACTGTCTATGAGCAAGAACTGCTTCAAGTTCAAGAACAGGACAAACTTTTTAAACTTCCTTCATTTTCCGCTATCTCTCAAGAAGCTCCTGCTGTAGAAAATAAACCATCTACTTCTTCTTCTTTAAATGAAAATGAAATTCTTTCTGACGAACAATTTGCCATGTTTGTTAAGAAGTTTCAAAAATTCTCAAAATTTAATAAGAAGAAGGAAACAAACCAGCAAACTTTCAGAAAGACTGTTGAAGGCAAACAAAATTATGAGATAGTTTGCTTCAATTGCAAGAAGTCTGGTCACTTTGCTTCTAAATGTCCTAAGCCTAAATATGAAGCTTATAAAAGGCGACCTTCTAAATCTTTTTCAAAACATAGAGGTCTGCTGGCTGAGGACTTAGAAGAAAACCAAGTGTCCACCTGGTTTGAAACTGATTCTGATGAGGATGATAGTGATGACTCATATGAGCAGGCTCATATCTGCCTTGTTGCTCTAGAGTCACCTCCCACCTATGACTCAGACAGTGAAATCAAATATTCTCATTTTCAAGCTAATGTAGAACAAGCCACTGAAGAGCCTTCTAAATAAGAAATACTTAAGGATGCTTAGGATATGCTTGAGGAATTTAATGAATTCAGAAAGGCTTATGTTAAGTTAGCTAAAAGTCATGAGAAGCTGGGAACTGAGAAATCCTTGCTGGAAGACGAGTTAAAAACTCTCAATGGAATTCAGCAGAAAAGTATCAAGTTAAAAGAAGAGAACAAGTTTCTCAATGAGAAGGTTGCGTGTCTTATTGGTCATGCCAAAGAGATATCTGCTGAGAAAGATGAGTTACAAAAAACCATCGACTCATAGAATAACTCTAAGGTTGTTTTTGATCAAATCTTGGGAGAACAGAAGTCCACTGCAGACAAATCTGGGCTAGGTTTCTCTGAGAACACAGCTAGCACAATACACGAGGCAGAATACGAGAAAACTTGTTGCAGACAAGCGGGGATGATCCTCCATATCATCGATGGTTTGTCAACAAGAAATGAGACAAGGAGTTGGCTATACTGCTGTGTATTATAAATATCCTAAGACTCGAACTAATAAGACCAATAATAGGTCTAAAGCAAAAGAATCATCTGCAGGCGAAAAGTCTACTTATGTTTGTCTTGACTCGCGAGTCCTTCCTACCCCGGCACTGCTAAAGCAAAGGCTGTTGTTTTTAGGAAAGCAAAAAAGTCTGCCCAAATCCATCAGATTTGTCAAAAGCACTATAGATAATGTTGCTGCTTCCAAGACTACTGACACTAAGCTTAAAGGCAAGATGTATGAGGAATCTAAGTCTACAATCAACAGATCTGCTAAGGCAAAAACTGCTGAACATAGACCTAAAAAAACTCATACAGAACATTTTAAGCCTACTGTCAACAAGTCTGTTGAGTCTAAGGCTGCTACTAAAAGAAAGTATGCTCACATGCCTCCCGAAAATCAGCTTTCTCAACTTAACATTTGTAATTTCCATCGTTGTACTTTTTGCAAATGTTTAGGCTGCTTGGTCCATGAATGTCTACTGAAATCCATCATGAAGCCTACTGGATCCCCTATTCCAAAAGTCAGGCAAGTATGGGTTCCAAAAATACACTAACCATTTGGACCCAAAAGAAAATTAAAAGGGGACCATGATTTTCTTATTACTCTATCTCATATTTGCTTCATGGCTGCTTCAAGTTCAGAAAAAAGACGTATGGTATCTAGACAGTGGCTGCTCAAAAAACATGACCGGAGAATCATGCCTTCTCTCAAATATTACTGAAGCAGAAGGACCTCCAATCATCTTTGGAAACAATGCTAAAGGAAGAACTATTGGATATGGATCCATCATTCACGGAAATCTCTCCATAGGAAAAGTCTCTCTAGTAGAAGGCTTGAAGCACAATCTTCTGAGCATTTCCCAATTCTATGACAAAGGACTTATATGCCAATTCTCCTCAAACAGATGCGATATTAAAGATCCAGACTCTTGTTCAACCCTGGTAACTGGACATAGACAAGGGAATGTCTATGTGATAGATTTAAACGCCTATGGCAAGGCTGCTAATCTATGTCTTGTAGCAAACTATGCTCAAGATAGGTTATGGCACAAACGTCTCAGCCATCTGAACTTCAAATATTTATCAAAGCTATCCAAAGAAGGGTTGGTGAGAGGAATGCCAAAAGTCTCTGCTGATCATGATCATTTATGCAAAGCTTGTCAACTAGGGAAGCTCTCTAAAGCTTCATTCAAAACTAAATCAGATCTTACAACTACTAGACCTTTGCAACTTCTTCACATGGATCTCTTTGGGCCTGTGACTACTATCAGCTATGGTGGTCATAGATACACTTTAGTCGTAGTCGACGATTATACAAGATATACTTGGACAGAGATGATGTCTTCCAAAGACCATCCTTATGACATCCTCACATCACTGTTCAGAAGACTACAGACTCAAAAGCTCGATGAAATCAGTGATGTTCGATCAGACAATGGAACTGAATTCACCAATAATGGCATAGCAAAGTACTGCGACGATCATTGCATTGGTCACAACTTCTCTGCTGTTAGAACTCCTCAACAAAGTGGTATAGGAGAGAGGAAAAACAGAACGCTTATCGTAGCTGCTAAAACTATGCTCGCCGAAGCAAAGCTGCCTAAGCACTTCTGGGCAGAAGCCGTCAATACAGCATGCTTCACTCAGAACAGATCCCTGGTCAACAAATTTCACGGTAAAACACCTTATAAACTTTGGAGAGGTAAAGCCCCAAACATTGGATTTTTTAAAATCTTCGGCTGCAAATGCTTTATAGTTTACAATGGTAATGACTATAGAGGTAAATTCGATAACAAAGCCGATGAAGGCGTATTTCTAGACTATGCCTTACACTCCAAGGCTTATAAGGTTTTTAATAAAAGATCTTTAAAAATTGTTGAATCTATTCATGTTTCATTTGATGAATTTGATTTATTAGAGCCACATGTGGCTCCAAATGTTGCTGATGATTCTGCTAATATTGAGACAATTACATCTCAAAAATCAACCTCTCAAACACCAAATCTTCCCTTAGCAACTCACTCAAATATTCCTGATCATCATTTCTCAAATGATTCAACAGAAGACCTCAACCTTGCTCATGATAACCCTAATCCAGAGCCCATCGCTTCTGAACCTCAAAATCCTATTCTTCAACTTACCTATGAATCAAATTATGATCAACACATCCCTCAAGAAGCAACTGATTTTCCTCCTAGTCCTCCTTCTGAACCTCTTAATGAAGAACCAACAGTGAATCACATCCCTGCTGTCACAAGAATATGCAAAGATCACCCTATTTCTCAAATCATTGGTGACATTCATGTAGGGGTGCGGACTAAAAGATCTTCAAGAAATGAATGCATGTTTTGTCTTGCATTTGTTTCGTGAGAGAAAAAACCTAAAAAGATTGAAGAAGCCTTACAAGATCCAAGTTGGCTAGAGGCTATGCAAGAGGAACTTCAGCAGTTCGAAAGATGCCAAGTGTGGAAGCTAGTCCCAAGACCAGCCGATCACACTATCATAGGCACAAAATGAGTATTCAGAAACATTATTAGAAACAAAGCCAGACTCGTTGTACAAGGATATCACCAAGAAGAAGGAATCGACTATGATGAAACTTTTGCTCCAGTAGCAAGGTTAGAAGCTATCAGAATCTTCCTAGCCTATGCTACATACAAGGACTTTGTGTTATATCAAATGGACGTTAAGAGTGCTTTTCTCAATGGTGATCTTGAAGAGACTGTCTATGTCACTCAACCTCCAGGTTTCATTGAGAAAGGAAAGGAAACTCATGTTTACAAGCTTTAGAAGGCCTCATGGTCTCGAAGCAAGCACCTCGTGCACAGTATGAAACATTATCCAAGTTCTTGATTGAACAAGGATTTGTGCGAGGAAGATTGACACTACTCTCTTCATTCTCAACCTGAGGTCATTCATTCTTGGTGCAAATATATGTCGATGATATCATCTTTGGCTATACAAATGAGAAGCAAAGCTTAAACGTTTTGAGACTACCGTATTTGGAAAGTTTCGAGATGAGTATGATGGGAGAACTCACATTCTTCTTAGGTCTTCAAATCCAACAATCCAACAAAGGGATTTTCATAAGCTAATCCAAGTATGCTAATGGCTGGTCAAAAAATACGGATTGGAAATGGCGACACTTTGACACTTTCGATGTCTACTAAATGCAAATTATCAAAAAATTTACGAGGAAAGAAGGTTGACATCACATTCTCGAGAGGAATTATCGGATCTACGCTCTATCTTACCGCAGCAAGAGCACGATATAGTGTATGTTGTTAGGGTATGTGCTAGATTTCAAAGCAGACCCTCGTGAGAGTCACATCTAGCGGCAAAGAGAATCATCAAGAATGTATCGATACCACCAACTTAGGTATACGGTATCTAAAGAAATCTCCTTCAACTTAGTTGGCTACTCGAATCTTGATTATCTGGATGCCAAGTAAACTTGAAAAGCACATGTGGAACTTGTCAATTTCTAGGTGACAGACTTGTATATTAGGCTAGCAAGAAACAATCATCACTTTCCAACTCCACCACTGAAGCAGAATACATCGCTGCTAGGAGCTGCTGTTGTCAACTACTCTGGATCAAACAACAGTTGGTGGACTATGACATCAAGATAGCAGATTGCCCAATCATGTGCGACAACACCTCAGCAATCTCTATCACCTACAATCTCGTGATGCACTCCAAAACAAAGCATATCGATGTTCGATATCACTTCCTAAGGGACAACGTAGAAAAGAGAAACATAAGCATGAAGTACATCTCAATTGAACATCGGTAGCGAGATATCTTCACAAAAGCAACTGAAGCGGAACATGTTTGCTTATCTAAGGGAAGCTTGGTATGCTTGACCCAAGCTTAAATATTGGTTTAACTTTATTTCCTTCAGTTTTACTATTCGAGCGGACTTAACATTGCAACAAAACAGACTTGTTCCTATGTAAAGAAAACAACATTATTATTATTTACTCGAAGACAGAGGTAAGTCTTCTAATTCCTAGTTTAAGAGAGTTATTTATGAAAATTGTAAGGGACTGATTTTAAAAATTGGTTGAGATATTCTTTAAAAGTCACTTTTGAGCCGTCGGTCATCAAGTCTTTTCACGTGACGGCCGTCGACTTAACGTCACTTCACCGGTTCGGATGGCGATTTCACGACTTTTCATTAATAAACCCATCAACCGCCAATTTCAAAATCACTTTTCCAAAACTTTTATCTTTAATGTCGCTTTACTCTTCTGCCTACACCTTCTTCTTCTTTTTTCTTCTTCTTCGCTAAGTATACTGGCTGTAATATCTCCATATCTGTCTAATCCATACGCAACATTTTTCAATGGTAAGACAAATCTAACCCATGTTTCTTATCTAGATCGTAATTTTTATTATTCATGTAATGAGAATCAGCCATCGTTAAATGTTCATGAAATTTTCTTGCCCTTCTCACATAATCTCTTTATATTTTATAAAATTTCTTTAATTGTTTGGTTTATTCTGATTCTCGCTTAACTCTTCATACATTTTCCTCATATGCATATATTTTGTCTGTTGAAATGCCGTGTATGAAAATACATGTAGAAATTAAGTAAATCTTTGGGCTCGCGCGATATCTTGCT